>SEMN01000618.1:269563-288545 GCA_005408345.1 Macquaria australasica
GAGATGGAAGTGTTGGAAAAAGGGAAGAGGTGAGGTTAGAAGGTGAAGGAATATAGGGACATCCAGGAAGTGAAGGATGTAGGGTTAGAGGGAAGGAAGGAGGAGAGAAAGGAAAAGGAGGGAAGAGGGTGAAGGAAGGGACGGAACAAAGGGACTGACGTCTGACGTCTCCTTCCTTTCCTTACCTCTCTCCACCCCTACTTCCTACCTCTTTCCTGAACTTCTCTATCCCTTTTCACCTTTACTCCCACTCTTCCCTTTTTTCCTACACTTCATTCCTTCCCTCCTTCCACCAGCCTCTTCCGTCCTTTTCGTCTCTCTTTTGCTCCCTGGTCTCCTTCCTTTGCTCCATTTTTCCTACATCCTTTAGCTCTTTCCTTCACCTCCCTGTCCTTCCCCTTTTTGCTACACTTCTTTTTCTTCCCTTTTCCTCTCTCTTTCTCCATTGCCTCCTTTTTTTTAATCCATTTTCCCTTACATTTTTCCCTCCTGTCCCGAACCTGCCAATAGCCTAAAGTAGGAGGTAAATATGGAGGGATGGCGTCCTCCGGTTACCATGTTGACATGCCTCATCTCAGCACCATGACTGCGGAAGGAAGGAGAAACAATGTTGTTGATCCACATGCAAGCAAATATTATGCTAAAGTGATTGGCTCTCATCAGGCCCTAACCCTGCAATGATGCTAGAAAACAGCAGAAGAGGAAGTGCGAGCCCCATCTCCATTCTCCCCTCCCCTAATTTTCATTGCATGCTGAAATGCATGAACTGGGCCCATTAACCGGGGGCCTTGCTGTGTTTTGGTTGTAAGCGAGGGGAGGGGGGCTGTCATATCATTTGATTTGCTTGATATGAAAACAGTGGTGGTTTGCAATCAATGGAACCTGTGGTTTATTTGGGGTGAAATGAGATTTTTTATTGGAATGTTTGCATCTCGATGCAATTTGCCAGCTTTATTGTGGCCGACCCGGGAGCATCCCCGCTTGATTTTACAGTAAATTTGTCATGGGGCCAATACAAGGGTTGAAAGTGAATATGGTTATTTATTTACATGCACACAAACAGACGCACTTTGTTAGACGCTTCTGATGATTGTTGGAATGGAGATCCCAGCTGGCTATATGTGCTGGAGCCTGGTGTGAAGGCAGCCTATCAGAATGATTAGGCAGAGGGAGGGAAGGCATACCAGCTGCTCTACATGTCACTGCAATGGAAAATATAATTTGGGATTCAGAAGACACCCCAAAGGTTTGTCTCAGTTTAGCTTTGTGAGTGAACTTTAATGTGTTTTTGGAAAGTAGTGCTGAGCAGTTACATGTTTTTTGGGGGGATTTGGTAAGTGATACAAAATGTTGTTTTGGTTATGACTATTTTGCTTTTTCTACAACTGAGAGTTTATTAACAAGACTAAAGCCTACTAGATAAAAGTATAAAAGTCTAAGTACCTGTCACATGTTGTTGTGGTGGGATGTGTGTGGCTAGTCTTGTTTGTAGCAACAAATCTAAAGGTGTGTTCAGAATGCAAAGTGAATTTTCACTTTGTGTGATTTGTGTGAAATTGACCCCTGGACTGTTTGTGCACTCTGTGCTCATTCAGCCCAAACAGCCAATGTGCAAACGTTAGGTGCAGCTAGCTATTAACATATGCACCAACTGTGTGTATATGGATTGTGGCTGTGTGTGTTTATTTGACAGCTCAGACTGTGAATGATCTCAGAACTCACCAGGAGCTCTAGGTCTTTTATTTTCCTCTAGTCTCTCCCCTTTTTCCTCTTGTCTCTATAAGTTTTTGCATTTGATTCATAAAGCCTCAGTATAAGAGCAAAATGTTCTCTCTAAATTTGCACCACAGAGAGAAAATTTACATCTTTTTGTGCCACTTGATTCTATCCATCAACTTTGTATGCAATCATGCTGCTTCTAAGATTGATTTACGCTTTGTGAGGCGACTCAGATACAGCAGTGCTTTTAGCTAAATTCTAACATCAGCATGGCAACATGCTCACAATGACCATGTTCATGATCTTAGTGTACAGCTGAGGCATGTCATTAGTTTTGCAGGTATTTGGTTATAAATCAAAGTATTAGACAAATTCAAATTTTGACCTGATGATGACGCTAGATAAAAAGTAAGAGGGACATCTGTGTACCAAATTTCATGGTGTTACAGGCCTCAAGCATGAACAGATGATGTATCCTGTTTTGTACAGAAAAAGCAGAGACATGAGACTTTAGTTGTTTGTTCAGCGGGCTGTTCTCTGTCTGTATTAAACAGAATTTATTCAATTCAATTCAGTTTTATTTATATAGCGCCATATCATAACAAAGTTATCTCAGGGCACTTTTTCGAGTAGAGCAGGTCTAGACCGACTCTTTATATTTAATTTATCTCTTTATTTTCCCTTAATTTAAACCAACTTTGTCTCACTGTTCCCAATAATCTTAGTAGGGTTACTCCTGTGGCATAACTGAGTAACTACACTTTAAGAAATACAGCTTTAACCACTGTAAAAATACATAAAATAACAATTCCAACTTAACAATTATGAGCATATATTTGTAGGTGTCACACACTCCCCAACAAAAAAGAAAATGGTACATTTGAACTAATATTCAACATTGTGAAATACATTTATGAAATAGTGACAAGGGGTGGGCGTGGAAAATATGATCAAGGACTGTGATATGGTACTGGAACAGAGTATGGTGTCAGGGGGTATGGTTGTATGCCCCAAAGTGCCATGTTTGGTGTTTTGTAAACCTCTGCACTACTGACTGATGGATGTACCTGAAGAGAAGGCTGGCCATGTAGGTGAACAGTGTTGCTGGCCACCTATCTCGAGTAGACCTTATGAGCGTCTGTTTATTTGTGTGTTGGTCATAATACTTGTTACCACGAGCACTCGACTTTTTGCTGTTTTCTGCTATCTGGTAAGAAGCTTACCAGATAGATCATCCGTTCAGCCCATTTCGCAGCATAACCTTTTGCTGTCTGGGGTTCCTCACCGGTGATCATCCCAATAACATGTCAATGGGCAAACGTGGGTGTCAGCCAAAAAAACAGGAAGAAAGATGAGTACCCAGTCACTTCATGGCACATACAGTACAGCATGTACAATCTGGAGAAGGTAATCTTTCCAGCTATCCTTTTTCTTCTCACCTCGGGTCTGCAGCATTTGAAACACAGTATGGTTAAACCAATCAGCTGGGTTGCCCTGAGGCTGATAAGGGGTCATTTGTGAGTGTCCCACTATGCTCAGTTGCTGTAGTGTATGAAAGAATTAATTCTCAAACTTGCGCCCTTGCTCATGGTGTAGCTTCGAGGGGTAGCCGAACCTGGGAATCTAGTCATTGACAATCTTCTCCACTGCTGTTTTCCCAGACTTATTGCAGGTCGGCAGGTCTGTACATACCTAGTGAAGTTCTAGCACAAGTAGGATATATTGGTAGCCTTGACTCTAAGTGCAGGAAGTAAATGGAAACAAGCTCCATTGGTGAGCCGTTGGTTATGCTAGACATTAAGGCTCTTGGGACAGCTAAGGAAAGCTCCAAGTCCTTTATCGGAAGCATCCATGTGGAGCACGGAAGGCAGCTGGATAGGCAAGAACAGGGGGGTTCACCAGCATGTCAATCTCCTGGTGTTTCTCAGTCCATTAGATGGAATTTGACTCTGTGACTCTGTAGGGCTCCTAGGACCTTTCTCAGGCCTTCAACATGGTCCTCAAATGTCCTGGCATAGCACAGTATGTCATCCAAATATTTGTTTCAAAGAGCATGAGTGGGTTTGATGTGTCAAATGTGGATGGTATTTTACACTTTACGTGCCTGACCTGACCAGCTGGAATAACCACATCATGCAGTCCCACTTTCAGCACACTTTGACCGACATCCTTATCATTGGTAAGTTTGGTCTGGATGAAGCTGACTGATGCAGTGGCTTTGTCATTCTGGAGGTTCACTGCACCACGAAAGAGACTCACAATGGTAGTTATGAGATCTGCACCCTCCATCAGTCCCAATATCAGTTGTTCAATTACATTGAAACCGATCAGGGGTGGTGCATGGGCACACTACTCACCAGGAAGGGCACTTCTATTTATAGGTTTGGGTCGCTGTTGTCTAGGAGGCTTACCATCACCCCCACCAAAACATCACATGGCAACGGTTCACCATTGACAGCAAGCACACTGAGAGGCTTTCATCCTATGAGTCCAGCCAATGGCTGTAGCTTGTTGTCAGGAAGGTAAGTCTTTACTCACTGGCAGTCTAGGAGACCCTCTTCTACACTGGTGTCCAATAAACAGTCTACTGCATAGTTGTGAATGTAGCACTTGATGTCACACAAGTAGTCACACAATTAGTTTTTACATGGGCAGGTTCTTCTGGTCTGCTCAGGCTTTATGGGGCAGTGCTGTCTGCTGCTCCTTAGTGAGTGGGGATCAGCAAATGTCTGGCTTGCGTTCTTTGCTTGCCCCCTTCTGCTGTCCTGTGACCTGCCTCCCCACATGTTAGAAATGCGTTGTGATGAGATAACATACACTGCTAACCTGTTTTGTACAGGAAAAGCAAAGACAGCAGTCCTACTACAACTCGTGCTCACTTGGTGGATATTCCTTCCTGTGGCGTAACTGAATAAGTTCACTTTAAGAAATACAGCTTAACCCTCTTAAAAATATTTAAATCTTATTATTTACAGAGAAATACAATAAATAACAATTCCAGTTTAACAGTTGTGACCATACATTTGTAGGTGTCACAATGGCCATCCACCCAATAGAGATGGAGATATTTTACCATGAACCAAAAATGTTAACCCTCTGGTGGCACAAGATGGCACAAAGTCATAGGATCACCAAAATCATGAGGATCCATCCTCTGAGGATCATACATATCTGCACATCCATTCATTATTTGTCATCCAACCAACATTGCCATCTCTAGACCCACGCTGCCAGCATGGTTAAAATGTAGGTAATACCCAGGTAGTAGGAATGCATGTAAAGCTCAATCATACAGTATGCCTTGCTGTTAAGAACATTTTTTTAATGCTTGACATTATGACTAATTCATGCTTGTTAACATCCATTGCCATTGAATTTCCAGCAGCAGTGGTGGGAAGTGGCAGTTAAGCTTTCAAAAGTACAAAAAGTTAAAGTTGAGTCCTGATTGGTAGTTGATCAAATTCATATTGAATTTAATTTTTAATCAAACATTCATTTTAGTAAAAGGTCAGAAATGTGAGTGGATTATATTTTGTCACTTGACATGCTGTGTACATGCTACTGAACAAAACCCAGCAGAAATTAATTTAAAAAATGTCTCCCCAGAGGAGACTGTAACGCTTCCAGGCAAGGCAGGAAAGACCCAAATGCAGGACGCAGGAGACAGGCTTTTAACTGTTTACTGAGGAAAATGTAAGTTCTTTACAAAAAAGGTTCTTTTAGAGCGCGACGTGACAAACCATGGGAATGGCAACGATCTGGCAACAAGACCAGGGAGACACTGACAATATATACACAAGAGGTAATGGGGAACAGGTGGAAACAATCGGGGCGGGGCAGACAATCACACAGGCGGAAACACACAAGGACTGGAAGTAAAGGGACCTGAAACGAGAGGGAAGGTTAGACTTTTCAAAATAAAACAGACACGCCAGAACAGGAAACAGAAATATGACAGACATGAACTTAACACAACCGACGAGACATAACAGTACCCCCCCTTTAGGACCGGCTCCCGACGGTCCAGCTTGATCTGGGGGAAGCTGATAGAAGTCATCAATTAAGCTCTGGTCAACAATAAAACTGGTCGGTACCCAGGACCGTTCCTCAGGTCCGTACCCCTCCCAGTCTACCAAAAACTGTCTCCCCCGGCCCCTCTTCCTCACCGCCAGCAGTCTCTTGACCTTATAAACGGGACCCCCTTCTATCATCTTAGGCGGCGGTGGAGGCTTGGTGGGTGGCATCAGTGGACTTTCACGGAACGGTTTTACCCTGCTTACGTGGAAGGTGGGATGCACCCGGAGGGACCTGGGGAGTTTAAGTCGTACGGCCACAGGATTAATCACTTTAGAGACTGGGAAGGGTCCCACAAACCTGGGAGCAAGCTTTCTGGTGTGCACATGGAGAGGCAGGTCTTTAGAGGATAACCACACCCTCTGTCCCGGGGTGTACGATGGCGCCGGCCGGCGTCGACGATCGGCCGCTCTCTTCATGCGGGCTTGCCCCCTCAGGAGTATCCGGCGAGTGGCCGCCCAGATCTTCCTGCATCTGCTCACCAGGAGATGCAGGAAGATCATTAGCGGGAAAGAGTGGAGGTTGGTACCCATGGGCTGCCTGGAACGGCGAGAGACCGGTGGCTGCAGAAGGGAGCGTATTATGGGCGTACTCCACCCAAGTAAGATGTTTACTCCATGACGTCTGGTTCTGAGCCACCAGACATCTCAAGCCGGTCTCCAGTTCTTGATTGAGGCGCTCTGTCTGGCCATTGGACTCTGGGTGATAACCAGACGACAGGCTAACGGTGGCACCTAGGAGATGACAAAATTCTTTCCAAAACATGGAACTAAACTGGGGACCTCTATCTGATACAATGTCTGCAGGAAGACCATGAATGCGAATGACCTGATTAATCATAATCTCCGCCGTTTCTTTTGCTGTGAGCAATTTAGGCAATGGGATGAAGTGAGTCATCTTGGAGAACCTGTCTACCACCGTCAACACTGTCGTGTGTCCTCCAGACGGAGGCAGACCCGTGACAAAGTCTACAGAAATGTGTGACCAAGGCCGATGCGGTACTGGTAAGGGCTGCAAAAGCCCGACCCGGGCCTGCCTCGACGCCTTACTCTGGGCGCAGACAGAGCAGGCAGCCACGTATTCAGCCACATCCCTGGCGAGGGACGACCACCAGAACCTTTGCCGAACCACAAAAGTGGTTCTACTAGTTCCAGGGTGGCATGTGAGCCGCGAGGTATGTGCCCAGTGGATAACCTGAGATCGCCACCCTTCCGGTACATACAACCGGTTGGGGGGACAACCCTCAGGAGTGGGTACACCACTGCACACCCTCTTTTTCTATCTGCCAAGTTACCGATCCTACCACACGGTCAGGTGGTAGGATAGGTTCAGGTTCCTTAGCAGTTGGTTCCGGTTCATGCAGACGGGACAGAACATCCGGTTTGGTGTTCTGCGATCCCGGCCTGTATGAGAGGGTGAACCGGAACCGGCTAAAAAAAAAGTGCCCACCTTGCTTGACGTGAGTTGAGTCTCTTTGCTTTTTTAAGATATTCCAAGTTCTTATGGTCCGTCCAGACGATGAACGGCTGCTCTGCCCCCTCCAACCAATGACGCCACTCCTCCAATGCCACCTTAACGGCCAGCAATTCCCGGTTCCCGACGTCGTAATTGCGCTCCGCTGGTGACAGTTTACGGGAGAGAAAGGCACATGGGTGAATACGGTTGTCAGTGGCCGAGCGCTGCGACAGGACAGCCCCGACACCCTCGTTTGAAGCGTCCACTTCCACCAGGAACTGTCGCTTCGTGTCCGGTATGGTCAAGACAGGAGCCGTGGTAAAAAGTGTCTTTAACCGTTGGAAGGCCTCCTCAGCCTGTGGACCCCACTGAAACGGAACCTTGGGAGAGGTTAGTGCGTGGAGCGGCGCCGCCACGGCGCTAAAGTTCCTAATGAATTTTCTATAGAAGTTTGCAAACCCTAAGAACTGTTGGATTTTTTTCCGTGATGTGAGCGGACCCCAGTTGGTGACCGCACTAACCTTCTCCGGGTCCATCCTGACATGGTTCTCCGCAATAATGAATCCCAGAAAGGAGACTGAGGAGGCATGGAACTCGCACTTCTCCGCCTTCACATACAGCCGATTCTCCAGCAGGCGAGCCAGGACCTGGCGGACATGACGCTGATGGATCACGGGATCGGTAGAGAAGATGAGTATGTCATCTAAATACACAAAGACAAAGTCATTGAGGTATTCACGAAGTATTTCATTTACAAATGACTGGAAGACGGCGGGTGCATTTGTAAGACCGAAAGGCATCACCAGATATTCATAGTGACCTGTGGGGGTGTTGAACCCCGTCTTCCACTCATCCCCCTCCCTAATCCTCACCAGGTGGTAAGCGTTCCGCAGGTCCAGCTTGGTGAAGATTCGAGCCTGCTGGAGCAGCTCGAAGGCGGAGGAGATAAGTGGAAGTGGGTACCTGTTCTTGACCGTGATGTCATTTAAGGCGCTGTAGTCGATACACGGCCGGAGCGATCCATCCTTTTTCCCAACAAAGAAGAAACCGGCTCCGGCCGGCGAGGAAGAAGGACGGATGATGCCGGACCTCAGCGATGCCTCGATGTACTCCTCCATGGCCTTCCTCTCCGGGCCGGAGATGGCATAGAGCCGGGCCTTGGGGATGGGAGCCCCTGGTAGGAGGTCTATGGCACAATCCCATGGACGATGAGGGGGCAGAGCTGTAGCCTTGGCTTTATTGAAGACCTCACGCAAATCATGGTAGCATCGGGGAACTTTGGATAAATCCGAATAACCCCTTTAGGACTAGATCCGGTGAGGTAATTCCTGCTGGCTCTGATGACCTGGGGACAGAAGGAGACACAACAAGACAAGAGACGTGACAGGCAGGATCCCACTCCTTTATCTTCCCTGTGGCCCAAACTATATGAGGGTTATGTCGTTTCAGCCATGGGAAGCCCAAAATCAGAGGATGTTGAGCACACTCGAAAAGATGAAATTGAATGGTTTCACTATGACATGAGTCTATAATTAGTTTGACAGGTTGAGTCTGATGAGTTACTCTGCTAAGCAGCCCCCCATCCAAAGATCTAGCACAAACAGGCTGACTGAGAGTTTGAGTCCCCAGGCCTATACTCTTGGCTAATTCCTTGTCCATTAAACTCTCGTCAGCCCCAGAGTCTATAAGTGCCTGTAATGGAATAGTGTTACCATCAATGTACAGGGTTACTGCAGTCAGATTTCGTGGAGGAAAGGTTCTGTTCTGAAATTGGCTCACCAGTATCCTCCTCATTCCTGGTGAGCCTCCTCTTTTAACGGGCAGGAAACCACCTGGTGCCCAGACTGCCCGCAATAGAAGCAAACCCCCTCCTTAAAACGGCGTTGTCGCTCTTCGGGGGCTAGCTTAGTGCGTCCCAGCTGCATGGGCTCCTCCCGTCCTGTAGATGGCACCCGATCCTCCGTGCCTGCAGTCGTGGATCTTGTGAACCGGTGGAACTTCTGGGCCCCCCACGGTGTTCCCTGAACCCCGGATGGCCTTCGGCTGGACCGACGACGTTCCGCCTCCCTTTCCTGGAGTCGGTTGTCGATGCGGACGGCTATGTCCACCAGACCCTCGAATTCTTCCGGGATCTCAAGGGGGGCTATCTGGTCCTTGATTTCTTCGTTGAGTCCGTTAATAAATGCATCTTTCATGGCTGATGAGTTCCAACCGCTGTCAGCGGCAAGGGTGCGGAACTCAATGGCGTAATCAATTACCCGCCTGGAGTTCTGCCTCAACCTCAGTAGCGCTCTAGAGGCCTCTCGAGCCGGGGAAGAATGGTCAAATAATTTAGATAAAGTCTGTGAAAAAACCTCTATGTCTTGACAAATGGCGGATCCGCGAGACCACTCTGCTGTGGCCCACGCCGCCGCCCGCCCGGTCAGGTGAGAAATCATAAATGCCACTTTGGAGTGCTCTGAGCGAAAGGCAGCAGGGTCATTCTTGAAGTGCAGTTCGCATTGTACTAGGAAGGATCGGCACTCACCCGAATTTCCCGAATACTTCTCTGGATGGGCTAGTGGGACGGGGCGTGGGACGACTTCTGGTCGGGATGTCGGAGTTAGCAATTGGACAGGCGCTGGTGGTACGGGCTGGGGTGAAGCAAGACCCTCCAGGCGGCCCAAGACGAGCTGCAGCTGTGCAGCCAGACAGCTTACTTGATTCGCGACGGATGACTGTAGTTCATTCTGTCACTCAGCGATTTCAGATACTCCGCGTCCAATGGCGTTCAGCTGAGTCTCGTGTTGCTGTATCCTAGATCCCTGGGCTGCCAGAGTTGATCTGACTGAGCTTCCGTCCGCTGGGTCCATGTCTGGCCAGATCGTACTGTAACGCTTCCAGGCAAGGCAGGAAAGACCCAAATGCAGGACGCAGGAGACAGACATGCTTTTAACTGTTTACTGAGGAAAATGTAAGTTCTTTACAAAAAAGGTTCTTTTAGAGCGCGACGTGACAAACCATGGGAATGGCAACGATCTGGCAACAAGACCAGGGAGACACTGACAATATATACACAAGAGGTAATGGGGAACAGGTGGAAACAATCGGGGCGGGGCAGACAATCACACAGGCGGGAAACACACAAGGACTGGAAGTAAAGGAACCTGAAACGAGAGGGAAGGTTAGACTTTTCAAAATAAAACAGACACGCCAGAACAGGAAACAGAAATATGACAGACATGAACTTAACACAACCGACGAGACATAACAGAGACGCATCCTCCCAGACCTCTCTAGCTGGTCTAAGAAATTACCCCATTAAAGGTGAGTTTTATAGTGTTTTTTTTTAATGGACAATTCACAGTGAAAACACACAAACGCAATGGGAATCTGTTAGGAGTCCAGGCTCATTTTGAAGCTAAGATATTGCACATACGGTTGGCACCTGAGCCAACTGAGACACAGAATGTGCAGAAGTTGTAGTTTTGATAATTCTGCCTTTGCTGCCATCTCAGTCTGTCCGCTATGGAGTGAAAATAGTCTCAATATTATTTGTAAATGTGTATTCCATGATTTGTAACTGAAAAACAAGATTTGTAACTGAAAAACAAGATTTGTAAATGTGTATTACATGATTTGTAACTGAAAAACAAGATTTGTAACTGAAAAACAAGATTTGTAACTGAAAAACAAGATTTGTAAATGTGTATTACATGATTTGTAACTGAAAAACAAGATTTGTAACTGAAAAAAAACTATTTGAAAATATTTTACTTACAGACTTTTAACTTCAGCTTCTCAGTTCTGATCCTTTTCGCTTTCAAAAAGCTTCCTGCGCATACAAATGTCTCGTGTTACGCACGGATCAGGTTACTTTCGCTTTCGGGATGCTAGGTGGTAGAGTTGTTCTGCTGGGAAAACAGCCAGTCCAGGCAAAAAGCAGATGCCGGCTGAACCTACCCCTAACCACTGAGGGCTGTTTTCCCAGCAGAACAACTCTACCACCTAGCAGTAGCTTATTTAAACCATATATTTACATTTATAGGTTACTGTATAGAGTTTGTGGTTGGTAAATGCATGTGCTCTAATCGAGAGGCCACAAGCTATTCTGTCTACTTAGAAAAATATCTTTCCCACTTTGAAATTAAACACGAATACGCCGAAAGCCCAGATGTCCCAATTTTTCCACCAGCACTTAAACGCATCATGCATTTAGAATCTGTGGAGCTGGGACCAGCGTTAAAATAGTCTCAAAATCCCGAAAGCGAATGTAACCTGATCTGTGCGTAACACCAGACATTTGTATGCGCAGGAAGCTTTTTGAAAGCGAAAAGGATCAGATCTGAGAAGCTGAAGTTAAAAGTCTGTAAGTAAAATATTTTCAAATCGTTTTCCAGTCTTGTTTTCAGTTACAAATCATGTAATACACATTTACAAATCTTGTTTTTCAGTTACAAATTTTTTTTTCCCAGGTACAAATCTTGTTTTTCAGTTACAAATCTTGTTTTTCAGTTACAAATCATGGAATACACATTTACAAATAATATTGAGACTATTTTAACTCCATCGTCCACACCCCTCAATTCTAATAACTGAAGCTAAAATGTTGAATTTTTTAACCATAAGCTAACCAACATTTTGGTTATTAATCATCATGAATCGGTGCTCTTTCAAAATGCTGAGTGGAGACAAAAAAATAGCACATCAAGTATTAAAACAAATGTGTGTGTGTGCAAGTAAACTGCTTTAATTGGCAGTCTCAATAAGTGATCCTGGAATTTGAAACGGTGATGGTGTGAACACAAATTACACAACATTTTGAGACATTTTGCCAATATCAAGCTCATGTCTGAGCTCACTAGCCGTTTACCCTTGCTTTATGCTAAGCTAGGCCAACCACATCCTGAATCCAGCTTCTTACTTCTTACATGAAAATGGTATCAATTCTCTCGTTAAAGATTATAATAGATTGTTAAACTACTGGTGGGTCCATATTTACCAACTGATGATAGATAGCCTATTACAGTTCGAGCACCGGACAGCAGGGATGAAAACCCAAACGCAGACACTCAGGCAGGGAAACACAGATAAGTGACTTTAATGGACGGTGATGACAGGTGGACAGGCTTACATACAGCAGCATAAATGGTAGTGTGGCGGCTGAATACTCTCTCTTGCGTTGTGTTGTAATTAAAGACAGGCACCAATCTCTCACTTTTGGGCTCCAACCCAGCCGTTTATTCCTGTTAACACAGATCACGGTTAGGTTCCCCACAGCTTCACTTATCCAGGAATTACTAAAATAAATTAAAAAAAGGATGTTCATATCTGTTGGTTAGCCATATTAGCGAGTAGCTTCCACACAAGGTTAGCTTGCAAAGTCACGGACAAACACTCGTTAAACAGAACGAAACTCCTCACAAAACGTCTAACAATGTATTTTAAGCATCACACAAGTGTTTATCACAACCAACTAGTAGTTTTAACCAACAGAGAAAGAAAAATACAATATTTTCGCGGAGCTCGTAACAGTGTGACTTACCCCGGGGACAGCGTACAGCAGAGTGGCAACACGAGGCGGGCTGCACCCCACAAGTACACAGGGGTCCCACTAGGGGGCACTCTAACCATACAACCGTCCCCGTGGATTACAAATTCTGAACAATATTAAAAATTAAACAGGAAAATAACAAATCAATATAAAGGCAAATGATGAAAATTAATTACAACTGATATATAAAGATAAATAAGAGAAAATAGTGAAAAATGACGGTAAAATAATGATAAATATTGGAAAATAATGAGAGAAGGCAAGTGGAATCATTAACCCTGCTACACTAGGACCAGGCGAACAAGTCCAGTTGGGCAAGGCTGGCAGGTTGGTCAAAAAACAGGTAGCAATTCAAAACGTGGATACAGCAAGTGGGTGAACAAGTAACAGGAATCACATAACAAATAATTACAGCCTAGCAACATAGACAATATTGACAATCTGGCAGGGAGCAGGTGGAAATGGACTGGTGTAAATACTGAGTGGTTAACTGGGGAATGAGGAACAGGTGAGGAGGTGGATGTGGGAGTCAGGTGACAGGGACCAGTGGGGAAGTCAGGGCATCTAGTGGACGAATGAAGAATGGCAATGCTGGGAAGCATCACAGAAATGCAAGGGCTCGGGGAAAGTGAGAGTGGCTGAAGGAAAGCTGAAGCAGGACAGGGAAGCCTTGTTTATACTTGCGTGAGATACAGTGATGCGGGCCTCCGCAGATGTTGCACAGAGGTGTTTATGCTTAATAAGCTGTCCACGCTATCTGTTGCAATTATCGGTAATGGGCACCATTTTGGAGTCTGATATCTAGTTCTTATAATATATCCAGCATGGACGCCGACGGCTAGCTGACTAAGGTGCAGGCTGGTGGCTAGCCGGCAGGGAAGTCGGCTGGAGGCTAGCAGACAGGGAGGCAGCCTTGAGGCTAGCAAACTGGAGGTCAGCTGACTGTGGTGCAGGCTGGAGGCTGGCAGGTCCAACACTAGCAGACGAGGAGGCTAGCGCAATGGTCAAGTCCTCTGCCAATCCAGGTAGCCACTTCGCTTGCCAAGGCTTGGAAGAAACTTCACTGAGCTGCTTCCTTGTGCTCAATACTGGCAGTGGTTGACAAAGCACTGAATGGTATAAGTCACCTCATTAAGTTCCTCTACAAAAAATACTCTATCTGCTGGGTCCGTGTTTGGCCAGTTTGTTCTGTCACACTGGTGAAGGAGAGTGGCAAAAAGGGAAGGACCCAAATGCAGATAGTAGAGGCAGCAGGATGATTTCAGTGTTTTATTGATAAATGTAGGCTCACAGGCAGGTACTGGGAGGGAGACAGGCAGGCAGGCAGGTTCAGGTTCTAGCTTGAAAGCAAAGGCAGGAAATACATGGAAACTTTGATGAACTGGCAAGGAGTGAGTGGAAAAGGGCTTGTTAAATACTACAGGGCTGACGAGGGAAAGTGGAAACAGGTGAGCATGTGGACGGGGAAGGCCAGGTAACTGGGGGTACATCCCAAATCTCTCAATTGCATCCACGTTTCCCTCACTTGCGTCTTTTCCTTGCATCTTAGTTCCTCCCACCAGGGATGCATGGAGAGACGCGAGGAGAGATAAAACGAGGAAATCTGTTTCTAGAGAAATGAGACGTCCTTTCCTCTGAAGCGTCACGTGAAGCGATGTCCGTTTTTGATGACAGCGGCAGCTGATCACAGCTGGATCGGCTGTCAGTCGGGTTAACAGCTGTAGAGACTTTTGATGGAGTTTGTATCTGCGCACATGTGCACTGCGCTAATACTAATAAAGGCAAAACACACAGTTATCACTGTTTTCTCTCTGTAGCCTGTTACCTGCACATGAACAACCTGAACTCTGTATTTATGCTGTGTACTGTGACCTGCGTTTATATTATTTATTCATTATTTGCATCTGTAATTATCGATATTCTGATTGTGAAGTCATTATGGAATAACCCAGAATATGATTATGGTGTCTTTTGAACATTGGACATTTATTATGCTAAATGTTTCACAGAAAATTGAAGTGATGTAACTCACATCAAATCTGACACTCAGGAATTATCAGCCTCACGTGACTGAATACCTGATATCCAATAAGGATAAGGCATGTCAGCCGGTAAAAGTCTTCCGTGAAGGATGCACTTGTGTATCCTCGCTCATGGGTCCTCAAAGATCCCTCCTTGCTCCTTGATCCTTGCTCCTCGGAGCAAAAATAAGAGCTTTGGGACGGCCTTCAAGATCCATTCTGGTTCAAGCGAGGAGCAAGGAGATATCAAATAAGAGACTCTGGATGTACCCTGGGAATGGAGGGAAAGGGGTTATTGCAGGGCAGGAGGGAGTGGCTGGATATGGGAGTGAGGTGACTGGTAGAGGAGAAAACATGAGGGCATCTGGTGGACAGGAAAAGAATAACGCTGAAGGGGCCTGGGAAAGTGGAGATGGGGCTGGAGAGGGACAGAGAGGCAGATGAGGCATGTGAGTTTTGTACCCATTCGTAAGTGTTCTGCATTCGATCAGCAGGTTGATATATTACAACACCAACCAGGCTTGTACTGGACTACTTATTCTCCAGCATTGATTAATGAATCCACAACATAGCACAACTACTGTACTGTATGCATGTTTGTGTGATTATAACCGTTTCAGTGTGACCTTGATGAAAAACCATTACACTTTCATATGCATTAGACACCATACATGTCCAATCCATCTTTTGGCTAATCGTTATCTATTTCTGTTACCGATACCAGTGCTGGGACTTGTTTCCAATTAGAAGAGGTATATATCACACATCCAATCTTCACTGGTTACCTGAAGAGAAGAAAGGGGCACAGAGGAGGCGAACAGGTGAAGGTACAGCAGGCAGTGAAATACACAGAAATGGAGAGGGAGGAAAGTGGAAAGGCAGCATAAAATGGCTGCCTATTTTTCACCAGGGTCCATGGTGAAGTTGTCAGGTGGGAGTGTATGTGAGTCCGCTGGATGATAATGTGGCATGACACTTCTGAAATAGAGACGGGTTGCCATGACAAAAAGCGGGGAGGGACAGTCTCTCCAGGGGCCCAAATAAAACAAGCTGTAAATTATGTTTGATTAGGATTTAGATCATGGAACTGTTTGGGTTTGCCTTTTTGTCAGTTGCTCACTCAGGCCTCAGAGACTTTTTATGTTTGTCTCTGAGCACCACTGTGTATTCTGTGTATTGTGAGTGTGTGTGTGTGTGTGTGTGTGGATTACACCAACATATCTGGGTCTGGTGAAATAGGAGGCCAGCACTGTCCTTATATCAAATCAGATTTGGACCAATTGCTTCATCCACCTTTGAAATGATGGATATAGGTTGATTAGATGGGCACACGTGTATTGTTATTGATCAAAGGTGTTTGTCTATGTGCCACCAAGGAGCAGAAAAACATCAAAACTAGCTTACAGCTACACCATATATCACTGGGATATAAGGTTGTAGTGGCTAATGTATTAACAAACCAACAAGTCCTCCTACCTAAACGACATAATAGGTCAGTGACTCCCAACGACACATATAGGCATACCAGACCTTCGTCGTCATGGTAACAATAATAAGCATGTGATTAACGTTGTGAAACAGTCATAGTTTGGTTAGGTTCAGGCACCAAAACTACTTGGTTAGGTTTAGGAAAAGATCGTGGTTTGGGTTAAAATAACTACGTTAGTTACGCAAGTGAGAAAAATAAGTCAACATTGACTTTTGGTTTCACACAGGACATGAACAGCTGTCTCCTGGGTGAAAGTCCTGTGTTGTTTGGCCTATCCATCCACCCCAACCTTCTACCTAAGCCTAAGCAAACTTTGTCTCTCTTTATAGGTCGCTGCCTAACAAGAAACATAAATATGGGTCGTAATAAGTTGAACAGACTAGAACAGACAACATATAAGGTCGTACTTTTGACTAGAAAACTCCATAGAGCAGAATTAGGTGATGATTCTATGAGTGACCGCTTTCATAATTCTAACAGCCATTGAATGTCGATTGGTGCAAGTTTAAGTTGAACAAATTTAGTTCACACCCAAGTATCTATTAATAGCTGCACTTTTCTTTGAATTGGTTACCCTTTTTTTTCTTCTACATTTCATGAATAGATTTCAGTGGACAGTGGCAAGCTGTTAGTGTCATGATGAGTTTCCATTCTGACAGACATAGAATTTGTCAGTCATAGAAATTTATATAAAAAAAGCCTCAAATCTAATTAAAATGCACCAGTGTCAGCAATGACCTTGAACACCCTACAACTGCTGCATAAGCTCAACTATTGATGGTTTTTAGTGACTTGTTTAATGATGTGTGGGTTGTTTGACATCCAATAATCCATATCAATTTATCCTAAGTAAGTTAAGTTATCCTAACAAAGGTAGGCCAAGTGAGATGCAAGGAGGCTAGTATATAGTAGGCTATATACTACTCATCTTATGCTATTATTAATGCTGTTCCTGCTTTGATATGTCCAAATGTCTGCAGGGAAAAAGTCCCATTACAGTTTTTCTCCATTGTTCAGATTCACTGCAACAAAGCGTGGTCTAATCAGCATGTTGGGGGCACCCTCGGGTGTGCAGTTACACTAGAAAAAACGGCAAAATTCATTTGAGCGTTCTCACAAAACAGGCAGTCCTGGAAGCTTGGTGACATAGTGACTACTTTCCGGTTGCTCAGTGACTACCGTGGGTTGTGGCTAACTTTGTGGCAAAATTGATATGAAGAAGAAAGCTCTTTGGTGTTTCTTCTCATACAACAGAGCAGGGTTCTGTAAAATTGGATGGTGCCACACAGCTAATATGACGGCTCTATTTGGGACTCTCCTGTTCTCCATTTGGTTTGCAAGTATAGTATAATCTTATAATATAATCTTAGCATATTTATTCTTAGTATAATCTTCTACAGATTCACTTATGTTACTGTTGTGGTAGCCTGGAATCACGATAGTAATTGTTGGATCAAAGATGGAAATTTTATTAAATTCAAATTCAAATTAGCTTTATTATTATTTAATTTTAGTCATTGTTTTTCAGTTTAATGTCAGTTTTAGTTACAACTGTTGTGCAGTCGCAGAGGAAATATGCTACAAAAGTTCCCATCCACTAGGGTGGAACAATTGGGCAGTGATGGGGACATAAACAAGGTTTATCTATCTAGATCTTTTGTGTTTGCATTCTATTTTTGTCTCGAACAAGATCTGGAATATCAGCAGAAATATTGTGTTGGCCTAATACTCCTGTGTAATTCTTCTCAAAGCTACCTTCTTATGACACTAAATATCCTCCTTTTCATGTTTTGCTTCCATCTTAAATCCCCTGCTTTCTTGCTCACACACACACTGTTGTCCCTGCTCTGTTTTTGTCCTCTCCACTGTATCTTTCCTTGTTTTAGTGACTCAGAATATCTTTCCTTGCACACTCACTCACTCACACACGGTAATGTAAGCCTTATCATCCCCTCTCTCCTCTCCAACCACATCCTGTTCAGTAGACCATAATAGGATATAGGTGTCAGCCACCATTGAGAGAACATTATGATGTGTTTCTCCTTTTGTGCAATCTCCCCACTGCCTCACCTACTATGAACAGACTGGGGTGACATTTATTCTCTCTTCTATTGTCTTTTAGTGTCTTCTATTCACGGCAGGGAGTTTTCCATTTTGTTTCCCTCCTTAAATTCTTTGGGAAAAGAAAAGGTGATGAAAATGTTCCTTACTGCAAACGAAACCATGATGATCGCCATCAGCAGCATCATTCTTCACTTCTTTTCCACTGGCTTGAGTAAAGACATCTTTCACAGGAAAAAGAACTAAAGACAGCATCAGGATCCTCTAACCTTGGAGAAAAGCTCATATGAGAACACACTCAGAGACCTAAAACAGAGCTTTTGTTGGAACCTATAGCCATGAGTTTATGACTTGCAGTATGCAGTGACATCCTTTCAAGGGATAGTGTCAGGCAAGATCAAGATGTCGCTGCAATTTAATTGCATTTCCTTGCATCTCAAGTCTCATACATTCATGAATTTGGTGAAGTCTTGATCTGTGTTTGAAGGTTAAATGGCTTCCTCTTTGCAAGGCTGCCAGCAAGATCACCAAAGTTGTTCCCAACGGATTCATTCAGGACAGGTCACTGGATTTATGGGATGGGATGAAGATATCACCAGTTGTATAGTGTATTCTCAAGCAGTAGGCAGA
>SEMN01000619.1:0-288022 GCA_005408345.1 Macquaria australasica
GAGAGAGAGAGCAGGAGGAAAGAGAACATACAACAGCACAATACAGTTCCACATAGGGATGTAAGGCAATAGCTATGGTAATGGCATTGATGTTAACACCAACAGAAACAACACTAAGAGCAACATTATAATAGCAACACTAATAACAAGAGCAACAACAGCAATAGCAGCAGCGGGTGCAGAGCAGGAGCACGGGGGCAGCAGGCGGCAGCAACCACAGACCCAGACCTCCACAGCTCCAGAGGCAGAAACACCTGCAGAAAGCAACAGAAGGGGAGGGAGAGAGAGAGGAGAAAAAGCACACAACTACGGGAAGAAGTTGAATTAATAACAGGCATTGATGGGATATGAGGGCGTACAGATGGAGAGGAAGAGGAGGAGAAAGGAGCTCAGTGCATCATAGGAAGTCCCCCGGCAGTCTAGGCCTATAGCAGCATAACTAAGGGGTGGCTCAGGGGTCACCTGAGTCAGCCCTACTATAAGCTTTATCAAAGAGGAAAGTCTTAAGCCTACTCTTAAATGTGAGGAGGTTGTCCGCCTCCCGTACACAAACTGGGATCTGTTTCCACAGGAGAGGAGCTTGATAGCTGAACCATTTATCACATACATTTTCCAGGTGCCTTTTTGATTCCCTACCTGATCCTGCTGGTCCTGGAAGGAATGCCTCTCCTGCTGCTGGAGTTTGCCATCGGCCAGCGTCTCAGGAAAGGCAGCGTGGGAGTGTGGAGATCCATCAGCCCTTATCTGACTGGTGTTGGTAAGTAAAAAGAGGCTCTAAACAATTTGTCCAAAGCAAAGGCTAAAAAAAAAGCCCTTGGCACCACAGCAACACAACGCTATTCATGAATATCTGCCTCCCTTTGTGTGTCAGTGTGATGTCAGTTAATGATGCTGTTCCTCAGGTATCGCCTCCATGCTGGTGTCCTTTTTGGTTGCACTGTACTACAACACCTTAATAGCCTGGATCATGTGGTATCTCTTCAATTCCTTTCAAGACCCGCTGCCTTGGACCATGTGTCCTCTCAATGAGAATGGAACAGGTATTTGAATATACACACATTTTCAGCCCACATGTACACCAAAGCACCCAAATGCCATCGTTGTTTATGTATATTTCTTGCCCCTGCAGGCTTTGTACCAGAGTGTCAACGGAGCTCCACTGTGGATTACTACTTTTACCGAGTGACTCTGAATAGTTCGACCTCTATAGCTGAGTCTGGAGGAATCCACTGGCCCATAGTACTCTGCCTTTTAGCTGCCTGGACAGTCATCTGTATCTGCTGCATACGGGGGATTGGCACTTCAGGCAAGGTTTGTCAAACCTTCAGTCCACTAAGCCTATCTTAGTTACTGTTGCTACGCCTGTCAAGCTTTCCATTCTCACAATGTACATTTACAGTGATAACGGGCAGATTTACTAGCCTACTCCTCAAAATTCGTAGTCATTTTTGAAACAATGGGCCCTTTATTTCAGACAGTGGTGGATAAAAGCAGGTTTCTCATTTCTAGCCGCAGACTGTTGATTTTGTTAGTTGAACTTCCAGATTTTATCAGCTGTAGCTGGCTAGACAATCAAGCTAATGTTGGTTGAAAACAGCATCTCCAGCTGACTCGTTCTAAAACAAGATTATTATTATTATTATATTGCTGTGTAGAGCTATTTTGTTTAGCTGCTTAACTTACACACATGAACAAGCAAGACCATGGTTAGATTCATGCTTTATTCTTCATATGTTCAAACAGTATGTTTCACTTTTAACATTACAAGAGAAAAGGCTAACCGATCTATCTTGGATAACGACTTTGGGAGGGGTATCTACACATCTACTGTGTAGAAATACTACACAAGGATGGTTTTTTTTTTACAAAACCTGTTTAATCCCACAAAATAATGTAGTAGCCTATGAAATGCCCCATGCTTTGGAAGTAACGCTCAGTTACTACTGTCGGTAGTAAGCTAGACATGCTAATATTTGAAGCTTATGTTAGAGCAGATAAACACACTGTTGGTTTTAGTGAGGGTAAAAAGAGGATCGCTCTTTCTACAGCCCCTTACACTCCAAAGCTTGACAGACTTCTGTGTCTAGTTACAGTTGCTAAGCTATGATTGGGCAATTGATGTTTTGGTAAGGGGTTTAGCAAATGGTCAATTGTGATACATTAATGAAAAAACTTCAATCTAATGTCCATTATCATTTATTCTATTTTTCCTTGTCATGGCTTCAGGCAGTGTACGTCACAGCCATCCTGCCTTACATAGTGCTGGGAATCTTCCTGATCCGAGGACTGACTCTTAAAGGGGCCCTGAGTGGAATAAAGTTCCTCTTCACACCAGACGTATGTTTCAAAATTAAAAAAAAAAAAGTTATATCTCATAGCTCAAAGCCACATCACAATGTATGCCTCGCTCTCGCAGGTGGAGGAGTTGATTAAACCAACAACTTGGCTGGATGCAGGTGCCCAGGTCTTTTACTCCTTTGGTTTGGCGTGGGGAGGCCTCATCTCCTTCTCAAGCTACAACCCGGTTCAGTAAGAGACATTTAGAAGACCTGTGGTGTTTCTTAATTTGCAGCCTCAATTTGCTCACTTTGATAGTAGCCACTCTCAGGCCCAAAGTCAACGTGTGTCTTGGTTCTGTTGCTTATTTCTTTCCCCAAGCAACGACTGCACGCAAGATGCTGTGATCCTGTCGGCTGTAACTGGCTTCACCTCAGTCTATGCTGCCACAGTCACCTACTCCATCATTGGCTTCAGGGCCACAGAGAAATATGACAACTGTATCAGCGAGTGAGTACAGTTTATTTTTCAATTATGATAAACTGACAAACACAAAAATGTTGATTTTCCATCTATAACTCAAACTCTGCAGTTATATGGCCTATGTGTATATTGTTTTCACGTCCATCTGAATACATTACTCGCATGCCCATATGTAAGTTGAAAGAGTTATTGATTGCTGTTCTCATTCCTCCTGGGAGGGTATTTACCAAAGTAACAGTCTTTTAGCCTATTAACTAATTGCATGAACTTGGTGTAGTGTGTATACAGTATACTTTGGTTTATGACCAAATATATATTTTCTCCCTAGAAACATCATGACATTATTAAATGCATTTGACCTTCCTGAAGAGAGCATCACTACAAGCAACTACGAGGCAGCCTTCACTTACCTCAACAGCTCCTCTCCTGATATTGTTCTTGGATTGGGCATTGAAACCTGTGACATGCAGAAACTTCTCAGTGAGGTGACTATATTGATGAATATCTATCAGATTCCTGAGTTATTTTCATTTTTTGCTCTTATCTGCATTGGCGACTAATGTGTGTGTTTGTGCAGGGCGTGGAGGGAACAGGTCTGGCCTTCATTGTGTTTACAGAAGCCATCACCAAGATGCCTGGTTCTCCAATCTGGTCTGTCCTCTTTTTCATCATGCTTGTCTGCTTGGGACTCTCAACCCTGTTTGGCAACATTGAGGGAGTGGTGGTCCCACTGAAAGATTTGAGTATATTCCCGAAAAAATGGCCCCACGAAGTGCTGACTGGTAACTTGGTTTTAAAAGATCAGCTCAAACAATTTCTCAGCTTTCTCCCAATGAAACATCTTCAGTGTTTGTCTGTGGTTTCTGTTTTAACACAAGTTGCCTTGTTTTTGCGCACGTGTGTTTCAGGAGTAACATGTGTTGTCGCCTT
Organism: Macquaria australasica; assembly: GCA_005408345.1. Taxonomy (NCBI): domain Eukaryota; kingdom Metazoa; phylum Chordata; class Actinopteri; order Centrarchiformes; family Percichthyidae; genus Macquaria; species Macquaria australasica. The sequence goes on from SEMN01000619.1 coordinate 3,691, forward strand.
CGTCATCTCCCTCCTGTTTGCGCAGCATTCAGGGATTTATTGGGTAAATCTCTTTGACAGCTTTGCTGGATCGGTTCCACTTCTGACCATTGGATTGTTTGAGATGATAGCTGTTGTTTACATCTACGGCATAGACAGGTTAGTGCTTATCCAAACTACTTTCACCAACACATTGTCCTTCTGTGTTTGCATTACATCTTGATATTTGCTGACATACACTATTAGCGGCATCCTGCTGTGCCAGTTATTGAGCAAAACTTTATGGAGATGGCTGACCTATTTAAGTTCCGTGTAACAGGGATGACTTCATGACATATTTCAAAACTAATTCAGATCCTCTTGTGTGGCAGGTTCAATAAGGACTTGGAGTTCATGGTCGGACGTAAGCCCTCCATCTTCTGGCAGGTTACATGGAGGTTCATTAGTCCTCTAATTGTTCTGGTTATTTTAGTTTTCTACCTGGTGACACAAGCCCAAGAAGAGCTCACCTATTTGGTCTGGGATCCCAACTCTGTAAGCACACAAGCTCTGTGATCAGCTAATACATCATCCTAAGCATTTATGTTGCCTTTTTCTCTAATGATCCCTCATTGCAAAATACACAAATTATATTTGCTTAGCTTGGCATGCTAAACATTTTTAGGTAAATGTTGTTCCTCTGTGGTACAACATATAAGAAGCAACTTGTCAGTAGTTAACCATAATTCAGCAAAGTTCAGACAGCCTTTGCATAACAAATGCATTAATCATACTGTCTTGCGGTTTACAGGAGAAGTTCCCATCTCTGGCATCAGTACCGTACCCTTCCTGGATCAACGCGATGGTCTTTCTTTTGGCGGGAGTCCCCAGTGTGGCAGTGCCTGTGTATGCATTATGTAGGCTGGTCTTTGTTTGCTGCAAGAAGAAAAAAGTGCCCAGCCAAAACATTTTCCATATTTCCTAAACTGTTTAAAAGTCATGCTGTACATTTCAGAATACAACAAAATGCAAGAGTTTTTGCCTTTTGTTGAATGTTGAATTGCAATGGTTTGTCTCTTTACATCCATGCACAGGTTCTTAAAGCACAATGCTGATGTTTTATTGATGCACTTCAGTAAAGCACTCTATATTTCTCCTCATGTTTTGTGCAAATCCATTGCTGTTGTTTCAATATACTGTGCTTACTCATTGCACTAATTAGCCTGATAATATGGTTTGTTGTTGTACTGAACCCTTCTAAATTTAGAGACAAGACAGTAGGCTTTATATCTGTTTATCCATGCCGTTGAAAGGGTTGGGATTTTTGTCTCTGTCAAATATAGTTTTGCCTATATAAATATCTACCAGAATCTAAAAATGCCTACCTAACGAAAGATAAACAATATAGCAAATTTTCAAATGAAAATGGGCACAATGTACGCATTGTTTGCATCTGAAAAGCTCTGAACGCATGAATTGTCCACAACCTGGAAATCTTGCATGAAGAATCTCCATTTAGATGCAATCTAATACCAGTGGTGTGTTCAAGAGCAACTTTTAACCAAATACATGAGGTGACATGAGGCAGTGTTTTCAGGTGGTCTTTAACAGCATTTGCTCTTTGACATCAGTATCACACAGTATAAATGTTTAAACATGCAGGTGATGTAGACCAAATGCAACAAAGCAGGACACACTGGAAGGAGCAGGCAAGATACCCTGACTGTGAGAGGGACAGTGGAAAGCTGAGATAGATTGATCAGCAGTCTGTAGTGTTAATGTAATGTGCAATAAATAACATAATAACTTGTAATAAGTAACCTAAATAACCAATAGTAACTAAAAATAAGTTTTATTGGATAATGTTCCAGCCAAACTGAACTTTGCCTCTTCATCATTTGGTGCACTTGATCAGCTGCCAGACTATTATCCTTTAATGATTCACAAAAAGAATGATATAAGCAAGAGAAACATACACGATATACCTGTCCATGTGCTGATGTCATGTAATGACTGAAACCTTTTGAAACATCATTGTCAAGTCATTTGTTAAAGCTTGGTACACCCTAGCTGTAGACTTACGATGAAATTCAATGGTTCCAACCATTAATAAATACATTCTGGGCTGGTTTCAGAAGTGGGGGGATACAGTGAAATTGGCTAGTCAGGGAGTCCTCGTGTAGTCTTCTCATATTATGAAAAGCTGACAGTTCTTATCTGACAAAAACAAAACCAGTCAATTATATTAGGACAAGATTGGAAAAATGCAACATGTAAAGTCTCCTTTCTTCCAAAGTCTCAGATACTGGACCACCAGGGAAATTATTGTTTTAGAATGGTCTCAGATAAATATTTGGGACGTTTTAATCAAAGGGCGCTCTTATGGTCAGAAGAATGTACACCAGGCTAAGATAGTAGTCACCTACTCATACCAAAGTGATGCTCACAACAACATTTTGTTACATTACAGCCTATAAAGAGGAGTGTGTAAAAGTGAGTAACGCTTTTTAATAAAGCCAACAAATTACAATGTAATTATTTTACACATACGGGCTATCAATAAAATACTTAATGGGTATCTACACTGGAATAATATTTAGGTACAAGGGAAGAAGGCAAGTGGTTAGGGACTAAGGGGGTAACAACTTTGCATTGAAGAGGGACTTAGAAATAGGTCTGTTTAATTACTGAGTACCTATTTAATAATTACAGGGTACAGTTATATTATTACTGGGCACTGGGACAAGACAGAAAAAGTGGGGGGAAAGGGGTAACTGTGCTGATATTGCACTGACATTATTAATGCTACATTTTAAAATTATGACATACTTTAAAAATTACTTTGGGAAACTACATTTTAAGAAGTTTTTAAATATGGAGTACCTGATTTTGTAATTAACTGTCATGTACATTATCTTTTTTACTGGGGAATAAAATGGCAGGCTCAGCCTGGAAAAAGGGCTGGACCTTTTGTAAGAAATGTAGCTAAAAATATATTATGTATGTTTATAAAATGATGGGAAAATACAAGGTAACAGTAATCCATTTAATCAAAACTGATGTTACAGAAGAAACTAGAACAGTTTTTATGTTGCTGTATATTATGGAGCCCGATACATACTTTTACTGAGAAACACATCTTATTGAGGTGTATTGGGCAACATACAGCTTAAAGAATATTGTGTTGAGGAATTCATCATTCTCAAATTAAAAGACAAATTCCTCTTTGTTATTACCACTTTTTCTGAACAGCATGCAAGAGGGATTCCAGCCAAGATATTGTTTGTCACCTTTTACACTTCCATCACATCAATGCATTGTACATGTTGTAGAAAGGTCACTTAGTACAGTGTAAATCTGGGGTATGAGGGCCGTAATTTGAAGCACTGGTTTTTAATTTAAGTACAAAGTGGTTGCAAATGAATGAAAATGCAAGTATTGGGTCCCTTCCTCCCCGTCTCAGGATAAAATGTGTGGAGTTTTGCCTATGACCTGGCCCCATGTTTGATGTGTGGTCATTTTAGTAAACATATTCATTTGGGAATATACAACATTTAAGTACAAAACTGAAATAATGAAGGTCTAAAACTAGATTTCAACACAGGGACCATCTTCAAGGTAGGGCCTCAAGATTGTATAATAAAGATAGACCTCATCAGCTCAGTTGATACTGTGTTTTAGTGCACATAAAGTGCACTAAATTAGCACAACCAGTTGACACACAGTAAGGCTGAAACTTTTGGGGGCTTCTGTGCCCTGGGGCAGTTGGCCACTTTGCCTAGTTGGTAATCCAGCCTTGGGTATGCGAACTGCAATATAAAGCATTAGTTATTCCGGTATAATTACACAGTACAATCTATTAGCACAATAAATACTATTAGACAGAAAACAAAGTATGTTGGTGTCAATTTTAAAACAGATGTCAAAATGTAAACAGTAAGTAGATCGATGCACAATTACATCACATATTAATTATTAACAATGCCATGCAACTGGAAATAGTGTTTACTGTCAGTTTTAAGTAGTAACTCAATCTCAATTTAGTTTTACCATGAAATTGTCCAACCATCTATTCTCTCTGAATGAGTTCATAAATCCAGTGACATGGTTGCAGGCAGGTGCACAGGTTTTCTTCTCCTTGGAGGTCTCATCTCGTCCTCCAGGTACTGTGGTGGAAATTGTGTATTTCCTTTGAAGAAGTGAGCAAATAAAAAGCCGTTTTCTTTTGTATATTTAATTAAGAAAAGAATGAAACAATCAGATGAAATGGTAAATAAGAATAAAAAGTAAATGGAAGAGGGGGGTGCAGGCGAGCCCACAGAGTCAATTCAATTCAGCTGAAGGACAGAGATCATACACCAAAATGCATATGAAGCGTCTGACAAAGAAGGAAAGCTGCTGTCACATACTTATAACCTTACAATCCACAGACAGACATATCAGAGTACAGAATCACCTCTAACAAAGATAGTCTGTCTCCAGCTAAGTTTTCCTGCACAAGGCTGGAAACCCAGGGCAGACTGTTCCCCAGACTGCAGCTGTCTTTCCCCTGATTACAAACAATCTGTCCTCCCGCTGCAACCAACCTAGATACCATTGTACCTAAAACAGAGATGACCTAAAACAGAAATTATCTGAGTGTACAGAATTAAGACTGATTAACAGGAAAAAACAAGTTATCACACTAGACATATATATGGGACATAAAGAGAGAAATTTAATTACACTAAACATATCTAGTAATAAAGAAAAAGAGAAATTTTGCCCTTACAGGTACAACACTACTCAGTGAGTAACTGCCTCAGCTGCTCAGTTAGATATATAATATAATATAATATAATATAATAGATAATATTCTTGAAGGAACAACTGTGAGCAGGACTCTGTTGTCATCGTCATCATCAATGGCTGCACCTCAGTGCAGTGGTTATCTACTCCATTATCAGCTTCAGGGCCCCACAACAATATGACTACTGCATGGGAGAGTGAGACTCAAATTGGGTGAAAGGTGAGGTATTGCCTGGACCAGTGGATTCAAACCCAAGATCTTCTTGCTGTGAGGGCACAGTGCCAACTACCGTGCCATTATTTTATATGTTTAATGTTTGATTGAACTGATTGACTGAATGGTGGTGGTATAAAAACAGAAGCACAGAGTATGCTATTGTCATCTGGCTAATCTGTGGACTGCACGGGATAAAGTCGAAGATCATAAACTTGTTTCAACATTGCTGAGTGCAAACACAGAGCCCTCACTTTGACTTCGAAGAATGATAGTGTAACGTCTCTGCTTCAGTGGGGTCGTCATGAGACTGGTACTTCCTAACCCAGGACTGGATCACAGGATCCCTTCCTATGAGGATCTGGAGAGGATGGAGAAGGAGGAGGCCGGGGACAGGCCCAAGTGGGACAGCAAAGCCCAGTACATCCTAACCTGTGTGGGCTTTTGCATTGGGATTGGGAATGTGTGGCGATTCCCTTACTTGTGTCAAAGTCATGGAGGAGGTAAGCTCAGATGAAAATGGTAAAGGGATCTTTTCAATTCTTGAATGATTGTTTGAGAAATTATAGTGGTTAAGGTACCCAGGACTACCCTATACCTTTTTGATACCCATCAAACTCTGCCTTCCACCTACCTGCAGGGAGAAAACACAGCAGAGAAAGAAAGACAAGCAGGCAGAGCTGGAGTCACATGGGTTGTTAAAATTATTATGCATTGTTCACAGGCAGGGGTCCTGTAGAACTGCTTTACAGCCCAGACTAAACATTATAATCAACATCCAAGCTTTATTTCCTCGCTTAAGCATTTTCATATTAGGGATGCTGAAATGGCCTATGTCATAAATGCAACAATACAGATGTATCATTGTGCTACTGATCATACATTTTCCAGGTGCCTTTTTGATTCCCTACTTGATCCTGCTGGTCCTGGAAGGAATGCCTCTCCTGCTGCTGGAGTTTGCCATCGGCCAGCGTCTCAGGAAAGGCAGCGTGGGAGTGTGGAGATCCATCAGCCCTTATCTGACTGGTGTTGGTAAGTAAAAAGAGGCTCTAAACAATTTGTCCAAAACAAAGGCTAAAAAAAAGCCCTTGGCACCACAGCAACACAACGCTGTTCATGCATATCTGCCTCCCTTAAAGTGTGATGTCAGTTAATGATGCTGTTCCTCAGGTATCGCCTCCATGCTGGTGTCCTTACTGATTGGACTGTACTACAACACCTTAATAGCCTGGATCATGTGGTATCTCTTCAATTCCTTTCAAGACCCGCTGCCTTGGACCCAGTGTCCTCTCAATGACAATAGGACAGGTTTTTGAAAATGCACACAGATACTCAAGCACATTAAGCACCCAAACTCTACTCATGATCAAAACATTTGCAGAGGATTGTTTCTTGCCCCTGCAGGCTTTGTACCAGAGTGTCAACGGAGCTCCACTGTGGATTACTACTTTTACCGAGTGACTCTGAATAGTTCGACCTCTATAGCTGAGTCTGGAGGAATCCACTGGCCCATAGTACTCTGCCTGTTAGCTGCCTGGACAGTCATCTGTATCTGCTACATACGGGGGATCGGCACTTCAGGGAAGGTTTGTCAAACCTTCAGTCAAACAATATGCATTCCTGAATGACCACTGTCAAGATTATTTCATGTTTTACTTTCCTTGTCATGACTTCAGGCAGTGTACGTCACAGCCATCCTGCCTTACATAGTGCTGGCCATCTTCCTGATCCGAGGGCTGACTCTTAAAGGCGCCCTGAGTGGAATAAAGTTCCTCTTCACACCAGATGTATGTTTCAAATTGCTATCGTAAAAAAGCCAATTATATACATTATCTCATAAAACAAACAGATCTCACACTCTATGCCTCCCTCTTGCAGATTGATGAGTTGATTAACCCAACAACTTGGCTGGATGCAGGTGCCCAGGTCTTCTACGCCTTTAGCTTAGCATGGGGGGGCCTCATCTCCTTCTCAAGCTACAACCCTGTTCAGTAAGAGACATTTGTTGAAGCCCTGTTGTTTTGTATAACCACACAGCAGCTCAACTCTTATTTAGCTAATAGCAGCCATTTGCAGACATGGTGTGTCATGAGTCTTTTGCCTTTTTTTTCTTTCCCCAAGCAACGACTGCATGCAAGATGCTGTGATCCTGTCGGCTGTAACTGGCTTCACCTCAGTCTATGCTGCCACAGTCACCTACTCCATCATTGGCTTCAGGGCCACAGAGAAATATGACAACTGTATCAGCGAGTGAGTAGTCACAGGATGTGGGTTTCAAGATTTTAGGAACAAAGTGGTCCTAATTGTAAATTCTACTTTTCGAAGAGCAGAAAGAAGAAAGAGAAAAAGAGAAAATAGCGTTGACAGTTATATTAATACATATATTTTAATACTAGACTACAGCTAAATCAAATTTAAAATATATTCTAATTTTCTGGAGTTTTAATTAATGTCTTTAAAAACTCCAGTAAAACTGTATTTTTTACATATTTTTAATTATGATAACTTGATAAAGGAAATGTTGATTTTTCCATCCATTACTCAAATTCTTTAACTATGTGTATATACCTTAAATTTATAGGGTCAACAATACTAGTTGGATTTGTAATGTTGACTCTAGTAATGTAGAGTTACTAACCTGTGACATTTTTTCTCCCTAGAAACATCATGACATTATTAAATGCATTTGACCTTCCTGAAGAGAGCATCACTACAAGCAACTACGAGGCAGCCTTCACTTACCTCAACAGCTCCTCTCCTGATATTGTTCTTGGATTGGTCATTGAAACCTGTGACATGCAGAAACTTCTCAGTGAGGTGACTATATTGATGAATATCTATCAGATTCCTGAGTTATTTTCATTTTTTGCTCTTATCTGCATTGGCGACTAATGTGTGTTTGTGCAGGGCGTGGAGGGAACAGGTCTGGCCTTCATTGTGTTTACAGAAGCCATCACCAAGATGCCTGGTTCTCCAATCTGGTCTGTTCTTTTTTTCATCATGCTTCTCTGCTTGGGACTCTCAACCCTGTTTGGCAACATTGAGGGAGTGGTGGTCCCACTGAAAGATTTGAGTATATTCCCGAAAAAATGGCCCCACGAAGTGCTGACTGGTAACTTGGTTTTGTAGTTAAAGCAATCTGCCAACTGGCTTTGCAACCGCAGATGAATTGATTGTCTGGTTTTTGTTTTAACACAAGTTGCCTTGTTTTTGCGCACGTGTGTTTCAGGAGTAACATGTCTTGTCGCCTTCGTCATCTCCCTCCTGTTTGCGCAGCATTCAGGGATTTATTGGCTGACTCTCTTTGACAGCTTTGCTGGATCGGTTCCACTTCTGACCATTGGATTGTTTGAGATGATAGCTGTTGTTTACATCTACGGCATAGACAGGTTAGTGCGTAAAGCTAATGTATTTGCTCAACATGTTATTGTATGATATTGGACAGCCTACTGCAAAATTACCATATTAAACCCATAGATAATTATCACACGACTTTGCTGTTCCCCTCTGCTTTATGGACCGTTTTGGTGTCTTTCAGCTCATTGTTTTGGTTTTACATCCAGCAACTTTACTGTTTATTTATTACTCTCTTTGTATTCTATTCTATTTTATCATAAGCCTGTGATATACGTATGTAACCTTTACATTCTGTCTTCTAGGTTGGCAAGGACACCTGTGTAAAATAGATTGTTACTCTCAGCGAGGTACTTTCCTGATTAAATGAAGTCATATTACAATGTTGTGTGGCAGGTTCAATAAGGACTTGGAGTTCATGGTCGGACGTAAGCCCTCCATCTTCTGGCAGGTTTCATGGAGGTTCATTAGTCCTCTAATTGTTCTGGTTATTTTAGTTTTCTACCTGGTGACACAAGCCCAAGAAGAGCTCACCTATTTGGTCTGGGATCCCAACTCTGTAAGCACACAAGCTTCATTTATATTTGGGTGTAGTTCTGATCTCGGCGTCAGCATCCATCCTTTTGTTGCCTTTTTTTCGAATCAGGCCTCATTGCAAAATAGACAAATTCATGATGTATGAAATATTTTTATGGTTAATGTTGTTGAAAGTACATCGTATACTGGTAACAAATGATACTGTTTTGTGGTTTACAGGAGGAGTTTCCATCTCTGGTATCAGTACCATACCCTTCATGGATCAATGCGGCCATCTTTCTTTTGGCGGGAGTCCCCAGTCTGGCAGTGCCTGTGTATGCATTATGTAGGCTGGTCTTTGTTCGCTGCAAGAAAAAAAGAAAATCCAGTGAAGAAATTAGCCACATTTCTTAAATTGATTAATAAAGTTACCAAATTCAGAATTGGGAATGTCAGGTACTTCGAATAACTTGAACATTAAGGACAGACTAGCTGGCTGTAAGAGGATCTCTCAAAGAAATTAGCATATAATCTCATGGAGTCAGTAGTCAGATGTCAGTTTGGTGTTTCTGGGTCCTAACCATGAAGAAAAAATATTTAGACAGACAGAAGATCTAGAGTAGCAAATTGGCTGACAGAGGGAGACCTCACACTGATAAAACACAAAGAGTCAGTAAGGCCAGGTGAGCCAGATTCAACAAAGCACAACATGTGGAGCAGACAAGATACCCAGCATGTGATATTAGGATGTGTATGGACTAAACAAACAACACATAACGTGGTAATGAGTGAAATGTAGAGGTGCTGCTAGGAGGATTTTGCAAAGTCAGGCTAGCTGTTTCCCCCTGCTTACAGTGTTTATGCTAAGCTAAGCTAATCACCTGCTAGCTCTATATTCGATGTACAGACAAGAGAGTGTTATCGATCATCTCTCTCTAAATGTCAAACTATTCCTTTCACACACACACACACACACACACACACACACACACACACACAGACTCGGGGATGTTGATGTTGGTCAGGGCTTTGCAGAAGCATGTTTACACCAGCAGGTGGCAGAAACAGACAACTGGTTGAAATTGTATGACAATCATACTTTTGAAAAAAGGACTATATTTATTTATATTTACAGTCTGTAAAAGCCTTGTTTCTACTTTAGCTGTAACACAATCACTCCTCAGGGATCGTACAGCAGTAAAATTCAAGCACTTTTCATGGTACCTAAACCAAACATTTCCAGACTCTCGAAGCCTTTATCATCACATATTAACTTTAATGCATGTTTTGATCATGATTATTTAATTCTTCCTAATCTCCAGAGTAAGGGCTCAACGGAGGACTTATCTAGCTAAGAATGACGAACACAAGAAAAGAACTTTTCTTTTAGATTATGTTGAAAATGAAACATTTTTCAAGGAGCATATTCAAATTGAAGCATTTTCCTAACCTTGAAAATATAACGGTTAAAATTAAGCATTTGTTCAAACTTTCAAGACTTTGTACAAACCCTGACTAGGTAAGATACTGCCACTTTGCACACCCTAATTTTTTACAAGTGGTGTCTTTGGACTAGAGCACCTGGAGCCAGTTATCATCAACATACGTAGTTAGTCATTTAAAGAAATAAAAGAAAAACAACAGCAACAACCAAACACTATCAATTTAACTCTTTCTGCACTTCTCTTCAGTCATTACACTACCACTAGGGATCATCATGGGCAGGCACAATACTAGTGCTTGTTGTTATTGTGTAACTCTACACAAAGGTACTTCAGAATGTCTAATCACAGTAAGAACTACTGGTATCAATGTACACAGGACAAAAAAAACCCTCAATCAACTAAAGCAGCGATTTTAATTATCAGTTCAAGGGAGAACAGAGTAAACCTGAGCTCACAGTCACAGGCAGGAAATGCAGACATGACGTTTTTATTATTACTGACTGATCTTTTCTAAGCAGTAGATAACGAATAGAACTAAAACCCCATTCCGCCACAGCACCACAAGGTCTGTGCTTTTGTTTCTTCTCTTCAGATAAACATGTGCATGCATCTTCAAAAGTAGACTCAGTTACTGTAACGTACTGATCTCTGCTCAAAAAGTCCATTAGATAATAATAACTTGTCTTGTACAGATAACAGTTGCTGCCAGAGATTAAGCAGGAGAAAAGAAGAGAGCTGACAACTCTCCTGTTCTAACATCCAGTTAGTATTGGAACATATTTTAAGACTGTAAAACTTTTATTGACTTGCTCTGGACTTCTTGTGTTGAGAGATGGTGCCAAAATGTGGCCCTGTTTGAGCTCTCACATACACAAGTCTCTTTGTTTCTTACTGCACCAAAACTTGACAGTGACGTTTCCTTTGGCGATTATAAACTGAGACTCTGAAATTGTTTCTCTCTGGAACTTTTCATCATGTTTACTTTACATATGTACTTTCTCCCTATTTTTGCTTTGAATATTTAATTTAAGTGTATTTTTCTTCAGTTTTTCACCTGTGTGCGTTCACTCTCTGTAAAACACACCCTGTTTAATTTCAATGTACAAACTGTACTATATGAGTAAAATTTAATTAATTGAATACAATACATATACAATACATTTGTTATGTCATGATGTCTTTTTTATTGACTGCATCCGTTCACTTTAGGTCAGTGTAACATTGAAACAGCATCAGCAGGTTATCCATTATTGGAGGCTTAGCACACTCCCATTTAAACAAACAGGGAGGTTTAACCACTAAATCATCATGCCTGATGTTTTCACTCCCTTCTGGGTGGCCTGGTTTCTTCATAAAAACCAATAAAATCTGTATTCCTGACTCAAAGCTGCACCTGATAGGACATTAAAGGGCAGCCCAGTAAAGAGAGCAAGACAGAGAGTGAGGGAGGGGACACTCTGCACATCACTTAGGACTAAACCACTCAAGACAGTATTTATTCTGACATAGACTGAGCTGAGACCAGGAATTCTGGACTAAATAAAAAAATATACCAACAGATTGAAGTGTACGCTAGGATTCGGAGAGCTGCATCCTTGTAACAGACCTGAATTTGTGCTAAGCCTTCTTGCCAGCTGAGGATGGGCAAAACAAAAGACTCTGGGGTGGAGGAGAGACCCAAATGGGACAACAAGGTTCAGTACCTGTTAACATGTATTGGCTTCGCAGTGGGACTCGGAAACGTGTGGCGTTTTCCCTACCTGTGCCAAATCTATGGAGGAGGTGAGATGCTATTATATGATGCTAAAATATGAGCTGCATTGTACTTCATCATCATATCATCAGAGTTTAATTAAGTTTGCTGTTAGAGATTTATAAGGATTTTATCACGTGTTATTTTTTCACTGTATTCCTAATTTTTTTCTGATTTTATCCAATCATGAGATACTTTAATCTTGGCCACAACTGAATTGCAAAAACACTTTAGATTCTCTTTTTGTCTCTGTATAATTAGTCATTAACTAATGGACTACGCCTGTCATTGTCACAGTGCTCTGGAAATGTTGAACCTTATCAGTGTTTAATTGATCACAATGAACATCAGGGATTGTTTCTGCTCAACAGGCCCAATTGCTGTATTTATTTCCACATAGTTCCCGGTGAGATATTCCAAAGCCACAGAATCCTAAAGGACCTGGGTCAGGGTTAAGTTATAGGGTTTATCAACATCACATATTGACTCTGAGATTCCTTTATCCCAAAGGCAGTGTTACACACAGCTGAGCCTCTGTTTGACCTCGGCTTAGTGATCAATTAGTCACCTGTTCTTTGCTGCAAAAAAAATTCCAGTGATAACCTAGTGTCTATATGTAGATCTATTTATGGCGGTATTTTAGTATTGCAGTGCACTTATTTAGCATGGCCTGAAATCTCACTTATTATGGTTAGATTAAGATGGTTCAAACAGCCACTCATGATCAAAAAACCTCCTTCTAAAATTTCTCTCCTAAGTATGTTGATAAAGACAGTCTAATCTGGCGGATGTCTAACTGTGAGGTAAATGTTTACTTAATGTCTGCAGGTGCATTCCTCATCCCCTACCTGATAGCGCTGGTGTTTGAGGGCCTCCCCCTGCTCTACCTGGAGCTGGCTATAGGACAGAGGCTCCGCATGGGCAGCATCGGTGTCTGGAACTCCATCTCACCCCTACTTGGTGGAGTCGGTGGGTGGCCTACAATTATTAATAAAATGTATCTGAATTTTTAGTTGTCAGATTCTTCATTATTTCATGAGCTGAAAACCTTTTATTTGTGGTATGGAGAACGTTTATCATTTATTTCCTGTGCGTAGGAATTGCCTCCATGTTGGTGTCATTCCTGGTGGGCATTTTCTACAACACCATCCTGGCTTGGGTGCTCTGGTACTTCTTTCACTCTTTCCAAAACCCCCTGCCATGGAGCCAGTGTCCACTCAATGATAACCACACAGGTAACAAGGAAACACAGGAGTCATTCTAGCTGCTCTTCATACATTTATCGTCACACACACTTTGCTTGCTGCAACCGCTGTAACAGTAACAACAGAATGCTGCCTGATAGCAGCTCAGTACTGTTTGTCACCAAGAGGAGTGGTGACATTTCAGGTCAGATTTAATAGGAAAACTACTGGATTGTTTTATGGCACAAAGAGATACTGCACCACAACATAAAATAAAAAGAGCATGCTTTTCAGGTTTCAGTGTTTCGCTCAGTGACAGATAGTGGACTGCGTGACAGGCAAAGAGCACAAATCATGGTCTCATTTGTTTTCAGTAATCACACCAAAATATTAAAATCTGTTTCATGGTGATACATTGTTTTTAAATGCTACATGCTTCCCACATTTTAAATTAAACTATGCAGGATTTCACACATTTCTTGATGTAATACAAAAGAAATTCTCAAAAAATACATGAAGTTAGCTTTGTTACAACAACTAACGCATGTTTAAACCAAAATAAACAAAAATAACTTGAATATTAAGCCCTGTTTTTCGCTTGTGTATGCATCCATATAGGCTATAATGTCGAGTGTGAGAAGAGCACTCCGGTGAATTACTTCTGGTACCGTGAGACCCTGAACATCACACCTGACATTGAGACCAGCGGCTCCCTGCAGTGGTGGATGGTCATCTGTCTGGCCAGCGCCTGGTGTGTGGTCTACATCTGCTTCATCAAAGGCATTGAGTCCATGGGAAAGGTCCGTTTGCCTGGTGAAAAATACATAAAGTCCCACCTCAGAATCAGCCACCGTACCATACCTACTTGCCATCACTGCTGACAATTACAGTAAGATGTAGAAAGAGTTAATGAGGGCTGTATCATATGTTTGCATGTTTCAGGCTGTGTATGTGACAGCCACATTCCCTTACCTGGTGCTGACTATTTTCCTGATCCGTGCCCTCACTCTGCCTGGAGCTACTGATGGACTGATATACCTCTTCACTCCTGATGTGAGTTTGGTCACTTGTTGCCACTACACCTGATGTAAGACTGTGTCTTGTATCCCAGACTCAATGACCCGATGTGTTGCTTTTACGCTCTCTCTAGTGGGAGATACTGAAGAACCCTCAGGTGTGGTTGGACGCTGCTACCCAGATCTTCTTCTCCCTCTCTGTGGCCTTTGGGGGTCTCATAGCTTTCTCCAGCTATAATGAGGAGCGGTAATAATAATAATAATAAACTTTCTATATATAGCACCTTTCATACAGGGGGTGTAGCTCAAAGTACTTCTTCAAAGAAGAAACAAGAAAATAAAAACAGTAGTTTTATTGCACAATACTAGTGCAAATATTGCGTAGTAAAACCAAATGAATAATAAAGAAAAGAAGCAGCAAATAGCAAGAACAGGTATGCCAAGAACAATATAATGTGTGAAAGATAGCAATAAAACAAAGAAAGGCATAAGAATAATAAAATGTCAAAGATGAAACAAAACAATAAAATATGTCAAAACTGAGATAAAACAAAACAAGAGCCACAGTAGTTAAAAGCAATGCCGAATAAATAAGTTGTCAATTGTTGTTTAAAAATGTTCAAGGAGCTTGCATCTTTTATAGCCTTGGGTAGGGAATTCCATAGTTTTGGGGCATAGTTTAAAAAAAGGCTGAGCTGATTTTCTTATTTGTGTGAGAGTTTGTATTTAATAAAACAGCAGCAGAGGATCTAAGAGGCCGTGAAGGATTATAAAACGACAGAGTTAGTAATGTAGGCCAGTCCCAAACCATTAAGAGCCTCATAAACAAGTAAAAGAACTTTAAAATCAATCCTAAAAGCCACTGGGAGCCAGTGCAGGTTTGCTAAAACTGGGGGTGATATGCGCTCTCTTTCTTGTTCTAGTTAAAAGTCTGGCAGCAGAGTTGTGAACAATCAATTGATTGTTTTGGAAGACTGGTGAAGAGAGAATTACAGTGTCTAATCTACTTGAGATAAATGCATGAACAAGTTTTCAGCATCTTGTTGGGATAGGAACGGCCATACCTTTGCAATATTTCTTAAATGAAACAAAGCTGCCTTGGTCACCCTCTTTAAGTCTGAGTTTAGGATAATGCCCAGGCTCGTGACCTCAGATTTAACCTGTGGGGCCAAACTACCAAGTTTGGAGAGAACTAGCTCTCGTTTTGCTTGTGGGCCAACTAATAGAATTTCTGTTTTCTCGCCATTTAAGAAAATTGTTCTGCATCCACTTGTTTACTACAGCCAGACCAGTTGTTAAATGGAAAAGGGTTTGGTCATCACTTAGGTCCAATGAAATACACAGCTGTGTGTCATCAGCATAGCTGTGGAAATTAAGCGTATGTTCTCTGACAGGTGAGGACTAAAAGCCCTCAACTCCCTCTGTAAAATTGGGAGGATTTGTGTGATGACTTACAAAGCTCTGTTTTTTTTCTGTTCTGTGTCCGTTAGAAACAACTGTGAGAGGGATGCTGTTCTAGTAGGAGTGATAAATAGCGCCACATCTCTCTACGCCTCCATTCCCATCTTCTCCATCCTGGGATTTAAAGCTAACACCGTCTACAACTCCTGTCTAAAGGAGTACGTATGCACACATATTCTATATAATTATAAGCTCCTTTTTTTCTTTTGCTGATACCAATGAGGCAGATTCTTTTTGTATCTCATCTGCAGAAACATCTTGGCTCTGACCAACCACTTTGAGTTTTCAGACCAGAACATAACGGTGGAGAACTATGACGGGTGGATTGAGTATCTAAATCGTACATCTGCAGATGAGGTGGCCAGTTTGAACCTGAGGGTCTGTGACCTGCAAAGATTCCTTGACCAGGTAGACCCAATCTTGTACATTGCATTCTTTTTGTCTGAGTCTCATTTTCCGAATTTCCCGTCCTCCCTTAAATCCTGATTGTTCTCTTCTCTCGCCTCCCCTTTCTTTCCAGGAGTACAGTACATCATGTGCCGGTCAAACATGTCCAGTCAGTTCATGCTTCCGCATTAATTTCTTGCCTCTCCTTTGATCTTCCTCCCCCAGAGCGCATCAGGTACTGGCCTGGCTTTTATCGTGTTCACCGAAGCAGTGATAGAGATGCCAGGCTCGCAGATATGGGCCATATTGTTCTTCGTCATGCTCTTCAGCTTGGGCCTCTCCTCCATGTTTGGCAACATAGAGGGAGTTCTCACGCCCATCAACGACCTCAAACTAGTGCCCACTTGGATCCCTAAAGAAGTCCTAACAGGTACCTGAAAATTAACTCAAGTTGTTTTCAAGTCAAAGGGACACATTTTTCCCCTTCCAATTCCCACTCTGAAAATCTTTTTTTTCTCACTTCCTTAGCGATAATCTGTTTGATAGCCTTCTTGACGGCTCTCATCTTCACCCTGGGTTCGGGGAACTATTGGGTGGAGGTCTTTAACAGCTACGTGGGCTCTGTGCCTCTGCTCATCATTGCATTCTTTGAGATCACTGGAGTCATTTATGTCCATGGGATAAAAAAGTAACTTTTTCTCCTCTTCTTCAATACAGTCTAGTCTCATGGGATTCATGTACAATTTTGATCCCAGTGTGTTTTAACATTTTCTCTGATCCCCTTGTCTTCTAACAGTTTCAGTGAAGACATCTATTTCATGACTGGGTCGAAGCCCAACATCTTTTGGAAGGCATGCTGGATGGTGATCAGTCCTGTAATGCTCCTGGCGGTGCTGATTGCCTATGTGGTCATCCAGGCACAGAAACACCCCACCTATCCCACATGGAACCCAGATTATGTAAGCCAAAGTCAAGTGTACTGACAAGGAAATGTTAATTATGTAGAAGTACTGAATCCAGTAGCGAATCCATAATATTAGAATAGTTGTGTTAAAATTCTAAAAGGGAACAGAAAAGGTACAAGGGCACATTTTATGACAGTATTTAAAGCTGCTATAGTCAATATTTCCATATCAACAATGGCTCTAATGACTACATGTATGTGAAATGGGGTCACTCATACTGACAAACCCACAGAGAATTACCCAACCCTGCAGTTCAACTCAGCTCTACAGAGTGATTTAGCATCTGTTAGCTAATTGTTTTGTTTTTACAGCCGGCAACTTTACTGTTTTGGTTCATTCTTTACTTTGAATGAACCAAACAGTACACAGCTATTTTCAGCAAAAAGCTCTGATAAACCGACTTTATGCTACCAGCCCAACGGCAAACAGCAGACAAAAATTAGCAACTAGCTGGTGAACATAGTGGAGCATTTAGCAGCTAAAGAGCCAGATTTTTCACTTAAGAGTTGGTGGAGAACAAAACGGAGCGAAAAGGAACTAATATATTGGACTTACATTCAACAGGTGACCTGAAACCCAACTGCAAATGAATGGTGTCTGCTGGATGTGCACATTTGCTAAAATGTCTGCCATAACAAATTTATAATATGTCAATGTTGTTGTTACAGCTTCTCACGCGGCCCCCAAGTGGCCAAAAAAAAAGGAATTAATGCAGGTTTAAAGGAATAGTTTTACATTTTTGGAATTACACGTACTGGCTTTTTACCGAGATTTAGATGAGAAGATTGATACACTCATGTCTGTACGCTAAATATGAAGCTAGTGCCAGCAGGAAATTAGCCATGGAAGCAGGGGGAAACAGCTAGTCTTGCTTTGTCTAAAGTCTACCAGCACCTCTAAAACTCACTAATTAACATGTTGTATCTTCTGTGTTTAATCTACACGCAAACTAAAAAGTAAAAACTAGTTGTTTTATGGTTAGTTACGTGCTAGAAGTATTTCTTGGTTGGGCACAGGGACTTTAAGTTATGCTAAGCTAACCGCTTGCTGACTGTAGTTTCATGTGTACACACAGATATGAGAGTGGTATTGATTTTCTTCTAACTCTTGAGAATAAAGCCAATAAACAGAATTCACAAAATGTCTAACTATTTTTCAACTTCATTTTAACATGAAATAATGTTGTACTCTATACATAACATTTTATACTTCTTTGTCTCTTTCTTCAGAAACTATTCCCTGAAACTGAAGTGATGCCCTACCCAGACTGGGTGTTTGTCATCATCATCCTCCTCTGTGTACTACCTGTGGTTTCCATCCCTCTGGTGGCCCTCTACAAACTGATCTGCTGTAGAATCAAGAAGTCCTCTGCTCGTGCCGACCTAAATCCCTACTGCAATGACGGCTTTGAGGTTGAAACACAGGAACAGAACAACCAGAAAGCTTAACAAATGTTGCAAGTAGCAATGTTGCCTTCCTGAAGAGAAAAGGACATCCTGATGGTTATCACCGTCTTAATTTTCTGGACAGATGACATAATTAGTCACGCTGGACTGTAATACAGACGTTCCTATTGATTTTTGATGGTTACATTTATCAGGATTTATCAGGACCAGACCTGACATGTGACGACTCACATTTGTTTCTTCAATAACAAAACTGTATTTAACAATGAAATGATTTCCTTTGTACATTGTTGTGTAGAGTACATGTAAATAACACTAAATCTAACATCATACTGACACAGCCAGTTGTTGATTCCACATTTACAAAACCTTACATTTGAACATAAATGCAGTATTAACACCATGAGATCTTCCTGCTGAAGATTTCTGAGATCTTTCAACAAGATTATCATCAGTGTACTACATAAATCACCTTGTACAAAAATCTTTTGACTTGTTCCTGTCATGGCTGACAATATTTGTGTTATCTTGTTTACATATAAATTATTTTCCAAGTGATGTCATGTTTTCTTTGTGGAAAACTACCACACAACATAAACCAAAGTCCAGAGAGACAAACAGCTGTGGGAAGAGATGGGGTCTAGCACAGTTGCTTGATGGTTTTCAATTATCCATCTTTATTGATCTGGAGGTTGTTGTTTATAGGATGCGTTTATGACTGAGCTTTATCACATAAGTGTTTTATATCAGATGACTTAAGGACTGTTTCCCTTTCTCTGCAGCCAGATTTCCCAACACTGCTTAGCAGATACATTATAATTTCTTTGGCACACAGATCAGATAAATCCAAATGACTGATTTCAACACACTGTTTATCTCACTCCCTGAGGATGCACCTGAGGATGAGACAAGCAAAAAAAAAAAGTTTCAATGCATTGGAGAAAAATAGACAAAACTCACAACATAGACCTTTTAGAAAAGCTGGACTAATACCTTTTAGCTGCTGGGTGTTTCATGGTTGCTTTGGGAGCTGTAATTGGGGCTAGCTGGTAGTCTACATCTGGATGGCCAAGAAGTCGACTGGGGTCCTGGGGTTAGTGGCCTGTCGGACCCTGGCCAGCCTCAGATCCCCCAGACGCCGCTCTAGACTGCGCTTCCCTGTCAAGAGGAAGACAGCACAAGATAGGAACATGCTTTTTTTCCTCTTTGGTGGTGAACTGTGGAAGTCATCCACCTGAACCTTTTCCAACACCTGTAAAATGGAAATAGAGGTGGCAATAAACTGACTTGTAGCTAGATTTGTTGGGTTGGGTGCACCTCTCACAAAGTCCATGTTCAAAGGGATTGGCCATCCTGGCGAGATACGAAGAGGATGTTTTCCTATTCAGTCTTTTCTCAAAGAGACCGAGGGCTCTTTTTTCGTGCAGGTGCAAAGCCAGATGTAGTGCAAGCTCAGTTTTTATGCAATATGCTCAGACCCTCTTATTGCAACAGCAAGGCAATATTGATACCCCTCCAAAATCAAAACACATCTCATGTATGCATAAATGAATTTTGCCGCCTTCAGTTCGGTACACATTTTTACATCTACTGCAAATTAAGGGTTAAGGGTAAGAGTCTGTAACGGACAGAAGGACAGCTGAGGTTTATGAATAATGTCATCCATATGTCACAGAGTAATCCAGGGACCTAGCATTCTGCTGAAACATCGCTACTGACATTCGGTATGACCAGTGAGTTTCCCCCCAAACAACTTGTATGTTTCCGTGGTGTTGATTAAATACCTGTAGCCATCATCACACAGCAGCAAGAATAGGCTTTGAGTTTTGCTTTAAATTTTATGCACGAATGGCTCAGCAGTAATAACCTCAATAATTATTATCTCCTGACACAACGATGGGATGGTGGTAATTTATTTCTTTTCAATTCATTGCAGTTATGACAGAACTCTAACCCTGACAGATTTTAACATCTGTCTTTTTATGTGCATGTTTCATCTTTCGTGCAGCACATTGTATTGCATCTTTTTGTATAAAATATGCTATATAAAACATTACTATTATTGTAATTAGAAGAATACATCATGACAATAGTGCTTGTTATCTTGTGCTACCATGAGATAGTTCCTGTGCGATATTGGTGTGTGTGTGTTTCCTGGCGATACATACGTTTATGCAGGTGTGCGAGCAGCTCCTTATAGAGAGCACGGTGTTGTGTCAGCACTAGCAAGAAGGAAAGACAGAAAAGCAGCTCCACTGCTTCATACTGCACAATGCCAGTCTGGGCCTCACTGCCTAAAATCAGTCCTGGAGAAAGGGGAGATAAAAAAATTAGAAAAATAACTTTTCAAAATTATATTGCTTAAATTAATTTTTCTACATGTATGAAGGGGAAATGTTGCCTTTGTTGCTGATCCTGATGAGCCGATTGGCGTACTCGGCCATATCCCATATCATCTGCAGGAAGTAGAAGGGGTTCTTAGCAACGGTCTGACCAAAGGGCAAACTCTGGGCGCACACATGGAACCTAAAGAGAAAAGCAAAAAACGGAAAGAGACAAAGGAGAATACAGAGATGAGCCCTGCCCATTCAGATATTGATATTCTCAGATAAAACGTAGTTCTCAGCTCAGTGCAGTTATTGATTGATGACCATCCCTGTGTTTATTTTAACAGCAGCAACAATCGTATTTCAATACCTCAGGTGCGTAATGGAAACAAATAATTCCCAGTTCCCATTTAATCTGAATAAGTAATACAAATGAATAGACAGTGGCATCTGTGCATATTAAATGACAAACAGTAAAATACACATGATAAAGTTTGCACTTTAGGCTTGGAAAAAAAAAAAGAGTCAAAGTAAGGTCACCGTCTTTACCTGCATGCATGAAGCAGCACCAGCTTGTAGATGTTCTTGTAGACTGCCTCAAGAGAATTGGTCTGAGAAGGAAAAAGACATCCACTTTTATATTCAACACAAAAGCAAAAGGTGCAGAAATGTAATAAAAGTGACTAAAATAGAAAATAAGATGTTGGACTTAATGCATCTCAATCCAATGCTAAAACGTTTATGAGAGGTAAACTTGAGGCAAACTGTCTTTAATATTTGTACATTTAACATAAGCAATTTTAACTAGTTATATTTTCTGTTCCCTGACCCGTTTCACTATGCATCCCGTATTTTCTGATATTTACAATATATCTGCGACATTGTTTGTCCATTATCTGTTGGAAGTGAAAATGTCACAACTCATAAACTCAGTTTTCTTGAAACTTGACAAGTTTACAGCTGTTATTTGCCACTTTGTTGCTGTTTGAGGGTAACTTTCGGCTGGTGTTGATGAATGCCACCTGGTAGCATCATTTGTTAGAAGTGCAGGTTCTGGGACACAGCTAATGTATGTTTGTTTTGCAGCTGATTGTAACATATAATGGGGTCGAGAGCCTTTTTATGTGTGGAAGACCTAAACCTTTGTAGAAGTCTAATTACACAGATCGAGATCTGGCCCAGCTAGGTCATAGTCACTTCCAATATAATTAAAATTCAAACAGTACTCAATTCATAAATACCCTTTCCTTACTTATATTTTCTAAAGATATTGCTTGAATGTAGCTATGGATATGTCAACAAGACAGAGTCTACAGCCATGCTAGTGACTCTGAGGCAGCAGTGGTTTGAGCTAAATGTTAATGTCAGCATGCTAACATAATATACTGAAGTTTAGCGGCTATAATGTTTATGACATGTCCATCATCTTAGTTTAGTGTGTTAGCATGCTAACATTTACCATTTAGCACAATGCAAGTACAGCTGAGACTGATGGGAATGTCATTAGTTTCAAAAGGTATTTGGTCATAAAAATACCTAATAATAAAAAAAAAAAGTATTGGACAAATAAAACATTTGGCCTGATGATGGCGCTTAAAGTTAAAGGATGACCAAAGTGATTACAATTCATCCTGAGGGGGACATGAATGTCCGTAGCAAATATCATGGCAATCCATCAAATACTGTAGTTGAAGAGACATTTCAATCCAAACCACAAATTGTCAACTTCATGGTGGCACAAGAGTAAAAGTCAAGGCATCACCAAAGTCATTAGGATTCATCCTCTGGGGATCAAGAATGTCTGTACAACATTTTATGTCAATCCACCCAATATTTGAGATATTTCAGCCTGGACCCAAGTGTCGGACTAACTGACCAACAACAAAGTGATCCCTAGAGCCGCGCCGCTAGCGTTGCAAAAAATCCTAATATAGGATGGTCAAAATCTTAACAGCTACAGTGTTTATCTTTTACATGATAACAACCTAGCCAAATCAGCTTCTGAGTTGGTAGCTGTTTATTCCAGGGTGTTTTTGGATTTCACCTCTTAGCTTCTTGTTAACTATACCTTGAATTTCTGTAGCATTTTGTATTTATATCATTTTAAATCCATTATTTCCCTGACCTTCAGGTCCAACAACAAGGCGTGGCACTTGAGTCTGAGGATAGTCATCAGCTTCCTCCTCATTTGCTGTCCAGCTGAGTGGAAAGAGCCCAAAGTAAGGCTGTAGCGCAAAGACAGGCCTGCATAGCTGTGAGAGATGGAAATTAAGATGTAAACAAAAAAGAAAAAAAAAAAAAAACAACGAGAATTTGCCGTGAAACAATATTGCAAATGGAGATGTAGTCATAATGTTTACAGTGTTTTCTAAGCAAGAATATTAATCTTCTATTATAGGACTGGGAGTTGTCTGTAAGTATGTTTACAAGTAGGTACAAAGTACAGGGGGTGAGGGGGGTTTACTCAGCTTACAAGAAACCATAAAGGCTGATAAAAGCCCAATAAATTCTCATGCAGGATGCATACTTGAGTCAATAACTCTACAGTAAATTTACAACCGACGGGATGCTTCACCTCGAATAGTCTTTGTAGACGTCCAGTGAGTATGTGTCCAGCAGCAGTCCACACCAGGGGAAGAGGCAGCGAGGGGGCAGCACACGAATGCCGGGACAAGAGCCCACGCTTTCCGACACCTGAAAGTTGACTACCACTTTCTGCGGGTTTACCACCAGACCGTACTGTGGTACCCCGCCCAGCAACATCCTACACACACACACACACACACACACACACGCGCGCACGCAAGTGCCATAATCAGCTGTTAAATTCAAAATTCAGCAACATGTTATGTTAAATCTGTCTCAACCTTTTTCCATTTAAAAAAAAAAAAAAATGAATGTGTAGCCCTATGTGGATTTGCTGTTAGAGACTTCCACCTTTAAAAAGAAATTAACTGAAAAATAAAAGTACAAATCTTCAGCACTGGGAACTAAAAGTTATGAATCATGTCAGAGAAGCAGTGATGGTGATACCGTTTACAGATCAGATTTGGATTAGGGATGGTCATTTCAGAAGAAAATGACAACTATCATTAGTTATCAACAATGATAACTAATGAGTGGCAGCACATCAATAAAAAAAAATTCTGCCATGCCCAAAGCTTGTACAATCATGTTTTATCGTAAAAATAATTTCAAAAATACTTCCCATTTCTAACTTTAAACAGCATAGGATATACTGTATGTTCATATTACTGTTATAGTGTAAAATAAATTCTATTTTGATGCTTTGGCGACGTTATTTTTGAAACTTCCATGCCAATAAAGCCCTTTGAATTGAAACACATTTTACAAGTTTTTATCTCCTCACACCTTGATTATTGCAACATCCTTGCCTTAACCAAAAATCGACTACAGACTGTACAGAACCCAGTTGCTCGGCTTTTAACCAGAGGTGTGATCACATCCTCTTTATGCTGATTTTATGATCTTATTGATTACTTTTAAGGCTCTTTGTGGCCTTGCTCCTTGCCATATTCCTGACCTTTAAGTACCATACAAGCCTGTTCGTAGCTTGAGAACCTTGGTCAGTCATCTTTTAATATGTTCCAGAGGCCCGGCTTAAAACTAGAGGGGACAGTCAGGGACCTGGTGCTCTGAAACAACCCAAGGAAATAAGCTGGCCGAGTCAGAAATATCTTTTAAATCTTTTCTTAATGCATACTTTTATCGGAGGGCTTATCCTGATTTTACTTTTACTTAATTGTTTTGACTTGAATTGTCTCTCCATTTCTTTTATCTTATATTACTGGAATTGGTTTTACCCATCTTATTAAAAAAAATGTAATCCATTTGATTACATTTAATGACTTGATTTTATCATTTGTTGATTTCAATTTGCTGTTTGAATCACTTCATAACTTGCTCTACAAATAAAGATTATTAATGTTTAAACTAAATTTACGTAACCGACTACACCACTTTAGATACATTTGTGTTGGGTTCTGCAGGAACTGCAAATCATATTGTAGCCTTCTACTTGAAAATATGTTGTATGGTTTCCAGTAACAATTTTACTGCCCAGAAGAAAAAAAACAATGGCTGCCAATAAACTCAGTGACAACAAATTAATATGGTCCCATTGCACCTGACTTTTCTTAAAGTCGTGATAGTCTGACAGCTTCATCAAGTAGTAGAAATGGATTTTCTAGAGGTTAAAAATAATCATATTTGAAAAGCGCATTAGTTAAGATTATGCAGCCCTGTCACACATAATTGTTGGTTGAGAGCCCTTGTGTCACATGAACAGTCATGTGTGGAAAAAACCTGGTGTGTACGTCATACTTGAGAAAGGTCTGTGCTTCGTGTAAGTCTGGGGTGATCAGAAGGAAGTCATCCACCAGTCTCATCAAACATCTACAGGACACAGAGGAAAATAACACATACTGTAAAAACAAAAGAGCTACAATACAGAAAGACTGCCCTCTGCTGCTGCAGATGTGTTATTCCAACTATAGAAGTTGATGACTGAAATACAGAGACGTCTGCTGTACCGTTTCTTTTCAGTAATGTCTTTGAACAGGACATTCTCCATGTGACCATAGCAGAGGCAGCAGAGCAGACTGGACACGACCGACCCCTGAGGAATCCCTCGGCACTGACGGTATGTTCTGAAACACAGGGGGCCAAAATCAGATTGTAACTAAAAAAAAGGGGCTAATTAAGTAGGAATTGTGCACAGAGCATTTGTGATGATGTTGTATAAGCTCAATTATGTACCAAGTTCACTGAATGTGATCACATTTACAAATGAGCTATGGCAAGCTGCTCACATGTCAGTCTATTTAATGCTGGTGATGCTTACTTCTTCCCAAACTGAACAACACTGCCAGTTAGCATTTGGGTGAAGAACTGCAGCGCCTCTCTGCCATGAAGATCTGAGCAGAAATGCTGAAAGGAAGAAAAAGAAATGAAATACTCGGGTTAAAAAGAAGTATCAAACATCCGTCCTTCTAAAGAAATATCTGAGGATGTTATGCTCACCTGCTCTACCAGTATGGTGTGATGAACTTTTCCTCTTTTCTGCAGTGACATCACAAACCCCTTCATGTTGGTGGATCCCATGTTATCCTCCAGGAAATCTGCCTGTATTAATAAACATATAACATACGCATATACACACACAAGCATACTGTATACAGTATGTGTGTGTATGACGGTACCTGTCTAACAAAGGACTTTTTCAGGCCCTCGTGGGAATCAGCCCAGATCTTGGCATAGCGGCGGATGGTAAAGAGTTCATCCTGGACAGGTGACAGAGCCTGGCCAATCACCTCAATGAGTTTTTCATGAGGCAGACTCTCATAGGCTCCACTCACATCCACCTAAATCGCAGAGAAAAGACAGAGTGAATAAATGGCGGAGGAAAACAGCATTTAACAAAAAAAGCTGAAACCTATTTTAACAGTTCTACGTGTGCTAAAACTACAGTTTAATGCAGTTTTGTAGCAGTATCATCACAAAAATGTATGCATGACATTATGTCAGTCTCTGCCAGGACAATTAAGTAAGGACAAAAACCTTAACAAAGTAGAGGGGTTGTGGCTTGTCCTTCTGGGCCGGAGCTATAGAGCGCAACACCTTGTGTATCTCTGTCATCCCCCACACCGTGGAGCCCAGGAGGGATGGAGCGGCGCGCACACAGGCCCGCAGCATATCCAGCAGGTCCCGGACACGCCCTCGGTAGACCTGCAGGGCAAAGAAATGCCCTGAAAAGTGTGCACATGCTCACAACTTGTAATAACACACAACTCATGGATATGTAAGGGAGAACTTTAATGTCATTATCAAAACGTACCCTCGTTTTGGCATCTGCTCCTATGACTCTTGTGATAGGCCTCATGCCATCAGTCTTGGGAATGAAGCGAAGGCGGGAGATGACGGTGGCTTTGGGGAGGGACGCCACCTGAGCCGGAGTCAACTCCTCCATCTGACCCTTGGAGAGGTGACCTCTAAATCACAAAAATGGTTTGTGACGCTTGTGTCCCATGACTGTACGAGTATGAGCCTTTGCAGGTGCGTGTGTGTGTGTGTGTGTGTGTACCTAAAGGCCAAGTCCTGCAGTTTTGCCCAGACTTCCTGTCTGTAGAACTTGACAGCATTCTTCTGGCCCACACTCTCAGTGACATAGAAACAGGCTCGGACCAGGCCTACAACATAGCCGTCCAGAAGCCAAGCCAGGAACTGACCCAGGATCTGTGTCCGGTATGAGAGCTCACTGGGCGGGAACCTGCCTGCAGATGAGAGTGGTTTGGTTAAGTCAGCCAAATTTTATTTATATATTTATAGATAGATAGATAGATAGATAGATAGCTAGATAGCTAGATAGATAGCTAGATAGCTAGATAGCAGGAGAAAACTGTTTACCACCTATGACAATCTTACCTGTTTTACTGATCTTCAACCAATCGCAGTCGTTCACCTTCATCTTCCACATCAGTTCAGCCAGTGAGAGCCTCTCAAACTTGCCACTGCGCAAGAAGCCCCTGACACTGACAAAGAAATGAAGTCGGTTGTGGTCGGAGCCCCACAGCTCCTTGGGGATCACAGCAGAGAGGCATTCCTTGACAAACAGGTAGACCCGGTGAGGTGCACAGTGTTGAGGCAAGAGGGAGCTTAATTCCCCTTGTCCTGCATCTCTCTCCTCCACCACAGGGCACATCCTCTGCAGTATTCTGCTGTAGGGACATCTCCTGTGTTGACGCAACAGCTGACTGAACAGTGGGACCATGTTAAAAAAGCGTCGGGGGAGTTTCTTTGGCTTCCTCTCGAGCCCGTTTAGATACGCCAGTCCCTCAAAGAAGACTGTTCGTACCAAATCTTGTCCTTGTAGCCTTCTGCATCCATCAGCACTCTTCTTCTTCCTATTGAGAAGGAAGCCACGCATGCCCCTTCCCCCATACAGGAATCCCAGAGTGCGGATAAAACATTGCGAGGGAGGCAAAGGGGGGAAAATCCCTGATCTCCAACTGGGTCCTCCCTCCAAGGGAAGCATGGTTGTTTGCATTTCGACAGGCTGTTTGGAACCAGGAGCGCCATTTTCCAAAGGCTTCACAGATAGTGTTGGTTCCACAGACATGGGCTGCCCTTCCTCCACTGTTTCATAGCAAACCTGTTGGATTTCCTGTGCGGGTTCTTGCTGTCCTACCCGTCTCCTCTTCCCTGAACAAGTCATAATCTCCTCCTCATCAGCTTCTCTCTTTCTTTTCCCTTTCTTCACTCTTACATCCCTTCTGTCCCTCTTCTTGCTGATAGTCAGATTCTCAACTTCCTGTCTCCTTTTCAAGGGCACTGCGCCTCGATTCCTTCTAAACTGACCACCGCTACGTGTCCTGGAACGAGGCTGGAGACAAAACCCAGAGGAGGCAGTAGTCATGGACACCCTGTCATAGACAGGAACGCCGCACACCTGGAAAACACATGAAGGAGGGACTGCCACAAAAACAGAGCAGCTCTCCAACAGGTACCGTGTGATGTCTGTGCCGAGACGTATTGTGACTTTCTTCCACAGGTCACTGCCATGGATGTAGGCAGCGCTTTGAGTTATATCTCCTTGGAATTTGAAGTGGTCTGCATCCCGCTCCTCCTGAGCCAGGGACAGAAAATTGTAGCCGTGTGCCAAGACGTTTCTTTTTTTTTTTCTTTTCAGACTGTTAAGGACAAAGGCCAGCAGTTCAGGCAGAGTGCAGATCTGTGGAAAGCACAAAATACATCACATCATCATAGTGTAAGAAGTAAGCGTCCCTCATTTGAGTTATATTATTAAATCCTGACATGTTCCTTTCCTTTTTGCAATAAGGAAACATTAAATTCAGTCTATTATAAACCTGACTGCTTTTTATTTTACAATAAAATGCATTTCCTTTGAGGTCCACTGTTCATTTAATATATATAATAATGAGTCAGTCACAGTTACTGCCACCTCTGATGACAGTTAATGTTGAACTGCTATTAAAATATCCTGCCTCACCACATGCCTTTCTCCCAACTCTTTCACAACCAAAATTGAGGGACGGCGTGTTATGTTATATTCATGTAGAACACTAATCCAAAATACTACCGTGGGGTTTAACACTGCAACCCTAATAACAGTTAGCTGTTAGTTAGCCAACAGTTACAAGGTTCTACAGAAGTACGTGTCAACTCCAAGAAACTGACAAGCCGGATAGTTTTTTAATTTGGGAAAAAGTTACCTGGTTGCAACTTGGCACTTGCTGTAGTTCCTTGTCAAAGCAGACAAAGACACCCCGGACGAAGGATTTGAAGCGGTTTGTGTCGGGCTGCTCAGTGAGCACTGCTCTCCGTCCTTCTCTGAACACGATGCTGTCCGTGAACTCCTCCAGTGTCTTTACGTGTCGATACAGTGACCGGAGAATGTCGAGCACATCGAGCACATCGAGCACATCGGACATACTGACAGCATGAACCCGCCGTGTTATTACTCAGGACGTGGTAGACGGGGTACTTAATACTCACACGGTGGTTCAGCGAGCTCGAGGTGAGCCGTGGTTGCAGTTTAAGTGCCCGCGTCATGAGAGCCAGCCAATGAGAGGTCGGCTCTGCACCGCAGTGCGAATTCACAGTTGACCAATAGCCAACAAGAACAGGAACGTTGTGTTTTTCATGAATAGTTTGACAAATTTGACATTTCCACGTGCAAAATAAAAAGGTTTTCCTATCAAGAGAATACAGTGTAAGTGAAAACAGTATTAAAATAATATGTCTAAAAGTTTCTTAAATGTCCTGTACGGTAAACATTTTGGTATGACTGAAAGTAAAGTGGACTTATAGTTCAAATAAGGGATAAACAGAATACAAGGCATGTGCTACATATACACGCATATACACACATAGGTACATAAAAAGGTAAGCGGATATTAAAAGAGGAAAATAGATTTTAGTTGCTTTTGAATGGGATGAAGTCACAATAGAATCTGTAGTGTATCAGCTAATTTTAGAACATAATAAATGCGATGGCTCTGTTTTTATAAATGCACGTTCATGAATGAAATATTTGGCATGAATGAAAACAACATTTAGAATATTTTTTTTCCCTCTAAGATTGTTTTGAAAATTAGACAGGAATTAACATAAATGTGTTAATATCAGAGAAAAAAAAATCCTGTGTGTAGTTTCAGCACCGATGTAAGTGGCGCACTGTCTCTAAGCATCCATCACAGAATAAACACTTAATATGAATGTATTTTTTAAAATATTTGGAGAATGCATGTAGTAGTACAGTTTTGGTCGTCAACACGGGTAGATACTGTATATCTATACCGGTCGTCACGGACTAACGTAGGTCCTTGAAGGCGGCACCACGTGGCCTGCTGGGCCCTCTGCCGGTTGACACGAGCACAGCTGCTGCGGTCTGATTGGTGGAGGGACCGCCCCGTTCGATCTCACCGAGCGAGCGCGCGAATGCTCCCACGTCTCTCACAGTCGGCGGCTCCGTTAGCTGTTAGCTGTTAGCTGTTAGCGCCGTTCACTGTGCTTTAAACAAAGCACGCCCGAGGAGGACCAGAGACAAGGCTCTTTGTCTCCGCATCTCAGTTAACCTTAAGTCTCCGTGGTCTGTAAGATACCCGCAATGGCGGACAAGGAAGGTAAAGTGAAAGCTTTTATTTATTTATTTTTCTCAGCGACAAATAACGCGGTTATCTGACATGTCTTGGCTAGCTACCTGGCTAGCAGCTAGCTGCCGCAGCTCCTGAGCTGGCCTTTAGCAACCACAACAAAAGCCGGATACATGTTCATTGTGTGAGCTGTAACAACGTCGGTTTCAAGTTTGTATTTCTTGTTTTCGCTTTGTTTGCCTCCAGTTTACGCTTTATGCTATATACCCTTGTTGCGAGTAAGGCCGCAGCGCGACCGTCTATAATGAGTTTGGTAACGCTAGCAAGAGCGTAATCGTGATCATAGACGTAGCCAGTTAACGTTAAACTGACGGCCATACGCTTCTGAAAACCCTTCATACTGAACACTAGTCAGTTAATTTGTGACATTTGTCCTCTGCAAAGACGACCACAAACAGCCGTTGATGAAGTGCCACAGCATTAACTGTCATCGATGCCTTGACTATCGATGAGGTGCACTGGCAGTTCCCCTAATATTAAACTGACACCAAGGTGGAAGCTATAGACGCATCTTGCAAACGTTTGAAGTAAATAAAAACTGACATTGTTGTTGAACAACCATTCATCACAGGTCCTGTCGTCTCTCTCTGTCCTCTCAGCAGGTGCATTTGATGATGCAGTTGAGGAGAGGGTGATAAATGAGGAGTACAAGATCTGGAAGAAAAACACTCCCTTCCTGTATGACCTGGTTATGACCCATGCTTTGGAGTGGCCCAGCCTTACTGCTCAGTGGCTGCCTGACGTCTCCAGGTACACACTTTTACACATAGGGCCAGTCGTAATTTTTACACTTGTATACCAGCATGCACTCTTTCAGTAAGTGTGAATGACATTAATGATAAAAATGTGTGTTTTTCCCTTACCAGGCCAGAGGGGAAGGATTACAGTGTGCACCGGCTGGTGTTGGGCACTCACACATCTGATGAGCAGAATCACCTGGTCATTGCCAGTGTCCAGCTGCCCAATGATGACGCCCAGTTTGACGCCTCACATTATGACAGTGAAAAAGGAGGTTGGACACTTGTATAGTCACATGATAAATAAGTGTGAATTTTCAGGCAGGCAGACTTCTCATGTACTGTATATTTATAGTAGGTCCATGTGTTTTAAAGAGACGCATAACATGCACAGTACAAAACTTGTCGTTACCTGATTAGGGTGATGCAAT
The DNA here is from genome assembly GCA_005408345.1 of Macquaria australasica. Lineage (NCBI taxonomy): Eukaryota > Metazoa > Chordata > Actinopteri > Centrarchiformes > Percichthyidae > Macquaria > Macquaria australasica. The sequence goes on from SEMN01000619.1 coordinate 35,328, forward strand.
AATAATAATGACATTATATTCTGAAGTGGTTTAGAAGGCATTTAATGAAGTGACACTTTTAGGTGTCAAGCATTAAAATGTGATTGTTGTATGTAAAATAGTTGCCTTTTATATTTCTTTACAAAATAGGAGTCACATATTGTGTCTGTATATTTACTATAAACATATTTTTTTGTATTTCCCTGCAGAGTTTGGAGGCTTCGGCTCAGTAAGCGGCAAGATCGAGATAGAAATCAAGATCAGCCATGAGGGAGAGGTGAACCGTGCCCGCTATATGCCCCAGAACCCCTGCATCATTGCCACCAAGACCCCCACCTCAGATGTGCTGGTGTTTGACTACACCAAGCACCCCTCCAAGCCTGGTACATAGATCACACACAGTACAAGATATTGCTAAAGGTGGCATGTTGTTTGAACACGTTTTGAAAGTAAAATGGGCTAATTGGTACCTTTTGACCTACCGAAAAGTATTTTATTTAACACATCTGCTGTTGTTTATGCTGTGAAAGTAATAGACAGTGTGCATTAAATTTGTCCACAGATGCTTCTGGAGAGTGTCGTCCTGATCTGCGTCTCAGAGGCCATCAGAAAGAAGGCTATGGTCTCTCCTGGAATCCAAATTTGTCTGGCTCACTGCTCAGTGCTTCAGATGACCATGTAAGAGAAAAATCAGGTTTCATTGCTGTATTTGAGTATTATCAAGCATCTTTCCACATTTTTTTATTGGGTCACCAATTTTAGTAGGACATACTCCATACAATAAACTCTGATTTTCATGAAATTAAGAAGTGTTCAAACATGGGATCTGAAATATTAATGGGTTTTAGCTCATATCTTTCCTAATCTGTAGACCGTTTGTCTGTGGGACATAAGTGCTGTGCCGAAGGAGGGGAAGATAGTAGATGCGAAGACGATCTTCACCGGTCACACTGCTGTGGTGGAAGACGTCTCCTGGCACTTGCTTCATGAGTCACTCTTTGGATCTGTAGCAGATGACCAGAAGCTCATGATGTAAGAAACTTGTTAAATCAAATCTGACCGGCAGATGAAACAGTTCACCTGAAAAGATGTGTGATCTTGCACAGTGCATGGAATGATGTGTCATTTTTCATCTCAGTTGGGACACTCGTTCAAACAACACCTCCAAACCCAGCCATGCAGTAGACGCCCACACCGCAGAGGTCAACTGTTTGTCATTTAACCCTTACAGCGAGTTCATACTTGCCTCTGGCTCTGCAGACAAGGTAATATAATATTCCACCATATCTTAATTGTCGCTATTTAGTTTAATTTACAGCATGGGGTTTAATTCTGTGATATCGTGTGCACTTTATATCTCTTGGACTAAATTAATACTGATAATATTGTTGCTGTTTTGTAACTGCAGTATTATTGCAGAGATTAAGTAATATCTCTCCTGCTCACAGACTGTGGCTCTTTGGGACTTGAGAAACTTAAAACTGAAGCTGCATTCATTCGAGTCACACAAGGATGAGATCTTCCAGGTAAGATATTTATCACGCATGACATCTTCTTGAAATGAGGATAGTAGGGTATCTTGTGTTCAAATCTGCATAGTCAGTTCAAAAACAATGGAAGAAATTAGATCACACTGATGGAATTATAAATTGTAATCTCTAATTTCTAAAATCAAAAAGTTAACATAAATCCGAAGCATCAACACTTGCCAAGCAAAGACATGTACTCTGAGATAAATGTTCCTGACAAATTATTTGTGACGAGAGTGTCAGTATTGTACATCTGCGTTGCTGTTCAGGGTGACCTAATTTGGGTTCTCTGACTGGCTGTTGCAGGTTCAGTGGTCACCCCATAATGAGACCATATTGGCATCCAGTGGAACAGACCGTCGCCTCAATGTTTGGGACCTCAGGTAAAGAACTTACCATCTTACCCCCAGTGTCCCCTGCCATTCTAACCAGTGTGTTAACGTTAACAGTGTGTTAACGTCCGGCCTGTGAACAGAACATCTCGCCCATGTTTCAAGTGCGGCTCTTTTCTCGGCTCCGTTATCTTTATGTGCTTGGTCTATTTTTGCCAGAGCAATGCTATGGTTTTTCTTCTGCTAATTAACCCTATTAAGGGAATACAGATGTATTACAGTCATCACAGTCATTGAAAATAAGGCTGTCGTGGGGTTAGTCATACTGTAACGTTGTTTGGTACCAAGTTTAACTCTTGTCTGTTGTTTTGTTTTGTTTTTTGTAGTAAAATCGGAGAGGAGCAGTCTCCAGAAGATGCAGAGGATGGCCCGCCTGAGCTACTGGTGAGTCTCATTGAAGACTGCTGAACTTTGGAAGATGAGATTCTCTATTATTGGTAACATCATCTTGTATCATAATAATGAAAATCGCGGCCTTTCGTCTATCTACTAGTTTATCCATGGAGGCCACACAGCCAAGATCTCTGACTTCTCCTGGAACCCCAACGAGCCCTGGGTCATCTGCTCGGTGTCTGAAGACAACATTATGCAAGTCTGGCAAATGGTAAGAGACCACATTTTACTAAAGCATGGTGGCTATGGACAGGCGGAGAACATGATTCCTTCTTTGTATTAGATTGTTTTAGAGGGAATTATATTCCCTCAAAGACAATCTAGAAAATAATACATGTTAAGGTCACAGACAGCAGGCGACTTTGACTCGTAAATATGTCTTAACAACCTGACAGTATGTGACTGAATGACTGACACACTGATTCTCCTTTTAGGCTGAGAACATCTACAACGATGAAGATCCAGAGGGTTCTACAGACCCTGAAGCCACAGCCTAACACCTCTGCTTGCTGTGTGTCTTAACCTACGACCTCATCACAAACTGCCAAACTGCCACCTCAGTAGTTTAATGCAGATACTTCTTCCCATCCTTCTCTACTTTACTGGTGGGACACTGTATGCCGTAAGTCACTGTAAATACAAGTAAGAATAATCATGTGTAGCCCTGGTCCCTTTTTGGAATACTCAAAGTGAAGAATTCTCCTTTAACTGAGTAATTTATTGCCTGAAGAATCTCATCCATGTTTTTCGCAGTGCATATCAAAGTTATATTTTTGTAACAAAATTGGCCCTCCCTTCTACACTGAAATGTTTTAGCCAATGGTTTTTCAATAATCATTAAAATCAGTTTCTAGAACCTAAGGTGGTGATCAAACTGACGACCCACGACAAGTGGTAATTTACAATAACTTGCTGTTAAAGAGTGTGAACAGCTCCCTCTGACTCGATGCACAGCATAGTGACATTTACTGCGACTTTGATAGAGGTTGTTCGCAGGCTAGCTTATTGTCCTAAAAAATGTCTCATATTTTCATTGCTTTAGTCTGGTCATCACCTAATTGTTCTGAACACTGATTTTTCACACCAGCTGCTTCTGAATGAAATTTCAATTTTGGAGTGAATCTACCGTTTGAAATGTCCATCTGTGGTCCCACCTCCCCTCCCCTTACTCATACAATAATCATTTAAGTGTTTTCGTGATATAGATTAGTGGTCGAACTTTTTCTATGTTCAATATTTGTACAGTGAGTGCATTCTTAATAAAATGTGTTTCATTAGTCTTTGAGTCCACTTGATGTATTGTCAACATTTCTCAGTATGAATGTGTTACTTACATATTTTATTAATAGGATCAGCGTCTTGCTAAGCTTGGAAGTATTTTTAAACGACCTTAAATAATCCTTTTAGTGAAGGAGTTTGTTATACCTCACGACACTTTGCTCAGACTTTTTTATGCGTCTGGTTTGAAGTCTTGGTGCTTTCCTGTCTGCCGAACTTACTCACTATTACTGTGTCCCACTGTTCTTCAGCCATGTTGCCCTTATAAGTACATGAATCCCTCTCCACTCTTCATGCAGTGACATTAACTCGTCAGTCGCACTCAGATTACAGTGAACACAAAGCCTTTATTCATAACAAAAACCTTTCTACAAGCTGCAGTCTAAATTATTACAGACCATTCTAAAAAAAACAATTGTCAATTTGAGTTTTAACAGCATGTCTCAATGTGTTTAAAGTGCATTAATATAACCTTGGAGTTGGCTATGTTGCAGACAAATTATTTTGGTATTAAATAACAACTCCGTTTTTTAAAATCAAGAACATACAATCATCTTTTCTCCTCATCGTCACACTTGTGGTCCTCAATGGCAGCCCTGTAAGAAAAATGTTTTAATTAGAGCTCTACCCTAAAGGTTTTAAGTAAGTAAAACTTTATTTATATAGCACCTTTTTTAACACAGGTTACAAAGTGCTTTACATCAACATCAATACACATAATAAAACAAACATAAAATGCGTATAAAAATGAGGGAGAAAAAAAATGCATATACGTATGTAAAAACCCAGAACACACCCTGAAGAATTATAGAAATGCCACTCTAAAGAAGTGTGTTTTTAATTGTTTGAAAGAGTCTACAGACTCAGCTGATCTAATTTGAGGGGGGAGATTGTTCCAAAGTCTGGGTGCTAGGGCGGCAAAAGAACAGTCGCCTTTGGTTTTGCTTTTTACATGTGGTACAGCCAACAGGTTTTGGTTAGATGACCTAAGTGGCCGCTCAGTGTATTAGGGTTTAGTAGCTCAGAAATGTAAGCAGGAGCTAAGCCACATAGTGCCTTAAAAGTAATTAAAAGAATCTTAAAATCAATCCTGAACTTCACTGGGAGCCAATGCAGCGCGGCTAAAGTAGGAGTGATGTGGGATCTAAGGGTGGTCCTAGTCAGAAGTCTAGCTGCTGCATTTTGAACAAGCTGAAGCCGTGCCAGGGCCGCTTGACTAAGGCAAGTGAAGAGGGCATTGCAGAAGTTGAGACGGGAAAAAATGAATGTGTGAATTATTCATTCTAAATCAAAACCTGATAATAGTGGTCTGATTTTTGCAATGTTTGAGTTGAAAAAAACAGGATTGAACCAATTTTTTGACATGGTTTTTTGTCAGAATTAAGTTGAAGAAAATTGAGTGACATCCAGTCTTTTATGGCAGCTAAACAGTTGTGGAGATTGCTGAGATCATCTGGTTTTACTGACATATAACTGAGTGTCGTCCGCATAGCAATGGTATGATATACAACCAAAGCGGGTGATTATCTGGCCCAAGGGAAGCATATACAAGGAGAAAAGAATAGGACCAAGAATTGACCCCTGAGGCCCCCCATAAGACAGTGGAGCGGATGAGGACACAAAGTTACCCATAGAGACCAAAAAATGTCTGTTTGACAAATATGACACAAACCATTCCAGGGCTTTCCCTGAGATACCAACACAGCTGTTTAGGCGATTAATGAGGATGGTATGATCAATGGTGTAAAAGGCAGCACTTACATCGAGTAAAACCAAGATGGACTGTTCCCCCCATCAGCCTGCACAAGGATGTCATTCGTGACTCTTAACAGAGCAGTTTCAGTACTGTGTTTTTGGCGGAAGCCAGATTGAAATTTATCAAAAATATTATTCTCTTCAACAACTTCAGCGACAAGTTTTTCCAGTACTTTAGAAATAAAAAAAGTAGTTTTGAAATGGGTCTAAAATTGTTGAGAACAGATGGATCGAGGCCAGGTTTTTTTAAAAGCAGCTGGACACAAGCAATTTTAAATTGATCGGGGACACAACCAGAGGTGAGGGACAGGTTTATAATGTTCAGTACAGCAGGCCCTATGACAGTTAGGACCTCTTTAAAGAATTTGGAGGGTAAAATATCAAGACGGCAGGAGGACAGGTGCAGATGCGAAATGGTTTCTATGAGGTTGTGCATAGTAATGGTGGAAAATTGGGTAAGTTTGGAGCACTACTAGATTGATCAACAGAGGAGAATGGAGACACAATGTTGGATCTGATGCTGTTGATGTTGTGTTTATTAGTAGTAATTCTGAGAAATAAGCTGTTCTTGCATCCTTTATTTTCTAATTCAGCAGAACCAAAAGCTCTTTCATGTGTAATGTCTTTTTCCATCTGCGCTCAGCCCTCCTGCAGTCTTGCTTACAGCTGCGGATAGCATCATTTATCCACAGAGATGATTTGTTGGCTGCTACTGACCTGGTTGTAATAGGTGCAATGTTATCTATCGCCAAGGAACACAGGTTAAAATCGTTGATCAGATCATTAATGTTAGACGCTTGATTTGAGCTATTATATAAATTAGTGAAAATAGATGCAAACTTTAGAGCAGACTGATTATTTAGCATGCGGGAACACAGTTTCTTCAGAAATGGAGGTTGCCTTGATGGAGGAGTCAAATAGAATACATTTATGATCTGAGACAAGGTCTATCAATGAGAGGGAGTTTGTAGTCAGGCCTAAAGTAAATATGAGGTCAAGGGTGTGGCCTCGGTTATGAGTTGAACCAGAGACATAATGCACCAGATTGAATGAATCAGTGATATTTAGGAATTCTATGGCATAATGGTTAGACGGGTCATCAACATGGATATTAAAATCCCCTACAATAATAATTCTATCGTGATTGAGGACAACAGAGGAAAGAAATTCAGAGAATTCTGCTAAAAAGCTATTATTTGGCTTTGGGGGGCGGTAAATTGAAATCCAGCAGACAGGGTTTTGACAGTTGACTTTAAACATAAGCATCTCAAAGCTCTGAAAGTTATTAAAAGCAATGTGTTTACAGTTAAAAAATTTTTTGACACAGAATAGATACAGAATAGATCAACAAATCTTACCTGAGAAGGAGTAGTTGTTTGGTTAGGCTGTCTCTCAACCCCTCCATCTCTTTGGTTTTTCTCTCCTGAATCTTTAACTCAGTCTTCAGCTCTCTGCTGCTCTCCTCCAGACAGTACACTGTCTCCTGTTAGAATGGCATAGCTGTTATTGATGTTTATGTATCAGGTGACCCTGCCTTTTACTGATGCACAGTTGAAGGACAGTTTGTCTCCTTCCTAAGCTCCCCCACCTTCTGCCTCTGTATTCAGTTGTTTGTATTTCTTTCTTTCTTTCTTGCCAATTTTACACATCCCTCTACCTGGCATCTTGCTTACCTTGTACTGCCCCACGTCCTCTCTCCTCTGTATGTGAATTAGTTTGAGTTTCTCCTCCAGACAAGCCCTCTGGAGCTTCAGCTTTTGGATCTCCTCCTTTAGGGGCCTCAGCTGGGCCTTCAGCTCCTGGGCCTGCTCTTTGGCTTTCACCAGTGCTCCAACTGTTGCCTCCCTCCTCTTCAGCAGTGTGAGCAAAATGGGTTCATACCTGGCAAAGGCAACCATTGACAGTTTAATGAGAAACATACATTTACTCAGCCTACAGGCCTGTCCTTAAAGTAATTATCGTGACCAAATAAAAACCTTTAAAAACATGATTTTTAGTCAGTGACAATACCTTTCCTCCAGCGCTCTCAGCCCACCCTGCAGATACTGCTGGATGTCCCCACAGGAGTGCCTCCTGCACTGGGTCAGCTCATCCTGGGTATTGGTGGTCTGACTGGAGCTCTGGGCATAAAGCTTTGTTTGTAGGTCTAAGAGCTGCTGCTTGTGGGCTGACCTGAGCTGGGAGCCCTCTTCTGTCAGCTGGAGCACCAGTGACTGCAGCTTCTCCTGGAAGATGGGAAGAAAGATATAAATGTGGAGGTTTCCTTTCATGGTGATGAACAGATTTTTTTGGAGTTTCTTACCTCTTCTCTCTTTAGCAGCTCCACCTCACGGTGCTGGGTGTTCAGGGTGACCTGGTTGTGAGCACAGTCCCTAGCCATGGTGAACAGCCTCCTCTTCAGCTTTCTGAGCTCCTCCTGTAGCCCCTGTCTCTCCATGTTCACCTTCCACATCCTCCTCTCCTCCTCTGCTCTCTCCTCCCTGAGGCTCTGAATCTCACTCTTCCTCTCCTCTCTTCTCCCCTCTTCTTCCTTCTTCAGTGCCTTCATCAGCTCTGCCACTTTGCTATCAATTGGCTCCTCTTCATTGCTCCCCTCTGCCTCCTCTCTGTCTTTATTCCCCCTCATCTCCAGCACCTCTGTCAGCAGTTCCTTCCTCCTCTTCTCCAACCGCTGTACCTCCTCTATGCACTCCTCCATCTGAGACCCTAGTGCGCCTAGTTCAATCATGCCAGATCCCAGATCAATCGTGTCCATCTTGAGCTCCTGTCTCTCTTCATCTGGCAATTCAGTGTCATCTACTTCAATCCCAGTTACATCCCTCTTCGTGTATGTGACTTCATTCGTTGACATATATCCTGTCTTTGTCCGCTCACAGTACATTGGATCATTTTCTGTACTATCTAATTGCATCGATGGCCCAGAAAACTTGAACTGAGGATCAAGAACCCACTGGTCTGTCTTCAAATTTCTTTGTATTTCCATTGAGAAGCTGTTGCTGCAGCTAAGCACAGGATTCTGCTGGCTTCCATTTGTTGCTGAGCCTGCTGTCACCTCATTTCTGCTTTCCTTGGAAGCTTTATCTCCCTCTGCATGTTGACCAGCCCAGGATTCTAATTGCGTCGGCTGGGTCTCCAACTTCATGGGCCTCCCTTGCTGAATGGGCACTAGTGTTGTACCCCTACAAAGATGAGGATTCTTGCTGATATGTACATATTCTTGGCTTGCATCTGTGGCCCAGTCTTGGGGCTCAAAGTCCATCCCAGCCTCTTCCATACAGCTCTCCAGCATGGCCAACATCCCCAACAGCTGGCCCTCGTACTCCACCATGGTGTCGCTCAGTTTGTTCCCCGCTGAAGTGAGAGGCATTTGTCTTTGGCGAGAAACTTCTGTGGTCACTCCGCACCTGTTGATGATGGTGTCCAAGCCTTGCGACTGGCCCTGTTCTGGCTGGTCTTCTGTTCCAGCCCCATCCATGTGTGTGTCAATGTAGCTTGTGGAAAGATACGCTTGGGGAGAAATACTTGTTTCTCCATAGCTCTCCATTGTGTCTTCCTCTTTTCTGTGGCTATGAGTTGATTCTGTCAGGCTTGTTTCATTGTAACTTGCTGAGAAGTGAGAGCCAAAAGGGATACCAGTGAGCTCCTCACAGCTTTTCAGTAGTTCATCCATATTCTGTAAGTATGGCTTGATTAAAGCTGATTGATTCAGCTGTGTTGCAGTGAAGGTGAGTCCAGGTTGTGCCATGTTGTACTCTCTTTGTTCCATGAGGGTTCTGTCCGGATCCACATCCTCTTCTTTAATGAAGAGAGGGTCAAACCCTGTAGATGACATGTTGTCGTCGTCCAGGTCCTCCATTGGTTTAGCCTAATTCTTGTAGCCACCTTCAATGTAGAAGTCTCCGTTACAACCGTCTCATCCCTTGACAAAAGCAGATGAGTATGTTAGACAGCCTAGCTGATGCATATTAAGCATGATGGCTGTAGTTGTTGACAGTCGTGTTACATGTCACAAATACTAGGCCTGGCCTGCACTGATGACATGTCAACAGAGGAGTTGGGTTAATATTTTGGCCAGACTTCTGTGTAAGCTATGCTGATGTCATTAGCACATGTGGGTATGTAGAGCTGGGAAAGGGGGCAGTTTAACAGACGGTATGCTACCAGCAGCTGTCCCGCTAGTCTAGATGCCCCAGGGACTGACTGACTGGTTGGCAATGATCAGGCCACCTCAAACAAGGCTACTCATGCATTCACATGAACACCATGGTACTAATATAAACACATACAAACGGCTTTTGTCAGAAGCTCCAACAAGTGGCATTACACAGATTACATAAGAGAGCAGATTATAATAACATGTCGTCGTGCCGATGGATGGGCATTTGCACTCTCCCCTGGTGAATAATGTAGCTGTAATTTCACCCTTTGAGGTGTTTGCCAAGACTGGCCAGAGACTCCCAGAGAGTAAATTGATCAAACTGACCCCATACTGTCATGACCAGAGATTAGTAATGTAGAAAGGGCATGGAAGACAAGTGTGACATTTATTTTGATAGCTGCTGTTTCCTCGCCAAAACCTCCTTGACCAAAATTCAAGACGCAACTCTAGCGGTTGTTTTAAGATAGATAGATAGATAGATAGATAGATAGATAGATAGATAGATAGATAGATAGATAGATAGATAGATAGATAGATAGATAGATAGATAGATAGATAGATAGATACTTTATTGATCTTGAGGGAAATTTAGGAACTGAGGTCAAACTGAGTCAAATAATACAAATAATGCTGAGTGCTAAAATCTACAGCACCAACAACTCCCTTCTTTCTTTGGCTCTGTCTTTAGTTTTTTCAAGTGTCCCCAGTGCCCAAGGACTGGACAGTGTTGTGCTACCAAAGCCACTGGGGAAGTCATGACAGTCACCAGCTGTCTTGCTGCAGGACAGGCGTGGGCACAAGTCACATTCCTTTAGACCTCCACCACCCAAAGACTGCATTGGCCTATATTCACTGAGCATTCTGAACATTTACTTTTCTTCTTATATTAAACACACAAAAATAACTTTCTTTTAAGCTTCATGTGATACACATTTTGGGTTTTTTTAACTGCTGAATTAGTTCACAGAGTTATTTGAAAGTTGACTCTTGGGAGCAGCATGAATGGTTAGTGTTTGGATTTTCTTCAGGGGTTTTCATTCAAATTTGATCAACATAAATTACACAAACCATCATATGTAAACATGAAAGATAATTGTACCTACTTCTGTGTGTATGCTTGTTTCTTCTGCCCGTATGCGGTATCCTCAGGATGAATCCGTTAGAAATGAGTGGTGGTTCAAACGACAAAGCAAAGTGAGCAGCAAAGAGGGAGCGGGAGCAGTGTGTGCAGATGAACTGAGAGAGGGCGGGGGCCCCTCTCTCTGTCAGTGTGCTGCTATGTGTGACCATGACTACCTCAAATCTGTTTAGGTTTATTAATAAACACTCGGCTGTGAGAAAGAGGGGCCACAGCAGGCTGTTTTGACCCTAGAGAGAAAAGGGTTCAGCCCAAACGCACCTCTAAGAATTATACTGAACACCTGGTAGCCATATGTAGTTTATAACCAGTTTGTCTGATTTGGTATTTGTTCACAACGACCTCTCTGAAAGGTTGCATTTTCATGAATCAAATGACATTGTCTTGATATACAAGGAGTAATCTGCCTTATTTAAAGATATCACAGTCATTTCAGAATAAACTGAAGGTGAAACTGCATTAGAAAGTTAAATTAAATAATTCACTGGCTGAATGTTTCATTAGTTTTAAGATAAGCTTGGTAAGTAGTAGAACTTGTAGCACACAGACATCTTAGTTTTTACTTGTATAATGCCAGATTGGCTGGTGGAGTTGCAGCTGGATGCATTTATTATGGCTGTTGAGAGGTGTGTGTGCATGTCTGTGTTTGTGTGTGTGGAGGGTTTATGGTGGGTGTGTGTGTGTTTGTGATGAAAGAGAACATGGCTCCAGGATTCCACCCGTGCCTCCTCATTATCGAGAGGTCTTGAAATAGCTCCATGCACTTTTCTGGCCGCTTCCCATGGGAGGATTGGTTTTCGTCTAAACTTCTGACCCCGACAATGGACCACAGGTGGTCTTCTGTAGTCTGAGGAGAGGGCAGAGAGGATGAGACAGGGCTGTAAAAGAAAAGATGTGGCAGGTGTAGAAGAAAGGGAAAAGGTTCCAGGGGTAAAGGAGGAGATGGTGATATTTTGAGAAAGAGAAATCAGTGAAAAACAGATTTCCGTATGACCTGTATCTTGAGCTGCAAAGACTATATGAATTTATTATTTTTACTCCCAAAACTTTGGTTTACATTTTATAGACTTTCTTTTAGGTAATGGCAGATTATCATTCATTTGACATCCATTTTATGGTTTATATTTATGTTTTTTGCCTTACTTTTCGTATTTTATCCCTTTCATTACACGCTATTTTTGAATATTTTTCAATATATAGGAACACATGTCATACACCACTAGATGGCCTCACAGTTTAATTTTAACTCTTCTTTTCCTAAGGGTGGTAAAAGGAAATGTTGAGTGTCTAACTTTGAACAACCAGTTTAGTTAAAGATACCGTATTACCCTCTCAACCCAGTCTGTCTGTTGGCTTTTCTATGAATACAGCAGTTAATTAGATAGTCATGATTAAACTGTGAATACAGGATTAAAGCACTAATATTATAGCACTAGTATTATTGGGTTTGTAACCAGATTAGATGACAGACATTATACATGTTTACCTTAATGCTGTGGATAACTTTTCTTATCTTGTTATTTTCTCAAATTTGTCCTGTTTGAGATATAGAGGTAGAAAGAGAAAGATGGACACATGTTTAGCCTGTTGGTGCTATAAAATGAACAAAACTATCCAAGATTAATTTACTGCAAATCCCTCGTAAGAGTATTTACATTACCCTTTTTACTAGATATCATTTTATTTGCAGTTAACACCCTGTAAAATAGTGACGGTCATTCCTTTGAGATTCTGATTCAGTGTTTCCATGACAAGATCACGTCCCTTGTGCTCAAGAAAAGATGTAATGTTTATCTAATTCTCCCTTGTTGACCACTGTGACTCTGTGTTTTGGCAAGTCTGTGCTTTGGAAGAGTTATGTCGAGGGATTATCTGTTTCAACACACTGTTTAACACTGTTGTGCTGATGCACACCCACACAACCTTTGGGATCTAGAGAGAGACTTTGAGACTCTCCCTCACTTGCCTGCCATAAAAATCATCTTCTTTTCAGCTCTTCTTCTCTTTTCTATCATTTCCTTCGTAGAGGATGGAGAGATCGTCAGTGTGTGTGTGTGTGTGTGTGTGTGTGGATGGGTGTAGAGTAGAACAAGGGGGAAACCAAATATTTAAGGGGGCGTTGTGGTTTAGGACTGAATGTCCCACTGAGATGGGCCATATGCTGGACATTCAGTTGGACTGGTCTGTTACAGTCTGCTCCAATCTGCAATACTGTCCAAACTCACCAGAACATCCTGTCAGTGTGTCCTCCTCTTCCTCCTGTTTCTCTTCTCTTTCCATGCTTTAATCTGTGTCACAAACAGCAGTGAGGCATCGCTATCCGGAGAAAGAAAGCTGAACTCATCAATGTTTTGTTATTTTTCTGTCATTCGTTTCCTTTGGTATATTGCAGAGATGTGAAACATACAGGGTTTCTGTTCGAATTTAATGGTTTCTGCCATTTAAGGCTGGCCGTACAGTATTTCCTGACTCAGAATTGGACTTTGGTGGAGGACCACCTATGCAGAACAGTATGCAGTGTATTAGTCACTAAAATGTGTTCTGCGATTGGTTCCTGGTGATCATCTGTTTTTGTGTATTTTCCCAAAAACCTGTGCTGACTGGTGGACACATTAAGTGCCTCTTCATAACACACATCCCATTCAAAACAAAACATTTGGGTTTCATCTGAAAGCGTGCCTTATGGGTGATTCCATTCTGGTTTCATTCAATTTGTTTGGTCTCACCAAGTCTTGGCCTTCAGGGATTTAAAATGATCCCTTGTGTGATTTTGAAATACAATAAGGTTAAGAATTACTGCTGAATAGTAGCAGTAAGATAGATAGATAGAACACCAAAACAAAATAATTGAATTTATTGTCAGCCAAAACAGTAGCAGTCGCTGTTTTTATATGCTTCCAACATGCATTGTTTCTTAAAGATGCATCAAATATGCATATGGTAATCTGTACTAATGGGGGGAAAAGCATTTAGAGGAGCACTTCTACAAAATGTGAAATATTCAAAGAAAAGAATCAAGACTTACACAACATGTGCTGTGCGTCAGTGGGAACAGCAACGCCTGTACATTTTGAAAATAAGCCCCAAAAACTTCTTCTTCTTGCTCGAGGGCACCTTGACAACTAATCATTGTGGTCGGAGAGAACATCGCTCCTCCAGTTTCCCCCGGCACATTTTCTCAGTTGGTCTGGGGATTTGAACTGATAACGAACGCGCTTTTCCAAACTCTAACTCCTGTCCTCTCACTCTGCTGTCTGTCATGTTGTTTCACTATAGCTAAGTGTGCTTTAATGACAGTGACCTTATCGGGTGTTTACTTTAAAGAGAGTGCCTGTGCTACATAATTGTCTGCCGCCATCTTCTTCCTGTCATCAGCCACCCAGTGTTTGTACCAGTTGGCTTTTCATGGCCTTAAGGGATCACTTAATATAATGAAGTAGGGGGCCCCATGTACCTTCTTCAGTGTGTTTTTCCACTGTTCTGGATTAAGCATGTTTCCCTTATTTAAAGATGACAGACACGCTTACCCTTAAAAAGACACAGAGCAGCTACAGCTTGTTCCCACAGCGCTTTAATTAGTTTTTGTTTTTTTTATCTCATCCAAAACTCTTTTCAAACTAGTGTACTTCTCTTTAAAATGTAAAAAGTAATCTCTGTAGGGGAGTTCCACACTTTCCAACAGTTTATTAGTTATGAAAGTTTTGCCCTCATTTTAAAGTGTTGGGACAGAGCCCAGGTTTTTTTTAGTGTTGCGTCATCTTCTTCTGAAAGTCGTTTATTGTTCAGCGTATCACCTTTATGCTGTTGCATAGTTACAACCAGTTCCCATGAAGGGACACTGCAGATGAAAACAGCTGATATGGAGAGATGAGACGAGCTGACAGAGATGAGATCACATGCTCAGCCAGTGAGGATCATAGTGTGGCTTCACTCATGGGTGACAGACTTCATCTACAGAGTGAACAGTGTCAACAATAAAACCATTAGGAGAGACGCCGATCTGTAAATCTTTCACCAAAGACTTGATAAATAGGGATCTTAGATTTGAATAGAGACTCAGTGTTTGTGTTGAACAGCTTTGTATGTATGCGAGGCTGCTTGTACAAGCTTATATGTAACGTCTGCATTTACTGTAGGCTTATAGTGCAACAAGAGCACAAATCCCTCCCATCAAGGTCATTCATCTGATAAGAGGTTTTAATTCCTCTTACTTCAAGACATTTCTAGGAATGGATTTGTGATGGGAAGATTCAGTGACTGCGGAGTTGGTGTCGCAAGAGCCAGATGTACTGTTCACTTGTTTTTGGAAATGTTTGCAGTTTTTAGCCATGCTAACGCTGTTGCTCTAGAAATGGACAAGCTGATCGGTCCATCTGTCTGTCTGTCAGTCAGTCATTCGGTTGGTGGGTCCACCCCTTGGGTCCAGACTGAAATATCTCAACAACTATTGGATGGATTAAGATGAAATTTTGTACAGACATTCATGGACCACAGAGGATGAAGCCTAACGACTTTGGTGATCCTCCAACTTATCCTGTAGCGCAACTATAAGGTTAAAGTATTCACTTACCCTGTGAAATATCTCAACATCTACTAGATAGATTGACACAAAATTTTGTACAGACAGTCATGGTTCCCAGATGATGTACCCTCTGACTTTTCCTCTAGTGCCACCATGAGGTTCACATTTGTGGTTTTGAGTGAAATACCTCGACAACTATTGGATGGATTGCTATGAAATTTTTTACAGACATTCATATCCCCCTCAGGATGAATTGTAATCACTTTGGCGATCCTTTAATTCCTCATCTAGCACCATCATCAGGTCAAAAAAAAATCTGTCCAATACTTGACCAAATACCTGCAAAAGGAATGACAATCCCATCAGCCTCAACTTCACTTTGAATTTAGTGCTAATTACTGATGTTAGCATGTTAAGAAGCCAAACTAAGATGTGTTAGCGTTTAGCTCACAGAGCCACTGTGCCTAAGTACAGCCTCACAGAGCTGCTAGCATGGCTGTAGACTCATAGTTTCAACATTAGTATAAATGGATCTCACTTGGGTATGGCTGGAGAAAGAGACAAAGTATTATCTACCACACTAGTCAGTTTAAATTGTAGCATTCCTCCGGTCTTACGCATCTCTCTCCAGTAGAGGCTCACCAAGCTCTTACTGGTGCCACTTTTAGCACAACCATTTATCACAAAGGCTCCAAGAGCACACTGTGTTCACCTGAATCCTGAAGCTCTAAACCCAAACATGTAAAGCTTAGCTGTAAAGTTAATGTCACTGCTATGAGTCACTGGCTGGTGTGTGTCGGTACAGCATGTGTGGATGTGTCCATGTGCATGAGTGTGTTTGAGCTACCACAGTAAATATTAGGATGGCTACATAATAAGTTGTGTGACTTTTCAAAAGTTAACAAATACTTTCTTGCGCACTCCCACAAGCCCTTAGACTTAGACTGCACAAATGTGTTCTTCTTAATCCCTGTTGTGTTCAGAAATGGTTTCACCAGAGAGAATCACCACTCTTTTTTTCAGCTCTCTTAATTAGACGTTGTACGAGTGCCAATCCTGTTATTTTAATAAAGATTCGACAGAGGTCGCCTCAGGTTTCCTGGCCGTGACGTCAGAGCCTCATTTAAACGACCCCCCGGAGAGAGTGAAAACAGGCAGATATGTAGTTCCTCTGCAAATGGAGAGAGGGAGAGACAAAGAAAGAAAGAAAGAAAGAAAGAAAGAAAGAAAGAAAGAAAAAGAGATGGTTGGATGGATGGATGGAAACTTGTGGCCTGTTTTTGTCCAGTCCCAAACAACCCAGCAGCAACCACACCCTCCCAGGAATTCCTGCTGCAAAAATATTTCATGTCATGTTTTTAAAGGAGCAGTTCACCCTTACCAAAACAGGCTCAGTGTTTTCTTACTTGAAAAGCCTCCATGTTACATAAAAGGATATACATGGAACTTAATGCAGCCATATATTGTATGTCCAAATATGACTTTTGCAGTATTTATATAAATAGTGATAAATAGTTATCTAAAAAGTACATTACAAGATGAATAAAAATAAGAAGGATAAATATAAAGTTAATCACTGACAACAAATATTTTGCACAAGAAAAGAAATTTAGATTTATGTAATGAATGTTATATGGAGTAACCAACCCTACGTAAACCTTGGTTATGGTTAGTCAGTTAAGCTAGCAAAACATGCTAACATCCAAAGGTCAAAGGGACAGAATAGCTGGAAAGAAAATAAAACAATTCCAGACTGTAGCACAAGAAAAACAAGGTTGTTCTTAATCAAAAGTGTCTTGTATCTATGCCTAAATATTTCTGCGTGGAGTAAATTGTGTGTATAAGTCTCTGTGTGTGTGTCTTCATGTGCGAATGAATTGCCAGCCAGATGGCTCCGTACACAGCCAGTGTGTTTTGGCTCTGAGCTCTCCTGGATTCTGGGAAATACTTTACTGTCCACTGTGCAGACAGTTTCACGCTGATCATGGGACACACAGGGCTTTGTGTATTTGCTCTGACTATGTTTCATTATTTCATATAGTAAAAACACAAGGTCCAGTTCAGCTGGACATGGACCATTTGTTACGTCTGTTGTTCCCTTTATTTAATTTATGTCTGTGTATGTATGTCCAGGAAGGGTCATGTCAACTTAAAGCAAGAACCATCAACAGGCCAGCTTCAACTTGTCCAGGCACAAGCAAACACTGACTGGCAAATAAAATTTGATGGACGGCTTCAGGGTCACAAAGCTGATCTATGACAGGGTTACACACACACACACACACACACACACACACACACGGAGATCCTCCTTTTCTCTAGATCAGACAGATAGAAACACTGATCAACATCAGTTTCTCCAGTTTCTCCACTACATCACAGTTTTTAAGTTCAAAGCACTACAGCTGATAAAAATGTGTTTACACGCAGCAGTTGTTAAAGAGGAAGTCATTGGTGACAGCAGTGAACATACATTATTTTTGGATTATGTTGTGTCATTTATTTCCGGGTATTGAATAGCACACCTGTCCTTTGGTATGAAAGAGTGTAGTAACTTTAAGAGTCACAAGCTGCAGTGATTCAAGGATATTGCTTCTCTTTAGGGTAGTACTAACAGCCCTCCTTTCGCCTTATTGTCTGTCGTCTGGCTCTTGGACAAAATTGCTCCCCAGAGACGCCATAAAACAGCCAACGGCCAACTCTTACAGCTTCATTTTCAGCAGGTCCAACCCATATTTTCTCTTTCCTGTCCATCTCATCTCACTCGGCCCACCAGAGACATGACTCAACAATATTACTTCTGCTTTCTCCCTTTTTCTCATGAAGCCAATGAAATGGACACCTCCCTCCCACTCTTACAACCTTATATCCTAGTCTTTTTGTGCCTCAATTAAAGGCAGGTCAGAGGAATGTGGAAGGGACAGTGAGTGGCTGTCCCTACCAACAACGGCAACGACGTGCCTGGACAGGGAAAAGTGGAGTGCAGTGGGGTCAGAGAATAGTCTTTTAGCTCCTCCGTTTTTTTTTTGTGTGTGCACTTTTTCCACTCTTGAACTACTTTATTTTATACTCTTCCCATACCCTTTTTCCAACCAGAACTCACTGCCAACAGAGACTGTAACGTCTATTTTAGTCGTAGGCTGGTGAGACAAAGCTGTCTCTGTTGCACAGAGGAATCCCCTCTGTGTTTCACAGCTGAGTATCAACCTGGAACCTCTCCCTCTTGTCTTTAAAACTATTATTACATGCCTCGATTCTCTCTCTGTCCTCATTTCTCTTTCCCTCACACCTCCCTTTCCGCCCTTCCCATCCTCTCAGTTGGTTGATGTTATAAATAGTTAACTGTGGAATTTAATTTCGGAGAGTTTTGTTCTTTTTCAGTGCTTTTGCTTACTCGTTGGTTCTTAGAAATGCATTCTAGGAGTTAAACGTGCACACACATGTCATAGAGGCAATGGAACAAAACAACATATTGGTGCAGTTGAGACCTGTTTTGGTGTTTTTGATGTAGTTTCAGTGCTGTACGCTTTTGTTTGAGAAATGGACAGAGAGGAGCAGTCGGTGCAGAAAGAATGCGTCTGTCGCAGGACAAAAGCAGGTCGGGTGATGATAATGCTGGTCAGAGAGAGCTGGGCTTATCCCAACCGGCAGTATAGATTTCCTGCCTGCAGCCTCCTTTCAGTCACGTCTAATAAACACACATAGAGAAAGTTCATGTTGCTGTTGGTAGTGTGTCCGATTATGGTACTGTGTGAGTCTCAGGTGCTTACCCCCAGTTGCTCGATTGTTTGATCTTAAGACGTTGTAACAGTGTCCAGTAGTTACAACAAGGGAACCAGTTATCTTTCAGGTATACATTATAATGTATACATTCATTTTTACCCTTGTAGTTATAGGGCTATAATGTAACTACTAGTTAGGGTTGGACAATAATCATTCAGACAGTTTATATCAAGGTTGCCATCCCTTTGTTTCAAGTTGTTGCAAGCAATGTTATAAATCAATGAGCACAACTGCTTTATGGAAATATTCAAGTTTTTCATAAATGTGAAGATGTATGTTGATTTGCGTGACTCATGGGATGCCGATACCGGTGGGTATGTCTCAACTGTCTCAACTACAAAATTGTGTACAGACATTCATGATCCCCAGAGGATGAATCATAATGGCTTTGGTGATCATCCAGCTTTTCCTGTAGCACCACAATGAGGTTGACATTCTTGATTTTTAGTGAATTGTTTTGACAGCTATTGACAGGATGGATTTTCATGAAAATTGGTACATTCACGTTCCTCTCAGGATGAGTTGTAATAAATTTGCATATGCTGTAGCAGCATCATCAGGTCAATTTCTTTTTTTAAATTTCCAGTACTCTGGTTTATGACCAAATACCTGAAAAACTGATGCCTATCAGCCTCTGCTGTTCTTTGTGTTTATTGCTAATTAGCAAATGTTAGCATGCTAACATGCTAAACTAAAATGGTGACAGATGGTACAGTAGCATGTTAGCATGCTGACATTAGCATTTAGCTTAAAGCATTGCTGTTCAGACTGCACAAAGTATTCCAGATACTAACTCGTTTTCTGCAATATTTATTGTTTATACATAACAAGGTCCTGTATATGTCTATAATCATGTGCCCATGAATAAACAGAATCCCTGCATGTCTGTTTTCCTCCACTAATGATGTAGAATTAAGTTTGTCACAACTACATAGGAAATGGATTCCAAAACTTGCTCAGTAGTCCCATTGCCTCATATATATCTTATTCTACAGCTATTTTAAGTTGTGTGCATGACCATCTTCCTTTCAAACAAAAGTAGCCTATTAACACTGAGTCTTTTCTCTGGCAGGAGGAAGGCTTGGAAAAGGATATGTGTGTGCTTGTAAACATAGCCAGTGAATGTAGCTACAACAGTTGAGCTAGAAAAGAAGAGATGAAGAAAGAAAGACACAGAGGGAAACAGTAAAGGAGGATTGGTGATACATTTCCCAGTAGGCTCAGAGTGTTCTGGTGGTTAATGATTTTGTACCTCTTACTGCACACACACACACACACACACTCGCTCGCTCGAGACTGTACAGCTCCCTCACAGACATACAGAGGGTTGCTGTTTTCTGCTGTATCACCATGGAAACCGTTAAAACATTTCAATCTGTTAGGCGTGAGTGAACTAAACTATGACTCATTTTAACCCCCTCCGAACACACCAGTAAACGCATTCAGTATGGATTCCCCCACACACACACACACACACACAAAAACCCTAATCGCACACAGAGAAATCATGAATCATCACTCACTCAAAAATGTGCAACAGGTCAGATGATTTTTAAGGGAAACAAAGGAAATCTGATGCATGATCTCAACTTGACACAATATTTAGTGTGTTAGGCAAATTTACTCCATATGTTTGAATCCACTCTTGGCTGAAGATGATCCTTACGATTATATTACGATATAGCAAGAGGCTGCCGACCAGCACTGAGGCATGAAGGCCATTAAAGTTGCAGCTCATGAGTACCGCACTGACAGTGACATGCTCGGGTCGTGTGCCAGAATTAGCCCAGGAATCCCAACAGACAGGTAATTCGGCTGCCTCGTCTCAGGAGCTAAACGAAGACAGTGACCCGTGGCTCGCTGACAGCAGATGAAACAGACCTTGTGAATATGACGGTGCAAGAGTTAGGTCATCTCTATCACGTATCATATCAGAAAGACACTTTTTTTTTCAGATGTCAACTGAGCCTAGATGAAAATGAAAATCAGTGTGGAAGTTATTTTCAACCCGTCAGTAATCAATAGTAGATAGTGGCTCAATAGATAGTGGCTTTAGCTGAGAGGATAGAAAAGCAAATCTCTGGACCAGCTAGAAAACTGAGTGTAAACAAATTCTTGACCCCTAAACAATTATTGACAGGTGTTATGCCAGGTGCTTTGTAAGGTTTTTATTGCGTTTTATTGTAGCTATGAAAGCTAAAAACCCAGGAGCCCAAGTTTTAAATCTAAAAAAACAAGCAGCATTATTATACCTGTATTTTGCATGTGGATGTATTCCCTCTTCAGTGATATTTCTGTGTGATCTCTGCTCTAATTTAACAAGTTTACTCCCGTGATGTTGGCTGTTTGTGTCAGTTATAGGCTATCGTTTAGGAGGTGGGGGTTTTGATAGAGGTTCATTGTCTACATTCTTTGGATACAGCTGTTACATTTATTATAAAATACAGTTCTGTTAGCACAGAATTTAGCATAAGCTGAATGAAGCCCCTTGCTGCTAATGTACAAATTGCATTATAGACTTTAGTCACAGGTGTGTCTCAGTCTGTTCCCCCTAAGGCTGCTACACCTCCTCCACCTTCTGTCCTCCTGTTTCCCCTTCCTTACCCCAGTGGGCCCTCTCCACATTCAACCCAGATGAGCTAGTCCCATGACACAGACGCACGCACACACATATGCACTCCACCCACTTCTGACGAGTGTCTCCCCCCCACCCACCCACCCACACGCAGTGATGTCAGCTTGTCTCGTCCTCACCGCAGCGCAATTTGAAACTCACGTCAGAGTTCAGTGGCACAGCTTGTGTGTTGAGGCTGAGTATGACTGGACAATCATTAAAGGTAACTAGCCCCTTGTGACTGGCCGTACCTGTCTGTCTGACTGTGTGTGTGTGTGTGTGTGTGTTATGTTTAACAAGGCCTATTGGGTTTCCACCTGGTTGCACAGTGACAGGAAAGAGCCACTCCCTCTTATCTGCAGGGAAACAGCTGAAACTCTTCACCTTGTGCCAGGCCACCTTCCAACACTGATCTGCTCAGTAGTAGTTCCAGGGAACTTTGTCATCAGATTTCCTTTTTAATACCTCTTTTTTTTTCTACTTTAAGAGAAAAAAAAATCACCTGACCCCTCTGAGAAGGCTACACAAGAGTCATGCCAGGCTTTCTGTCTTGTATTTTGGCTTACAGAGTGATCTATCTATGGATACACTGATCCAAGGTGTGTATTTTCCTTTCCTAGCTGCCATGATGTTTTTCATGGCCCAGGGGTGCCCCTCCTGAGGGAGACTGGGATGACTGCACCTGATTCCCGGAAAGGGGGCTAAAACGAAAGGAAAGCCAACAGCAGGACAAGTAACTACTTAAGTGAAGGGCTCAATACTGAAGCTAAAATGCTAAATACCTGCTGTCTGGAACAGGAGAAGCAACTAGCGCAGGAATGGTGTGGCTAACTCCTAACAACACTGTGAGAGGTGGGAGGAGAGGCTGGCTCTCATGCAGAGGGAGGGACTCAGAGAGCTTGGAGCTTCATTCACTCTGCTAAACACACACACACACACACACATGCTCCGCAAAAGCTGTTCTCAGGCTGAGAGAAAAGAGGGGAGCGGAGGAGAGGACAGCACGCTCGCTGAGTAAGTTGTATACAGTTATGTTCTGTCTGACCATTTTACAGCAAATATTTTGGATTGTTTGCTAGTGTGACAACATGTAGACGAAGTGCGTGTGTTCATCTGTGCTCTTTAACTGTGTTTTTATGCAGTAAAAAGTATGCAATTGTAGTATTTTTCCACTGCTAGTTTTATTGAATTGAGCTTCTTTCTCTTCTCCAACTCACCCATAGACTCTTTTCTGCTGATGTGAACCACATGTCACACTTGCATGCACACACACACACACACACACACACACATACACAGACGCTGCAGAGGTCCAGCTCTCCTCCCTGGGGCTTCTCCTCTACATACACAAAAATGAGAGAATAGAAAAAAGGGAAGTGGGGGAAAACTTTAGTAGGACATTGTGGGAATGCTCTTGATACATTATTAATGGTTAGGCTGGTATATTTTCTCTTTTTATATTTATAATTCATTATTTCATAATCCTTTTTATTGTCTAATGATCCTATGTGAGTTTGACTTATTCCAGTTAATCTCCCTATTCTAATGAATCTGCTTTTCTTCGTCTTGTTCTTGCTTTCTCATATCACTCTGTCCTCCCTCTGGCTTTCATTTCTGCCCTATTTTTCTGTCTTTCCATCTCACCCTCTCTCTCTCTCATCCTGCTGATCTCATTGTTGTCCTAGGTGGTGACAGACAGGAAGAACAGAGACACTGAGCGAGGCCAAAGAGGGACAGAGGGGTTCATCAAGCCGTAGAGAGCAGGGAGGTTTCAGATCGTGTAACTTGTTCCCGACAGAAGACACACTGATCCGGGTGGAGGTACCGGGCCTCCCTCCCAACTCCCAGGACCAACCTCCAGGATGTCTCGGAGGAGGTCTACAGGTGATCTGGTGCCCAGGGATGTCACTGAGATCTTAGCCCGGGAGGCGAGGGCTCAGCGTGGACAGAAGAAGCCGGGAAACTCCCTGGGACAGGCCTTCAGCTGGTTAAAGGGGAGCCGCAGGAAGAAGAACATTGGCAATGGGCTACACCGGACTGGTATTGGTGTGTCGGATGCCAAACTGGGACTTCAGAACCATGACCCTGCGAAAGGTGAGTGGGTCAAGATGTTATACTCAACCTTTTTTTAATTTTAGGTGTTCCGCTGATGCTTCAATATACAGTGACAATAGGCAAGACAATAGAAGAAGCTTTAACACCCCAGCAAATCTAAAGACTTCAAATGTCAAGGTTTTCGGACATTTTCAATATTCTTTGACCATTAAAGGCTCGTTACAGGTTGAGTTGGAGAAAAAGAAGTTCAGTAGAGGAGGCTCAGTGTTCTGTCACAAAAACTCAACAAGATGATTGAATTTACTCATTGTACTTTGTATTTGTATTTATGAACATGGAAAAGCATATTTTAAGTCTAAATCTGAACTAATAAAATTATATAATTAACGTGTGATATCATTCATCTTCAATTAATGATGAATAATCAATATTTTTACATTAACAATGGATCAAATGATTATGTATAATGTGAAATCTGTCACTGGTAGTGACAAAGCCACAGAAAATCATCACCTGACTCTGCTGTTCCATTCAGCTCTATGGAACGTTTTAGCGTCTTTCAGCTCGTTGTTTTGGTTTAAGACCCACAACGTTACTGTTTCACCCTCGCCACTCTCATGAACCTCATTTTTAGCAACAGCGGGCAGCTGTTTTTAGCGAAAAAACTTGTGCTGTGCTGTGTTTACAGCTTGTTGCGCTGCCCCCAAGTGGCCAAAAAAAAAAATCAATTAATGCAGGTTTGGTAGAAAAACCAATTAAGCTGTAATAAAAACTTTGGAATATAATTTCATTAAGCTATTTTCAAACCAGGAAATGTATGTGTTCATTAGGTTATTGTTTCTCTGACAACACAGTTGCTCTCAAGTAGATTAAAAAAGCATCATCTAGAGAAAATCTGATGACAATGAGATATAAGTGAGAAGATAGAAGTTCTATTCTGATGTCAAGGTTCAGTTTAGTCGAGGATCAGAGCTTTGAAGCCATGTTTTGCTTGTTTGGCATCTCTACTGTATAATTCTGTCTTGTTTTGTCTGTCGTGATCACAGACTGCATGGTCATGATGTTCCTGAGAAATGTGTTGACTTTTGGATTAAGATGGAAAGGTAATAGGGACTTTGTTATTGTCAGAACATCAGTCTGTACATGTATAACTTGGCAAAAGTGACACACAGTCTGACACAGGGGTCTAATCCCCCTTTCTGTTTACTGACGCGTTTGCTTGGTCGGCAGCACAGAGATTACCCACAGTCCCCATTTCCTGTTTTTGTTCCACCTCTAAAGCCATCCCTTTCTCTTCTGTCAGTGTGTGTGTGTGTGTGTGTGTGTGTGTGTGTGTGTGTGTGTGTGTGTGTAGGTGTGTGTGTGTGTGTGTGTGTTACTGTAGTAACTATCCAACAACTCTTGGAAATCCAGATTCACAGTCTTTCAGACCTTTTTTTGGTCTTTTGTGGGTTTTGTGCTCGTTCCGCCTAAAAGGGACTTCCATGATCCCTTATTATGCCTTACATTGTGGTTTTGTAAGGTCTAGGGAGAGCTATGAATGCTGGATGGGTAACAGACAGTGACTCCAATTGAAACCAAAGATTAACTAGTAGTAGGGCTAATAATTCCCCCAGCAGAGGATGTGGTCAAAGGCTGATAGTAAGAATGTGTGGGAACCATAGTTTTTGCCATTTTGTCTCAGTGATTTACTGATTTTAAGACTGAAGAGGACCACTGTCAAGCATGTCCAAGAAACAGATCGCAGACAATCATGAACACAGATTCAGAAGTGACCTAGAGTTCGTGTGACTGAGGTTTTTCCCTTATTGTTTTACAGCATTTTAGATTGTGTTTATTGCAAGAAAAAACATTTTTTTTAATAACTGTAGTTTTATTTTGTGTTCAATAGCCGGCAAGTGTGTTGTTTTAGTTTGTCTGTTGACTGATTGTGATTGACCAGAGGTGGGTCCTAATGTAACTGCAGACGTGTTTACTATTGGTTGAAGGTTTTAGCTTTTAAGAGAAAGCTGTTGTTTTTTTAGAAAAGCAGAAAGTGGAAGGTGGACATGACGCCCTCTCCTATTTTGTCTTAATTCCCATAATTTTCCAGAATTCAGCCCTGACCTGTTGACTGGATCTTGTCAAAGTTAACCTGCTGTCAACATGCACAGGTGGTGTGTAGCCCAGGGAGTCCCCTCTTATTCTAACAAAAGAAACAATCATGCCGTTTGACCGAATTATTTGTTCCTTATTTCACCAACATGAGCAGCTGGTGCTTTCTGTCTCACCTGTGTGTGTGTGTGTGTGTGTGTGTGTGTGTGTGTGTGTGTGTGTGTGTGTGTGTGTGTGTTAACAAAAAATTGTCTTGTTTTCTTTGGCACTTTGCCTCCTACAGAGAAAGTGAGGGAAGCCTGTTCTCCCACCAGCAAATAAGTAGTATTATTATTATTTTCCTCTTGCTGTGGTTCATTCTTCCCTGAACCCGCTGGGTGACTTTACCAGCCTGATGAGACAAAGCACAGCACACACATGCTCATAGTCTAACTGCTTGCTCTATATGACTATACTGCTTTGATTTTACAGACCAGCATACATTTACAGTGCTTTTAATCCATACATATTATTAGTGTTGTTATTTTTACATTTTCCACATTTCCAAAGCAAAAGGATGGTTCATTATTACAAGTTTTTATTTGACATAAGCTGTTTAAGCAGTGACCCATCCTATCCTGTCCTATCTTGATACTAGTGTTGTTATCCAACCAATTTCAGCTACAGTTTATTGTTTCAACAGAAGTTTCTGAACCAGTGACTGCAATGGAAACAAGTGGAATCAACTCAATCAATTGACATAAGCCACATCTGAAATCTCTCCCTAATTGCTACTTAGTACTGTGAATTTACAGTGAATCCTCATCAGTTTCTACTCTCTAGAGAGTACCCTATTCATAGGAAATATATCATAGGAAATAGTGAATGCATAACGAGGAACACAGCAATCATTTTTTACATTGTCTAGGTTGATGAGAGGCGTATTTGTTGAACTGCACAGACATTTGACATGATGTTTCACACGACCACAACAGAACATATCTGACTCTATCCTCGTCTAGTGAGCCACTGCACCTTCTTATTTCTGTATGACATGTAGCTCTCACTATAATAATGTCTTTGTTGGTGGGTTTACATTGGCTGTGTCATCCCTGCACCACTGCCTCAGATCTGCTCCTCCGTGATCCAGAGCTCTGCAGTCCAGCGCTGACTGCCGGCTATATTTTACAGAGATTCCTCTCCTATAAAAAAATAACACTCTTTGATGTGCTGAATTCCTGGGAGCCGTGCATCAGGGCGGTTTCTGTATGTGTGTGTGTGTGTCAAGGTCTCCGTTGGCGTGTGCGTGCGCGTGTCCATGCGTGGCAGCCTGGATGCCAGATTGGGCCTAGAGTTATGCGATGGAGAGGAGAGATTACAAACGAATCACAAAGGCCCATTCAGCCTTGAGAGGACTCTTAGGGAACACTCTCTCAATACTTTTTTAATTAGAGCAACTTCTCAACACACACACACACACACACACACACACACACCTATCTCTCTTTCTCTCCGATTTTCCTATTCATTACTGTATATTACTGTTTTTGATTTGCTTCTCAGATTGCTTAATACCCTCTATTCAGCACTGCTGTGGGTGTGTTGGCCTTCCCCGCTTATTATTGTGTAATCAGCGTGTGTTTAAAGTTGTGTGTGTGGACGTCTGCAGTGCTGTGTGAGGGTGTGTGACCGAGTGCTACCCTGTATCACAGGGTCTCTGTGTTTGTGTGTCAGCAGCATATTGCTGGGCTTAGGGCGGCGCCAAACCCAGCGCCAGCACTCATTACATCACCTCCAAACACACACACACACACACACACACACACACACACACAAGGGCGTATAGAGCCCCCGCAACTACCTGCTTTGTCCAGCACAGCCCATCTTCAGCTGCTGGCTGTTTGAGCGGTGAGGTCATTTTGCACAATCCACGTGTGCGTCCGTGTGTGTGTGTGTGGTCATTGTTTTCTACATGTGTGAAGTCATGTGTGTGTGTACATGTCTGTATGAGAATACTTTTTATTGTGTCACAAATGCAAATCTTAGTCGTAATGGATCCCATGCTTGAGTTTCTGTATCTGCATGGGTGTGTGTGTGTGTGCGGCTGCCACATCACAAAACACAGTCAGGGTGTGTAGATTCACAAACTATAATGCAGATTACAGACCTAGCAGAGTAATTGAGGGGCAAACATCTCATTACATAGAGAACATTGTATATAGCCTTAGCTCTATTACAGGCCACAACTCAGGGCTACTTTAATGCAGTTTGACAGGATGAAGGCAGCAAGCGGGGGCAAAGACAGGCATGCAGCAGAGAGGGAGGAGTGTGAAAGTTTAATGCAGCCACACAACGTACCCTGCGAACATCATTCACCACTCACACACACACACACACACACACACATACACACGCTTTGATGAGCGAGGTAATTTCACCTGGGTAAGCAGATACCTCCGACCCTCATCCATCACCGCAGACCTAAAGCCACGCGGGTAAACGTCTCCCCGGCAATGGCATTGTGAGGAGCACGTTGCCGTGGCAGCGATACTGTGAGGCAACAATATGGCCCGACTGTGATGTCAGAGCGAAGCAATAATCGTCCTTCAGGTCACGTTTAATGTGAGGACATACAGCAGAGATGTGTTGCAGCAGAGTGGGAGAATCAACAGCGGATGGAGATAACATAGAAAGAAAAAGGAAAACACAATAAGAATTGAGGTCACAACCCCCCTGCTGTTCATATGCCTGTGTTAATCAGATTTAATTTCACCCTCATGATGATACGGCCCATCCACACACACACACACACACACACACACACACACACACACACACACACACACACGCACACGCACATGCACACACACAAACAGAGCAAATCAAATATGGAAACGTACTGTGTTTGTTTGTCCTTATCATCCTTTATGATAATGTGTTTTCTCATCTTTACTGTAGCTAATAGGGCATTATATTAAAGTATTTTTTAATATATTTCTTTACCATTTTTCTTTAGAGAATCATGCACACGTAGTCTTTGTGAAAACCCATGCAAATAACACATAGATACACTTACATATACATAGGAAGGGGTTACTAAAATGACTCTTGATCAACATCCAAAGCCTTTTTCTCCAGAGGTATTGTTTACGGAATAAGAGCTAATGGGTTGTTTAATAGGACGTGGAGTGTGTTTGATGTGGCGGGGCAGCAGCTGGAAGGCATCAGCGTGGGTGACTGAGGGAGTGGAAGTCTGTATACACAGGGATATACAACTGATTTACCCTCAAGACTGTGTGTGTGTGTGTGTGTGTGTGTGTGTGTGTGTGTGTGTGTGTGTGGCTCCTGTTACGTAACTTGTTGTAATAGATACACCTGTAGAGCACTGATCCAGCTGCGTGTTCTCTCCGTCTCACTGAGGAATAGACCAGACGATGACAAAGCAACTGAGGAATTCAGTCAGTCTTGAGTAAAGTGACATTTGTGACCATATATGTTGTGATGGCTCAGTCTGGGTCAAACATCCAGGAACCCTGACCAGTGTCACTTTATCTTAATATGTTTGTTTCAGAGTTAAGCTCCAATGCCACACTAGGTTTTATCATCTGACTGGCCTCTTGTGGCCTCACAAGCTCAAACTCACATATTTATATTTATCAGGCTGCAGATTCTCCACAAGAACTGTTCGGTAATTTTAGTCAAGTTCTACACATGCCATCCCACGCCACCAATAGGAAAGGAAAGTGACAGCAGCAGAAATTTAGACCTGCAGATGTACATGTCAGTGTCAGCTCCTACAGACAACGAAAGTAATAACTTCTGCAATTTTAACATTTGCTCCACCTATAGCTGCAGCTGTTTTCTTTATTTTTTAAAAGCTACTGTTAAGTGTGTGTTGATGAGGTTTTACATTCAACACCTATATCACCTGTTGTCTTAAATAAAAGAACGAATTGAAATGGAACATCATCATTTCACATTAATGTCCAGTGGGTGTGAAATAATAAAATACAATTACATACATGTTGAACTTGATTTACCTGTTTGTACATGAGGGTTTTGTACATAAACTATTTTTTTTTCACTGTTCTTCCAAGTGTTTTTGGCCACATTACCATCAGATGAGAGAGCCCAAGGGCCGGGTTGTGCTAGAAAAAAACGTTTGTACCACGTGTTGAGGCAAAAGGTGTTTATACCTGATCCGAACGGCTGCACTCGAAGGAGGGGTGAAAAGCCGGATGTATGCGATAATTGTATGGAGATAATGGCACACATTTGCAGACAATCTCTCCTGGAAGACTTTCATACTATTGCACTTAATTGTCAACCAAGAAATAGTTGGTACTATTCTTCAGAAACAGTAACTTTCTTACCTCCGCATGACTAGCCAACCACTGCAGGAAGTTTCTTAACATCTTAATATATTTGGGTCCAAATTATATTTGGATAGGATCCCCTACCTCCCACGCTCTTTTGACTTACCCGCAGGACAGCGGACTCACAGTGACATTTAGAGCAGTGTGAACTTTGTACTTTTCCCAGTACTCAGCAGAAAATATGCTGCAGTTAACAGAACTCTTTACACTTTGCAAGTTAATACCTCAAACACACACTCACGTAAACAGCAGCTACAACAAAGAAAGTTTGCTGCGCCACTCATTACTTCCCTTGCCTTTAGATGGCGCACGTTGGCATCTCTACATTTCTCTACCTCTGTAGAGACTGGAGCTGCAGGTCCATGTCTGAAACTGTTCTGGTCTGATCTGGAAACTGGTCTGTGGCTCTGCAGCTGGATGTTATTGACTGGGCATGGTTTTGAGTGCTTTCACTGTATGCCCTTATGGTTTTTATTGTGATAGCAGTGCCTTGCCACAAGATGGGAGTGCTGGGCTGATGTTGGCAGATTCATTGGATGTGGAAATTAAACTGTAAAGAATTGTACCAAGGAGAGTAGATGTAGGTCACTCTATAATGACTGCCAGTATTTTATTTTGCAACTTTTTTAAACAAATGTCCTAATTCAGGCCATTGGTCTCAGACTTACCTGGTCTCGGGTACACACTCGACAATAAAAGTACACACAGACACATTTAGAAAGGTTGATTCCCTAATCCTGTCTTGAGGCCCCTGGTGGTGGTCACCCTGACAACCACTTTCCCTGACGACTATTCCCTGACAACGGCATTCCTCTACACAAATGTCCTTTAATGTACGCATGCACACTGAGTCGCTGTGCTCTCCTTTGAGTTCCCTGCAGCTGTCAAATCCTAAAATCTCTCTTGACAGTGACACATGCTTTGATCAGACTCATATTTAAATGTATCTGGGGCATGTTTGGCACGTTGTGTTGCAGCTCGCAGGTGACGGCAGGGTACAGAGCATCCAGCAAACACACAGACGCACACACACACACACACACACACACACACACACACACACACACACACACACACTATCTAAGTGCTCTCTCTCATAGCTCTATGACGGATGAGATAGCGAGCTCGGAGTACTCTACCAGCACAAATGTACTGGGTGTGGTTCTGGTGGGGCTGCATTAAGAGGCAGCATCTCTCTGTGAGCGTTTTATTGCAGATCATTTTACACTCTGCAATGGGAAGCTCGAGTGAGATCATGCATTCCTCTTTCTCTCATGCAGATACATTTATATACATTTACTGTAAGCTTTCATATTAATATTTGGTAGCAAGTCCTCCTGCTCACGAAGACGCCACATTGATTCCTCCTCTAGAAGAACGAGGGATTGTAAATTCTTTGCCCAGCAGTCCAGCACCTCTCTCCCACCCAGTAAATCTGCTTTTTATTGGAGGCCTTTTATCTTCCAGCAGCTCTCTACACATCACAGGGGTAGGGGGGTGGGGAGAAACGTGACCACAGCGTCCATGATGAGGGGCGTGTGGTTTCACTTTCTTGCTCTTCATCATCACAACTCCCTTCCCCTTCCTCCATTTTTGTTCCTACAAGAAATATCAGTTTCACGCGATATGAATGTTCATGTCATTTCTTCTTCTTCCATATCTCTGTCTCTCTCTCTCTCTGCCCTCATTCTGGGTGACGGCTATCGATCCGCAAGCTCTGGGACGGGTGTCACGGGCATTTAGTGACAGCAAAGGTCATGACATCATCATTGTGGGACAGACCCTGCCAAGTCATCACGGTATTCAGGGACTGTTCAGCACTGTCATATATGGTTATGTTTAGGGATGGAGGGAAATGGGAGGAGGCAGAGAGAAACAGAACATAAGGAAGGAGGAAGATGACAAATTAAAGTAAAGGTCGGGGGAGCTGTGGGTACTTTTGGTCAGTGTTGCCCTCTTTATTGTCTGTATCTTGCTTCCTCGTGTTTGCTGAATATTGAATATTGTCAGTGCTCTGCTTCCTGGAATCCTCCCCCGTCATCCCTGTTTCTGTAATTCACCCATCTGGCTCAACATCTGTATTTCCTCTTAGCGTGGCTGGGATGCTCTCATCTCAAAACAAGCTTTGATCTGCCTGACTGGTTGACTGGCATATATATCCTGCTCTTTCTACTTTTTATGCATGTCGCATGTACGTTCATATGTGTGTGTTGTGAGGAATTTCAGAAGGTGCCAGACAGGAGAGCTGCACCTGTGAACATCACTTGAATTATTGAGCATCCCTCCTCTGTTTTTAGTTTCTGCTCTTGCCTTTACCTCAGTGTTTATTCCCTCTCTTTGGTACTCATTCCTACACATAAACACCACTGATGTACTGCTCTGTTCCCATCAGCAGCTTTCTCTCTCTCTCTGTGTGTGTGTGTGTGTGTGTGTGTGTGTGTGTGTGTGTGTGTAGGGAATCTGTGTTTTCTCCATCACCGCATTGTGTTGACAGGATCTGTCAGCTGGGCTTACAATGGCTTGCAATAAAGACAACTGATCACTGCTCGCTAAAAGAGGAAATCAGGGCAGGCACACAACTGACGAGTGCCATTAACCACGAGAGAAAGGCATGTGAATCATTGTGATCTACATGATGGGAGATAAGTGTGTGTGTGTGTGTGTGTGTGTGTGTGTGTGTGTGTGTGTGTGTGTGTGTGTGTGTGTGTGTGTGTGTGTGTGTGTGTGTGTGTGTGTGTGTGTTTGAGTTTTTCACCCCCTCTCCAACACTGAAAACGCTCAGCTGCGTGAATGCTCGGCTTGGGAACACAGAGGCAGAGAGTGGGAGGGGCACTTGCACACACACACACACACACACACACACTTGATGGTGAGCTTGTCAGTGTTGGATGCTGCCGTTGCTTCAGCAGCTGGATGTGCAGGACTCGGAGAATAGGACTGATTTGAGTGTTTGTGTTGTGTTTTTGGATGCTGGAGCTGGGTGTGTGGTAGCATTAGAGCTGGAGCATGTTTGTTTCACAGGAATTGGTGTCAGTGGGTTTTTAGCACACATACACTATACCGGACTGTGTGTGAGTGTGTCAGCAGGACTGAATCAGCAGGAATTGTCTGACCACAGGGATTACAGGTCGCTGACTTGGACTCAGGGTGTGTTTTCATGGGACTGTGAGAAGGTCTTAAGAGAAGGAATACAGATGTAATGTTACAGGATGGCAAGATGATAGACCCCCTTTAGGGGCTTCAGGACTGCCCCCAAAATGGGGAACAGCATCCAGAAGAAGAAGAAGAAGAAGGTACAGACAGAGAAGAACTTCTCTGCACCCCCGTCCCCGAGCCCCAACCAGGAAAAGTCTAAAGGCTCCTGGCTGTTTGGACGTCAAGACAAACTGAAAACAGGTAAGAGGAACGCAGGATGTCGGGAGTGGATGCATGGATATCAGTCATCGACAACCTTGTTCTTGAAAGGCTGACTGACTTTATCCATATCTGGAGCTGACTTGTGTAGTTGGCTGTGTATGCCTGTGGGTGTGTGGTCATGTGTTAGTTCCTACAGTAAGCTTTTTAGACGCAGAGTGACAATATTCCCATGCTGACTCTACCTTAGTCAGCTTCAAGGCTAGCTGTTTATTGCACAAGTGTGCAGAAGAGGGTTTTGTGTGGGCAAGAGTGGTTTTGGTTCCGGTGACTTGTTTCTCCTCCTGACAGATGAGTAAGACAGACTCTGAATTTGCCTTTTTTTCCTGCTGTTTTCCCCCAAACCTCCATGCACCTCACTGCCATGGTGTATGTGATCCCATGACTCTGAGTGAGTGGGTATTATTTTATGATTGTGTGAGTTGTTATTGCCAGACCCCTATACCTGCAATGGAAAACAGAGCTTAGCCGGTCCTATGCTGATCATTGTCTCTGTTAACAGACTCTGAAGCAACAAAAACACACCAGATAAACAGGTTTAACACAAGCTCACACTCTGACACACACAGACTTCACAGAGCTGCTGTTGACATTTTCTGTTTCTCAGGTGTTGTTTTCTGTTTCATGGTTTCTGTCCTCACCCAGGACTATTTTTATTCTACTGGTGTTTCTTACTTAATTCCATCCCGTCTCTCTTCTGCCTCTTAGGTCATCGCTTATAACAACTCTAGCCTTAAATCAGTAGTAATTCATATTTTTATATTAACAATGGATCCAGTTACTATGTGTAATGTGAAAGGGGTTGCTCGTTGTGACAATCACTGGACTCTGCAGCTCCCCTCAGTTGTACAGAGCTATTTTAGCAAAGTTCAGCTAATTGTTTTGGTCTTTAGACCCGCAACTTCACTGTTTTGGTTCACTCTGCTCTCATCAGCCTCGTTTCCAGTCGCAGCAGGCAGCTGTTTTCAGCAAAAAAAGCTCTGAAAAACCCACTATACACTACGGCAGACAAATTTAATGACTAGATGGTGACCAAAACAAAGCTAAAAGTTGAGTGAATAATTGAATTACCGAAACCTATCAAGTTTATAAAGTAATAATATGTCAGTGTTGTGTTTACAGCTTGTTGGTGGCAATTATTGCTGCTTTAATAAAGGACGCTTGAACCCATGCGGTTTGGATTTATCATGTTTTAGGCTGTACTGTTACTGAGTAACAAGCATTTAAAGATGCTGATAATGTTTCTTCCTCTTTCATTTTCACTGTTGTTTTGGCGCGTTCTCCGTAACCTTGGCAAAGACGGTCACCTGCGTCACCAGTATACACTCATAAGAAACCATTTCTGACAGAAAAATGGAAGCCTACACACTGTTTCATTTTGACTTTAATCAGTCTACTGGTTTCAAGTACTTTTAGGCAAACAGTACCAAATCTAGAAGGGTAAGTCAGTGTGGTAACATTTTGCTAAAATATACCTTTGTGATAAACAGTGGTGTAAAGACTTCTGATGAACAGATGCTGTTGGAGCAATTTGCCCACCACAAACCTTCCATAGACCATAGTGCTGCCTCTTTCTTTAGACGGCTGTCACGGTTATATGGCCATTACTTGGAACTGGTGCATTAGAATATTACCAGATGCATTTATCTGCTTGTGTCATTAGACAGCATGAAATATGACCAACATTAGCTGGAACCAAACAGCAATAATAATCAGACCAAGACTAATCAATTCTTGACAGACTCAGATTTTTCTTGTTAGAGTGTTTTTCTGCTGCAGTTAGACTTTCAGATGAGAGAAATTCAACTATGTCATGCTGAAGCCCTGTCCTTAGCAAAACAGGTTAACTTATAATTGCCTTGATAGTTCAATTCAGCCTTCAGCCCATCTTCTTGTGTGTCACCAAGATGGGTGACATCAGTCCCTGATGCCACTGGTTTCCATGGTAACACCTGACCCTGCTGAACCCTGTGTGTTAATGGTATGGAAGTATGCATGGGCTGTCAGTAAAGCAAGAGTGGGCAGTTAAGGAACCTGTCTTATCAACAGATCAGGATGGCGTTTGTTTGTGTGTGTGTGTGTGTGTGTGTGTGTGTGTGTGTGTGTGTGTGTGTGTGTGTGTGTGTGTGTGTGTGTCTGTGTGTGTACAAAAAAACATGGACTGTGCTTGTTCTAGATAATGAACGTGTGTGTATACAAACACTTCTTGATTCAATTTTCTCTCAGGGTGGTCGATGTCTATGTGGGCGCGTGTGATTGTCGCCGCCTCATTCTTGGGGAGTTTATTCAGAAACTTGGGGTGTGAATGCATTCCTACATTCCTGGCAATTTCCTTATGCATGGGCACCCATCCAGCACACAAACACGCAGCTTCTCTGCGCTTCTTGAAATGAGGCTCGATTCCTGTTTTTTTGAGGCGATTGTAGCTGCTTTCTGCTACACGA
The DNA here is from genome assembly GCA_005408345.1 of Macquaria australasica. Lineage (NCBI taxonomy): Eukaryota > Metazoa > Chordata > Actinopteri > Centrarchiformes > Percichthyidae > Macquaria > Macquaria australasica. The sequence goes on from SEMN01000619.1 coordinate 71,232, forward strand.
GAACCCCAAATGAAGCCAGACTGAGCAGGAGAAAGAAGGAAAGAGTGCAGTGTATTACATAGAAGTGTCATTGCACATGTGTTTATGTGCAGCTGTATTCATGCAATACTCCTCAAAGTTGTCTTCAGGTTGTTGACTTTATTTATATACCAGTAAAACAGTACATGCAGCAGCCACACAGTTCACGTTGTCTCCAGCTTCTAGGTGTAGTAGGCTAATGAAACATGTAGGAGATGAATTCAGCGACGAGATCCTCACTATGTGCTCCTGAAATACGTGTCATGTCTGTGGTTTTGGCCATGTTCCAGACCAGGAACCCTGCCTGTGTCCTTCACAACACCTGAGAGGTTGTTGATGTCGGGGAACACAACACTTAACAGACTGGGAAATGACTGGATGTCACACGTGGAATGCACGGATTTTTCTGGATTTTTGGTCAAGGTCATCCATTTGTTTCTTCGCATCGCGTTTCCCATTGGCTTTTGCTCAGTTGCTGACTAGCTCATTTTACATGGGGATGTCCAAATCTGGGATGTAAAAAAATAAAGGCTTTTAAAAGATTTAAAAGGCTTGAGAACTTTTAGTCCTTAAACCTCAAACAGTGTGAGCTTCCACTGAGGTGACTTGGTGTGATCGTGAAAACAAGTCATAATTGCCAAGATCTGTAGTCAAGCAGTGTGTCTCCATCATGAAGGGACACCCAGAGAGGCGCTGAAGAAGAGTTATTATTAATGGGGTTGCAGCTAATGATTATTATTAGTTAATCAATGACAATTATTTTCTAAATTAATCATTTGGGCTATAAAATATCGGAAAATGAGAAAATGGACATCACACTTTTCTAAAGTCCACAGTGATGTTTTCAATTTGCTCGTTTTGTCCAACAAATAGTCCAAAACCCAAAGATATTCAATTAACTATCACATATAGTAAAAATGCAGCAAATCGTCACATGTGAGCAACCGGATCCAGATAATGTTTAACAAAAATGACAGAAAATATGACTGATCATTTTCTGTCAATCAACTAATTGTTTCAGCTCTAGTTATTATTATATAGTACTGTATATGAATTGTTATAAGTCGTTTTTTGTTTTTTGTTTTTATGAAGAACTTTCTCTCAAAACAGAGTAAATTGTTCTTATTGGTAACTACAAAGATGAAACCAGATGCTTTAGAACTTTTTAATTTTCCTGCACCTGGCACAGTCATGCTATCAGCTCATGAGTTCGAGAATTAGTCATCGGTGACTGCATGCGTTTGTCTGCACACAAACACAATATGGCGTGCAGAGCTGAGATGATGCCAGCTGAGCTCCGAAGTCACAAAGATGCCTATTCATGTGAGCACTGGGACAGTGGCTGCAGTGGGTAAGATTAGCTCACTATGAACTCACTTAACTGCGTCCACAGGTGGTCAGTGCAGTGCGCAGAGGGAGCCGGGCACACACACACACACTGAACACACACATGCACACACACACTCACACACAGACTCTCTTTGCGCTGTCATCCTCTCATTCTTGGGCCCTTTTGAGTTTGGTTTTATAAACTCATGTGATGATGCAGCTGATGGGTCTCCAGATGTTTCACATTACCTTGTCATAACCGTCCACTCTGCAGGGAGAACCTCAGCTGGCGACAGACTGGCTCAGTGTGTCTCCGCGCTAACATGAGATGTCAGAATGATCCATGTCATAAACTCGTGTCACTGCAAGCTTGCAAACCGAAACATCAGGACATACTGTTGAACTTGCACACCTCCTCCGCCTTTTATCTTCGTCTCATTCCTTCCCACTCCCCTCTGCTTCCTCTCCATTGTGCTGTTATCTTCTTGACCTTGGATTGCTGGCTGGTTATTTATCTCCCAGCATTCCAAAGGGCAGATATTTGCATGAATGCACACTAAGATTTACACTGACTGCTCACCTTTGACTGTGAAAAAATGGAAAAATTGTTACGTTTGGGATAATGAAGGATTGAGAGGTGAAGTGAAGTGAAAACCGATGACAGAATTAGGGAGGGAGAACGGAGAGAAGGTGACTTCTAGTCTAGAGAATATAATGGAGAAGAAGAGAGGAGCACGTTGTATAGGGCTGTGTATAATTCAAGAACAAGGCTGCCAGCAGATTTCCCCACCATTTTCATTACGGCTGTCTTGTGCCAGGCGTGACATTCCATATTCCATTATCCTGCTGGGTAAGGCTCGCCTAAGCCTTTTGATTTCTGTAAGCGGAGCTAAGACGCTCTCTTCTTGGTCCTCCTTTGAAGATTCCATTTACTGTGTGCCACTGACTCCCCGCAGAGAGCTTAGGCAACACACAGTTGGATGAAGAGGAGATGACTTTCCGTCTCTGCTATCTCTTCCTCCTACGCCTCGCCCCATCTCGTCTTCCAGCCCTGATCTCTTGTGTTCTGTTGCTGGTTCTCTCTGTGCATCTCACTGCTTTTCATGCAGCCAAGCAATACCTGCACACACAGATACATCTCGACGGCATACATGTATAACCTTCTTCTTTTCTGCTCTTTTTGAAGCTGTATTTCCTACCACAAGAGACGAAACAATAGGAAGAATGATGGCGTTATTCTTTAACCTCTGTCCTCTTACTTTCCTCTGTTTCAATTTCTTCTCCGTCTACAACTTTCTAATTTGTCTGTGCTTCAGACTGCTTAAGTAAAAAGCCCTGTCTGTTTAAAGTCAGTGAAAAGCCCTGTCATTCATCACTCCTCCCCTCCTTCCTGCAACATTAGGCTCTCAAGACCTTCGTGGTAGCGCTGCCTGTCTCAGCTCTGCCTCTTTTAATTGCCGTCATCAATTTTTCACCTGTAACATTGTGGTCTGGCCTGTTGCACCACAGTGTTCTTTGGAGATGAAGGGACATGGTTACCTTCTTCCTCTGTCCTGTCCTCTCGTGCCCTTTAGCAGTCGCAACTTTTGTTGCCTTCCTCAAAATGAAAGGACGTCTTTGGCAGCCTGTAGTTGTGGTTAGTCTGCATACTCTGGTCCTAAATGTAGCATGGGATTTTTTTATTTTTTTATTTTTTTTGCCAGTGGATGGGCATCTCCAGAGCACTTTAAAGTCAGGATAATTCTTTCTAAATGATCCACAACCTGTTAGCAAGTCTCATGCATGCAAAAAGAAAGTGTATGTGGAGTATTTATAAGTTTGCTATGTGATGACTTGACCCATATTTAACTTAAGCTGCCACTTGGAAAGAAATCCTGTTATGTCAGCCATGGTTAGGAGCAGTGCTGAGCTCACTTAAAAACACTATGATTACTACCTGAAGGCAGTAATTCATTAAACCACTTATTACATTCATTAATGAAAGCTGCACTAGTCAACAATTTTTACATAAACAATGGATCAAATGACTTGTGTAATGTGAAAGGGGGTCGCTCATAGTAACAGATGGAAAGAGTTGGTGGAGACCAAAAACAGAGCTAAAAGCAGAGTGAATGTCATCAGACATCAAATGAATGCTAATGTTGCTCTGTGTCTGCTGAATGTGTAAATAGACAACTGTTTGCTAACATCAACAACAACTTTATAAGGTGATTATATGTCAGTGTTGTGTCTACAGCTTGTTGTGCTGCCCCCAAGTGGTCAAAAATATCAATTAATGCAGCTTTAAGTTTAAGAAAGGGGAATACTTTTAATATTCTATGTAGGTGAGGTGACAGGCAAATCAATGACTACATTTTTTTCTTTGTTAAAGTTGTGTCATTGGACTTTGTGTTTGAGTATTTTAAGTAACATAAGACTTGTTATGAACATATATCAGCCATGTTGCTGCTCAAATCCCCTGTGGCTTCAGTGTGTCAGAGTGACCTCTTTCTCTCTCCAGTATAAAAGGACCCAGTGTTTGGATTGCTCTGTAATGGGGCTCAGTCCAGTGGCTTCCTGCATCGCCACCTAAATTGAATTAAAACGCCAGACCATACCATTAAACGGCACATACACACACACACACACAGAGAGAGAGAGAGAGACCTGTGTGTGACCTCGCCATTCAAAGATCGTCATTTCTTTGGACATGGCTTGGATTTGATGTTTGTCGTTCTGAAACGAGAACAAAATCATCTTTAATTGCTTACGTTAGCCTTCATTTTCCAACATCACTGTGCCCAATCTGTAATTTGAAACTCGTGACAGTCTTAGCTAAGCATGTCCTGCCCTGCTGAAGGAGAAGAAAGCGATATCAAACCTAAGATCAAACCTCACTGAAATGAAGTTATCCATCAATCAAAAGGGCTTTTGCTGATCGTCTCAAAGTGACACTGATAAAAATAAATCTGCTAAGCTGCAGTAATTCCACATGTTCTGTCTGAAGCCAATATTTTTGGATTTAGTTAACCAAAATCCAGGAAACGTTGACCATTAGCTGTTCAGTTATACCACAAAAATGTTACTTTTATCAACTTTTATGAAAATGCCTCAGAATCAGCCTTTTAGCCCATTATAGGGCACTAAGACTTTTCCCTAAATCCCATATTACAACAGTGAAATCTCTTAGGTGCATTAGAAGCTCCTTTAGGCAGAGTGAGACACGGTTCAGTGCAGCTTTTACAGACTGATGAATTGGAGTAAAAATCCCCATCCCACTACATCCTGGAAATATTTCTCTCGTCAGACATTTGAAATAAGAGAACCAGTAAAAATGCATTAGCTGTGGTCAGAGAGGAACTATGGGCTCAAATAAAGGCCAATAAGATTTTGAGTTTGCAACATGATGTTCAGAAATAATTTCAAAACCTGTATATTAAAACTCATGCATGAGAAATGTGTAGAAAAGATTTGTAGTAATAAAAACTTTCAGAATGTCTAAATTGAATTTTGTACAAATTATATAAACAGTAACATGCACACAAATGCACACAAACAAAAACAGGGCCAACATTTGTACTTCCAACTTAAAGGTACACTTTTTGACCACAAGTAGCGCTATGGAGCAGTGCGCAATCCACACACCATACACACCACACGTTTTACTGAGACCTGGCTTGTATCCCCCAGATCCCGAAGTGCTTGTAAGCAATAAATCATCTGTGAATCAACATCGGAGCTGTTTGTGTCTCAGCATTAACTACTGTAACTGTCAGCCGTTAGTCCATCAACATCACAAAACACAACGCAGAGACTATTGGCTGTTATCACTATCAGCGATATAAGAAATGTATATGCTGTTATAATAACTGTAATCAAGAGTAGATAGACCCTGGTTACAGTTGCACACATGGACTTCGAGCACTAAGTTTCACGCAGTTTCCTGCTTTGAATCAGATGTTCACAGAAGCATTACTCTCATTACGACTTTTCTTAGTCGTTGTTGATATCATTTGTGCACAAATTTAATTGTTTTACTTTCTCATTTTACTATATATCCTTAACAAACTGGAATTTTTCCTTCAGAGTTTATAGGTTTTAAAAGTGTGATATAATTTTTGAACATCATTTCTCTTTTATATGACTGATGACACAGACTCCAAAGCTACTTGTGTTTTGTCTGAAGTAGATGGAAAGTACCTATCAGATAAATCTGGTACAAAGCATCTCTGCTCTTTTTTTTGAGATTACTGCTTTTTGTGCAATAAATGTAAAATAAAAAAACAAATATATACTGTATATATACATACATGTCAATCAATGTAATACTTTGATGACACCAGCTATAATTAACCTCAGCAACTTAAGTCATGCCATCTCGCTGGTGTCGGGAGACCTTGGACTCATTTGACTGGGGAGCTGAGTATCTGTGCCAAGCACATGGCGTCGAGCCAGTGGCGGCCTCGGCCACTTTTTCTACTTCAGCATTTGGCAGCAAGTTTTTACTCAAACACGCTGTCGTCTTTTCACGCGGATTTACAAGTGTTTTCAAACTGATTGAGTCAAAATGGTGTGAAGTTGTTTACGAAAGGGAAGCTTAGTTCATCAGCCGTGCATAATGGGATTTCCCTGAGGAAGAGTGATGAGGAGGAGTGTGTTTCTGGGACTTAAATGAAGGTGCACAATTGGCAGAATGAGATGTTGTTTTCTGTGGGCAAGAGGTGCTCGCACACACACACACACACACACACACACACACACAACCCTCATTCTCTGCATATCTCTCGCTCACATACACACATTGTAGCACTTATATTGCTGATGAACAAACTTTCACTGCCTGTGCACTTCTGTGTGCGTTACATGTGTGGTGTATTGAGAACAGGGTGCATCTGTTTAGGCCTAATGTGTTCAGTGTGATTCAGATGACACACAGTCAGATGAACTTAGAGTTGTCCATCTCGTCACTTGGCCCTCACAGCTCAGCACTTAGGACGTCAGCAGACTTGTCATCAGCACGCTTGATATTGATGAGAAGCATCAACATTGCCACGGTGACAGAGGGAGCGCTCCATCCTGAAGGTGTAGTTTTATATTTTCCATTGTTAAACAGCTTCTATATCCATTCCCCTGTGTTTCAGCAACTTGAGGCTGAATCACATGAGATGAATCTATTATAATAGACAGAGAGTCCATGTACAGAACAGGGGATGATTGTCTCCCACAACAGTCCACGTCTGGAAATCTTTACAATCTCTATGACTTCCAGAGGAGGATGAGAACATGAAAAGATGCAAATGACATTTTGGTTAAACGGAAAGTCAAATGCAGACATACATTGTGGTTCGCTAATGAGACAAACCAGACTGTGACATTTGGATTTTGTGTCATTATAGCAATAGGGAAAAGGTCAAGGTGGTGGGGAGTTTGAACAGCTGCTAAATGGGAAACCAATGTTTCCTGTAAAATAGACGTCTTTATCTCAGTGGGAGTTTTATGGCGATAATCCAGGCCTCATGGGTTTCTCGGTCCGTCACAGTAGAAAGATACACTCGTTTCTCCTGTCAGTCCAAGAAAAAAAGATCCTTTGATATCAGGATAGATAAGTAAATCCATGAAACCCCTGACTTGTATAGTGAACACGAGTAAGTACGTTTAATGATGGGCAAGAGTGACATGGACGAACTTGCATAAAGAAAAGTTGTAGTGAGGTACAGCTTAAGCTTTACACCATCGGCGAGGTAATTCAATTCTCCACAACATTTCAAATCAAAGTATAAATCCGACTTAACTGAAACAGCTTTAAAGGCATCGTTTGACATTTTGGTAAATACGCTTTTTCGTTTTCTTGCTGAGAGTTAGATGAGAAGTTTGATACCACTCTCATATCTGTACATTAAATATGAAGCTACAGCCAGGTGCCCTGTTAGCTTAGCTTAGCACCAAGACTGGAAGCAGGGGAGGACATAACCCCCCCGTAAAACCACCAACTTGTCGTTTTTACGCTTCGATTTTTTTAGGCATTGAACAAACAAACTATAATGTGTTAATTTGTGAGCTTTAGAGGTGCTGGTAGGTGGATTTTGTAACCTTTGGGCAGAGCCAGACCAGCTGATTCCCCGTTTCCAGTCTTAGTGCTAAGCTAAGCTAAGCTCAGCTAAGCTAAGCGAATCGAGCTGCTGGCTCTAGCTTCATAGTGGTATCAATCTTCTCACCTAATTTTCAGCAAGAAAGCGAAATGTCAAACTATGTCTTTAACTGATATTAGCCCATACTGTGACTTATTGGAAAACCTAAATATAAGACTATATATGGCAAGACATTTTTAAAATATGCTTTTTTTGTTGTTGTTGCTGAGACTGTCTTGTCTTTTTAAAGTTTGCTTCAGTTCAAACCAGCCCATCGAGTCCTCAGACTTTACTGAAGAGGGATTTTAGGTCCGACGAAGGAGTCAGACTTGAGGGCGTCAGGCCTGTCCTGTCCTGTCCTGTCCTGTCCTGTACTGAGATGAGTCTTCTGCGCGGAAGCTGTAGGTCTCTCATTAACTCATCAGTCATACTAAATGAGACCATTCCCCATTAGGGAGACATGCCCTCGAATAACCTGCAGCACCTGTGCCTTTTTTCCCCCTCCTATTTCCAGCTGTTGCCTGTGATTCTTGTGGACTTTATGTCTCTGTGCGGTACGTCGTTTGACACTTCAAACAATCACACAACACATTTTGTCTAGTGTAAGCTCTTAGGTTTTTGCTTCTATACGGTTGGCTTTTTGTCAAGTTATGTGTCTCTGTGACTCTGCATTGGAAAATCCTGTCCCAACTTATTGTACAATAATAAGTTGGGATTTTTTTGCAACATGTACTCTCCCGGTCTTTTCTCAGGGTGGTTTTGTCTGGAGGGCTTTGCGTCTCTCCATTACCGTCTAATTTTCCAGGGTCAGCCAGAGGATTCATATGCTCACTCCCACGCCAATTGGCAACAAATAGATTTATTATCTTGTTTTAAGACTGTAGATGAATGTGGTGAACAGCGGGTCAACTGTGTCCCCGCTGTGAGGCATCCATATCTGTATCTGTGTTTGCAGAGCACTCAGTTTGGCTCACGGAAAAGCTTTTAAAGTTGGAACGACAAGGAGCAAAAACAGCACATCCTCCAAGACGCAAAATAAATAAATAAATAAATACCCACAATCCCCTTATCAGGGAGAGAGAGAGAAAGAACAGGAAGGAGAGAGTGATAATTACAAAAAAGAGTGACAGTTACTATTTTTAAGCACAGCGGGTGCTGCAGCAGCATAGTTCAGCTCCGTGTTTGTGTTCCCTCAAGAGGGTCCTGAAGTGCAATCAGTCACCTCAGCTCAGGTGTGCAGCCTGCTTCAGGTCGGGATTAAGAACTGGAGCAAAGACAGAGCTGATCTCTGCTGAGGACATGAGACACCAGGGTTAGGTTAGAAAGACATAGAGTGCAATATAAACCATCAAGGAACCATACTTGCTGATTTAGTTCAGTTCAAGCTGAATGCAGTGATGTAAATAACAATTTAACTACTTTTAAACCTGTATTATTAATATTATTATGTTTATCTTAACCAAAGTTAAAGCTGCCAACAGTAAAACCTAATCTATATCAAAGTTCTTTGTCTTTGTCTTGTAACTGCTATCTTACATATTTATGTGACAAAGAGGTAATCTAATGGCATCTCCCATTTTTTATTTTTTCATGTAATCCAATTAATGGTAGAGAAGCATAATATTCACACATTATGTGCCCCACAAGACAATCTTTGCTAATTTCATAAAACTTTACAATACAGTTTTGCTCACAACTCTACAGTGACTCGTTTCCCCTCTCTCTCTTTTTTCCTTTGCCGTCTTCGTCCTCCTCACCATTTCTATTCAGCCCACTCTCCCCCTTTCTTGTTCCCTCTTTATCTCATTACCTCTGTGAGCCACCCAGAGGAAATCAGAAATGCAGATGGTTCATGGGTAGTGACAGTTACTGTACTCCGTGATTTATGTCCTACCCCTGCCCTGTACCCTTCTCTCCTCCCCCTATTTCCTCGGGCCTTCCTCGCATCTCTGCCCTTCTGTCTCCACCTCTCCTGCTGTCATCTTCCCATCATCTCCAGGGTCCTGTAGTACAGGTTTTACATACTGTATGTTTTGTTCTTATGCTCCCTCTACGATCCATTATCTCTTTATCGTCACATAAATACAGCAACAAATGAGCCTAATCTCACAGTTCATATTTCATTCTGTGCGGGCCACCTGAACAGATGGTGCTGTGCCTGATATTATCATAACAACATACATGAAACATGAAATATTCCACTAGATATATGCATGGAGGATGGAGGTTAGCCTGCCTCGCTCTCCCCCTGGTTAATACTACACCACTCAATGTAGGGGAGCTCATAACTCAAGTCCACCACAGCAGCCATAGAATACAAATCAGGGAAACAGCAACGAGCCAAATGATGACACCTGTGTGTGTGTGTGTGTGTGTGTGTGTGTGTGTGTGTGTGTGTGTGTGTGTGTGTGTGTGTGTGTGCGCGCTTGTGTGTTGGAGCGATTGGACGTTTATTGCTGGTCACATTTTAACCCTCTCTTCCTGTACTCTGGCAGTTTCATTACCTCTGTCTATAGGGATGGAAAGAGCCACTGGGAGAGAGAGAGACATTGCAGCCAATCATTGTGGTCAGTGGACAAAAGCACCACTGTATATATGGATATCACTAAAGATGCAGTAGAGTGTAAACCCACCTTAAAGTATAAGGCTGGTGATATTCTATATTTTTCTTACAACAAATCCCATGAAAAGACCAAAACAAACAATGCATTGATCCCACTGACATGTATTGGCTGTGTAGGCAGAATCTGCTGTAAATACTCACTAGATGAGTGATTCCCAACCAGGGGTACTTGTACCCCAGGGGGTACTTCTGCAGATACCAGGGGGCACGTGAAGAAGAACTTATGATTTGATAATATATATTGACATATTTGTGTTTAGGAGCACACAAGTAAGATTACAAATCTGTGTGATGTTGATCTTTATAGTTATGGTCACAATAACTTACCAACTATGGTAGCCTGACTCAAATGTATGTATGTACATGAGTCAAGTGTAAGTTGATTAAGACTGCAGAAAGACCAGTTGGAAAAAAGACAACAAAAAGCTCAAAGTAAAGAGACTGTAAATGGCTGAAAGAACCAGTTTCTGTCACTCCAAATGGCAGCAGTACAAATGCAAACTTGGCCAAAACTACTAAAAAATACCATTAAACAATACCATAAAGCCATCCCTTCTATCAAATGGGTATGATAGAGGGGTACTCAAGCTGGGGGGGCATGTCAGACAAAAAAGGTTGGGAAGCACTACACTAGAGCACTTACTGTATTAATCCGCAGCTGAAAATAGTCCCCAACAAATGCATTTACTTCTATTTGAGTAACATTTGCAAAAAACTACAGTTGGAAAGTATTGAAATATGAACCCACAACTTTGGTGGCTTTTGTCTTGTCGATGGATTTGTTAACAACAAGAAAAATAGTAATAGAACGGGGACAGCTTCACACATTTTGTTGAAGACATTGTGTTCATGTGATGGAATTCCAGCAGATCATTTTCAGAGTTTTCTCCCAGAAACAACCAGAAACTAACAGAGGATGAGTCCCAAACCGCTGTGTTGAACAAGCGCCTGTTGTTCTCATGTATTCCACAGCTGTGAAGTTGTATGAAGCTATCCAGGGTCTGCAGGTGTGCCTCTCATTTTTGTCTGCACAGCCCCCCCCCCCCCCCCCCCACTTTTTTTCTAACGAACCCAGCATGTACGCACTGAACCACACACCCACTGATGCGCACACACAGTGGCTGTTTTCTAGCCCAGCTTTGCATGAAGTGGAAACCCTGTTGCTCCTCATGGCCCAGAGGCCTGTATGCTCACCTGATACTGATGTTGAGGTTAAGACAAAGTCAGAACAGCTATCACTTTTTATTCTCTCTCTCTCGCCGCTTCTCTGTTTACATACTTTCTCCCCTGTGCAGCAAGTGAGAGGGTGACCTGAGGACATGAGATGAGCTAATACTCAACACCATGTGGTCACAGGATAACATTTTCCAATAAGTGTGTGTGTGTGTGTGTGTGTGTTAGCGTCAGTCAGAGTTTGGGCTTGGTCAGTCCACCGGGAGTCATATTTTACATTTAGCTGCTTTTATTCAGTACAAACCGGCCCTGTGTATCTACAGAAACGTCCTCATCAGATGACCTGCTGTTTCTGCAGTCTCATACTTGCAGTGCAGACAGAGTCAGAGTTGATACAGCACACTGTGTGTGTGTGTGTGCGTGCGTGCGTGTACAAGAAAAGACAGCATTGATGTGGAGCAACTTGTCTATGTGATCTCTCCTCAGAGAGATGAGGTGTGTGTCTGCTCCGGTAAAAAAAAAGATATATTTGCCTTTTATTAAATAGGTTAGTCAGTGTCTGATTATTGCCTGTCAGTCTTGTCTGGTTATTTTGTAAATGATTTAGTTATGATGATGTCATCAGGGTTATCTTTATGCGGCTGTGTCTCCTGATGACGCAGCGCCAATTGATCCTCTTTTTAGATGCATTGTAGTGCCTGGATGTCACAAATCCTCGGTGTCGTCTTTGACTCAGAGCTAAACTTGTGGGGTATGCCACCAAATCTGCTTTTTATCAAAATATAACTAAAGAGACTAATGCACGCCTTCATATCCAGCAGGCTAGACTATTGTAATGCTCTCCTATCTGGTCTACCCAAAAAGTTTATAAATCAGTTACAATAGATGTTTTTAGATTCTGGCAATGCCTGTCTGGAATCCACAAGATGAGGTGTAAATTAGAAAAAGAGAGTGGCATGTCAGATCATTATCGTTATTTTGAATAGCCCATTATGATAGCTGCTTGAACTGTGATTGTCCTCCTACAGGACCTAACTAGTCCAACCGTCTGCCTCAGCTGATTTATGATATTATCTTCAGCGTTACACAGAAAACGCTGTGAAACAACTTCTGAACAACCCGTTAAAAGTACAGAACTTGATTTAAAATTGTTGAAAGGAAGTATTTGGCAGTCTAGAGTTGTAGTTTTTCTACAGTCTTTTTTTTTTATAGTCAAAGTGTGAAAGTTTGGGAAACCCACATTAGCATGAAGTTAGCATATGTTACTTTCCTCTATTGTAACGCGCTGTGTTATTTTGCTCATGCAGTGGAATGGTGTGTTGTGTGCGCTGAATCAAAGGCATGTGCCGCCCCTCTCTCCCCTCTGCCCTCTCCCCCAAGACCAGATGGTGTCTCTTTAGGCCCTCTAATGAATATTGATATGAGGGGTCTTGGTTAACAACAGGGGGGTACACAGGCTGGGCCAGAGACCCCCAGAATTGGCACTTAGTAAAGGTCTGCATTTTGGGGACTGGGTGTGGAAGGGATTTATTCTTGAAGAAAAAGAGTATTTGGAACTTAAACGGCCACATCACTGCAAAGTAAAGCGTTTTTTATTTGCTCATAAGCTCCCACATGTCCCATATTGGTAAACTGTCTCACACAAATTAATATGGATTAGGAGTTAATGAGTATGAATTAGTCGCCTGAGTGATATCATCCAGAGGATACGTCAAGCTTTGGTGTAAATAAAAAATTTTAAAAAAGGAATTAAAAAAGATGAGTAAGAATGTAAAATTTGAAGCAGAAGACTGAGATGAGAAGTGCTGATAGAGTAAAAACAAATGTCAGGAGCGAGGGAGTGTAAGGTGAAGAGATGGACAGGTTAAGCCACCGGCAGAGTTAATCCTCTGGCATGACTCCCACGTCTAAAGATGCTTTCCTGAAGGCCTCATCTTATTTCAGCCCCCACTCAACCCGAGGCTGAAACACCGCCAGCGCCCCAGGCCAGGCAGTCTGACTCTGGACCCTGGGGTGGAGATTTCTTCACTGGAGAAGCTTAGTACCCCCACCCATTTTCCAGTGCCAGGAGTTCTGTGCTGGTGTGGAGTGAGGAGTGATGGTGGGTGTAGAGTTATTAATGAAGGTAATGTTATTAATGAAGGATGAAGGTAATTGTGTTACTACCCTCCAGCTGGTGTGGGTGTATGGGCCAGCTGTAGCCCCCTGCTGTGCCACTTTATTGGGAATAAACATCCATTCAGAGGGCAAGTGGATCAAAGTGCTGCATCCAAAGCGGGGAAATAATCCTGGAACACAGCACCAGGTTGTTCGTTTGGCACAGAACCAGCGTTTTTAGTCTTTTTTTTTTTTTTTTCCATTGCCGTGTTGTATTTCATACCCTCTGCAGTTTGTCAGGAAACATTAGTAGGTGCATAGAAACCCATCCACACACACACATCGCCATTAGAGCTGCGATGATGAACCGAGGCTGTGTCAGCTATTAATAACTCTAACTAGACCTCTGTGGCTACAAGGCGAAGGGGCCGACAGGAAGAGAAAGGCAGAGAAAAAGAAAGATGTGAAGGAGGAGGGATTGGCAGAGACAGAGGGAGGAAAAGAGGGCACTGGAGAAAGTGGTGCAGTGATACAGACGAGGGTAAGACAGGACAGTACATTGAAGTAGTTGTTGAGCTTTTCACTGTGAGGACACAACCTCTACTGTCAAATGTGGCCCCTGTAGCCCTTAGATAATGAGACAGAGCGTCAGACAGATGCATGATGCTGAAGGCTTTCATTAGGGAAAGGACAACAAATAGAACTACATAACCCTAAAATATATCAACGATTATGGCGTAGTTTTAACTTTTATTATAGATTGATAACAATAAACACAAGGGGGGGATGCCTCCAGTGCTACACACTTGCAGAAAATGCAGTTATTTTAAAGTTTTTAAACATTTTTTTAATCCTTTTTGTCTAATTACATTTCTGTCTCAAAAAAAAAAGATATTTATTGTTCTGAGGATTTAGTTATGAAGATGCATTTTGAATTAAGAATCTTTTCATTTAAGTTGTTTTAGTCGTTACAATATGTTTCAATTTTCATGTTATTTCAGTAATTATCAAGGTGGTATTTCACAAGATACACTGTGAAATGTGCCTACTTGACAACAGTGTTGTCCTGCTGACCCAAACAGTACAAACTCAATGTAAACCCAATAACCCCTTTATTAAAAAGTGGTTCCCAACCTGTGGGTCAGAATCCCCCTGGCGGTCTCAAGATAAATTTGAAGGGTCACAGGATCATTAAAAGGGATGAGACAGAAGGAAAAACATTCCCGCTGCACAAAATTGTGTTTATTTTTGTCATTTTTTCTTTGATGTGGGGGGTGCTCTTCATTTGACAATAGAGAGGGAATCGCAATGGAGAGAGCCAGTGTGAGCGACACAGCAAAATAGAGGGGGGAGAGAGAGAGAGAGAGCAGAAGGGGAAGGGAGGAGGGTATCAGACACAGGGATAAGGCAGCTGGGACAGGCTGCCTGGCTGGAAGCAGATCTTATTGTGCACTTGTCCTTCCCAAGTCACTCAGGCACTCTGCTGAAGGAGGAGAGAGCTTCTCACTGACAACAGGCCATCTACAGCCACTCACAGACAAACTGCTGTCAAGCTTTTTTTAATCATTTTTCTATCCTAAGAGTTCATCTGGATCTTCTTAAAAAACAAACAAACAGATTTTTCTCACCAGTGACAGAAAGAGGACTTGTTGCACTCTGCTCGTCTTTACCACAATATTTTGATTTTGTGTCTGCTATGGCGCTGCTGTAGGCATGGTGGTCTACTTGAGGAAGAGCATCCACTCTCTGCTGTCTGTCTTCAAGAAGAAGGGTGAGTGCTGACTCACATGGAGGAATCTGGCAGGCTGTAGCTTTGACTTTAGGCTGCTGACAGCAATGATCGCTGGTTTGTGCGACAGTAATACTCTTTAACTTTGCTTTGATTGAGGTGTCTGGAGTTAAGCTGACCTTTTTCCAATACTTAATATGCTCTAAAAAGTTTGTGTTGCACAGTTGAGGTTATGAGGTGATGCATTAGTAACATGGTGGTCCGTCTCACACACACAAACACAGACACACTGGCATGCAAGAATTAGTGTTGAAGGCAATCTGGGGGTCCTCTCTAATGAGATGAAGGGCTTAACTGACTTTTTTGGCAATCGTCTAAATCGACCAAAAGCCCTAAACCTCCTGCAGGGGTCTGGCGGGATCTCATGGAGGGCTGCTTTTCCAATTAATCACAACTGCTAGTTAGAGCACAACACCTTAAATGTGAGTAATATGCACTCTGCTGTTGTACTGAAATGTGTCCCTGTTCCTTGGATTGCATCAGTCAGTCCCAGGTTCACAATGACCTGAGATTTCCCACAGCAACACACAGGCGAGGGCATTGTGTCTGGGCTGCCTCACCTGTGTGAATGTGGGAGGATAGGGGTAAATAGGGGTGTCTGTTCCCTTACACACACACAAACATGCACAGTATATACATCCACACTCACACAGTGTCAGCTAACAAGGCGAGACTGAGAGCCACAGTGTTGAAAGAGACAAAGGAGGGAAAGTGGACACCTTGTTTTGACCTTTGATTAGCTAATAACAGACAATATATAACTTACATAGCCCACAGCCAAAAGCAAACAACACGCACGCTATTAATAACAGACAACGAATATCATAAAAACATTAATAAACAAACTTGAACTATTCTATCATTTTTCTAGACCTGGCCTTAATTTACACCCTGTCTTCTCATAAGCATTTGTCTTCCCTTGCCTATTTGCAATTATGTCTTCTAGAATGTGATAGCAGGCGAACACAAAGCGTTAGTTAAACTTTCTTTCATCATCACATTGAAAATGTATTTGTTAGCTAATAATTACTTTTAAGCATTTAAGACAAATTGTTTGTGTGCACATACTTATGCAATAGAGCTAGCCTTCTCTTGTTTTCAGCCCACAAGGCAATAACATGAAGACAAAACCAAAACAAATGCATCATTGTTTTCTGCAAAACCCAACACTGTAGTTTAGTATAACTGGACTAAAGGTGGCTGGGTCATCACACCAACTGGCCCTGCTTGCTTTCCCTATATTGACTGCTGTCCAACTAGTACTTTATAATACCTTCAAATCTTAATTTTCTGTTCAGTCTCCACTGTTTTTGGCTGTCCTTGACCGTCCAGTTCCCACACAGGAGGTCCCCAAGTAGGGGGTTCAGTGGCATCTTTACAAGCGGACAATCCAGATTATCTAATCCTCCATGGACTAGCGAGGAAGAGAGATCCTGCAGGAGATTAGCCGGGCAATAGTTTACTGTTCAGAGTCTTGTCAGGCTGGGACATCTGCCCACCAAACTGCTTGGCTGAGGAGATTTGAAGAGTGTGCTGGCGTCAAAGGTGTGCCAGTAAACACACTTGCACCAGATGGAGGTGCAGAGGATTCACTGTAAAGCTGATAAAGTCACACTTGTTTGTATGTGTGTTGATGTTTGTATCCTAAGAGGACAAGGAAGTACCTGTGGAAAGACTTCTCAGTGGAAAAAGTGGTTTAAATGGCTTGGAGAAAGCTGATATATTTCAGAATTAATTGTGGTGTTTTTGGTCCGAAGAGCAAAAAAAAAGGGCAAAATGGTAGATACACAGTAATTAGGAGGGAAGTGTAATAATCTGCTGTTGAATGACATTTAAGATCAGTGTTAGCCTGGTACCCATTCCAGCCTACAGTGAAATGACTATAATTCTCCTCGAAGCACACGTTCTAGGACACAACAGCAAAACGTTTATTATCATATAAGCCAATTACATTTGTCGTCTTCTCTGTTTTCCCTGACCCTTTCTTTTTCCATCCCAACAGCTGGCCCAAAGGGGAATGAAGACCAGAAGAGGTTGACCGTCCACTACACGACCTCTCAGCACTACCAGGAGAATGTCTTCATTGAGGGCAGCAGGCCACAGTACCTGGAGGACCTGCACACTGAGGCCCAGGAGGGGCTCAAGATACTGCAGCAGGAAGGTCAGCAAACCACTATAAATATGAAAACATATTAGTTCATACGGTATTACAATAAATGTAAACCCATTTTAAATAAAGCTTACCCACAATATTGACACTACATGACACATTGTAGTATAGTACATTTTAGTAAGTAGAATCAGATTTATTAAAGGCATAAGAGTGTATTGGGGGGGGGGGGGGGCTTAAAGTTTACCCACCTTTTTATTATGGATAGAGTTCGAGTGTATTCAGATTCTGTCTGATCCTTGTCTATTGGGTTCACACAGAACACAAGAATGGAGTGAACTTTCCTGACGACGAGAGCATTGCTGTAAGTGTCCCAAAAGCTCAGTGGATAACATCATATCATTTTTCCTTCACTTCCTAGACACAAAGAATGCCACCTAACTAAATACTGCCGTGTGTGTGTGTGTGTGTGTGTGTGTGTGTGTGTGTGTGTGTGTGTGTGTATGTGTGTGTGTGTATCCCCTGCAGTCCACAGACACTCTGCGTCCGGCGGAGGATATCAGCTCCAAGGACAGAGGTGGCTCTCCGGAGTCCAGATCTACCACCGGGAGTACTGATACCACACTAACCTCTTCTGTGTCGACTAGGCCTGTGCTCACCCGCCAAGGTAAACGACAGCCCTGTGTGTGTGTGGTTGTGTGTGTTAGTGAGAGACTTGGAAAGGAAGCATCCATATCTCGTTCATCTTCGGGAAATAGGAGCTAATCATAGTGCTTTTGCCTGTGAAAGCAGTTTGAGCTTTGTTCCTGGGTTTACTGCTTTATGACGAGTCACAGGCGTGTACTTATTTAGCATGCACGTCTCATTTCCAGCTGCTTCGTGCCTCTGCAGTTATGGTGTGAAATCAAAGGAAAATGAACTTCAGACACACACACACAGCTGAAGCTTTTTTCAGTTACTCAAAAGTTCTAAGCATCTGAAGACAGCACTGTGGCTGCCTCTGCATATCACAGCTGGAAGGCAAAGTATGCCATTCTGGGTGCATGTGTGTGTGTGTCTGTGCGATTGGTATTCTTATCCATATTTCAAACATCCTTTTTAAAATCCTCTGGAAGAGCCAGTATCCAAATATACTTTACTGGGTTTCAGTGCATTGCTCCTATTATTTCACCAATTTCTCTTCCTGTGCCAAATACAGTTTTTAGCTTGCAAAAATAACTAAAAAATGTTTCCTACTGTTTTTTCTTTGTCTCTCAGGTTCAACATTCAAGCCTCTGAATCCAGTAAAAAGATTAGATAAGAGCAAGAAGAGGAGCAGGAGGACCACCATCATGGGTATTCCCAACCAGGTCCAGAAAGAGCTCGGTATGTCCACACCATCATCTTTCCTAAACCAGTAGACATCATGTCTCCCTGGTGGTAAACATGTTGTGATCTGCCCCCTTCCCAGCATTGCACAGAAGCTCAACCTTCCAGCAGCTTGTTTCTACCCAGCCCCTTAATCACGACGGACAAATCAGAAACAGCCAATCAGGTGTTGTTATCATTCCTACGGTTGATGGAGGGACTCCAGTAGTGAATAAGGAGGGAGCGAGGGTGCACCTTTCAGAGCTGGAGGTAAAGGGTTCTCCAGAAAGAATTAATTCTTTCAGAATAGTTTTAACATACATTGCACGTTTTATGTTTTTTTATCACTTAAGAATGGTCCTGTCTCCACTGCTAAGCAGGCATCCAGAGATGATCAGCTGCTGAGGAAGCACCTCCGGGAAATGTACCAAGACGAGCAGCCCTTCAGCCAACAGGGCTTTGACTCCTATCTCTGCCCCACCTCAACCCTGAGACCCAAGTCCCTTGCAGTACCTGGCATGACCACTTCCTCCCCCATCTCTCCTTCAACAATGTTTAGCTTCCTCCAGGAACCCCAGGTAAAAATGAAATCAGTTAGTTAAGGATGTGGCTTTAAAATTCAAGTTAGTTTTCTAAAACTTCAGTCTTTAGTATCTTTCCTGATTCTGTCTTGACCATTTGGGACATTTAGCTGTGAAATTTCTATTTCTGTTTTATTTTTTTATTTTCCCTAGGGTCCAGTGATGTCCATATCTCCTCAGGCGACCTACTTGTCTACAATCATCCCTAATGCTGTCTTGCCAGCCTCAATTGAAGTAATAGAGATCGACCGCAGCAGCAGCCGGACACGTGGCAGCAGTGTAAACCATGGCAGTAGTGTCCGTACTGTAAGCAAAAGCAGCCTGGCATCCGGGGACTTATCAGTCAGCCCTTTGTTGTCCAGAAGATCAGATGGTGATGGTTCCCAGACTGACAATTTCCACAACAACTCCACACTGATGCCCACATCGGCTTTGGGGACAAACAGGAGCGAGTCACAGTCTTCAAAGACTATTATTTCAAACTCCTCCCCTGTATCCTCTAAGGGTAGCACACGTAGTGGTAACTCACCAAGAGTGCGTCTAAATGGGCAGGAAAGCCAGACAGAAAGGTCTAGTGGGGACCAAGACCTTGTCAGTCTCCATAGCTCAGTTAGCATGATTAGCAGCCCCAGCAGTAAAAGTGAAAACGTTGTTACAGGTCAAGGATCTGAGACTGGTGTCTCAGGGTCAGTGGCTGCTGGGGAGGATGCAAAGACCAAACAGAATTTCACTCGTAGTCTATCAATTATGAAGACCAAGCAACCCCCTGCACCTCCACGGAGAACAAACTCTCTGCATAGTAATAAGATCAGGAGCAACTCCAGGGTTCTGGTGGATAGCAAAGATCTCAATGACTCTGTGTCTGGAGAGGTGGCAAATCCCACAGATATTATAGTTAAGGAAGATATAAAATCATTTAGTGCAGATTCCAGTAATATCCCCACCCCTGTATCAAACTCCACTGGGTCCAGCTCTCTAGATGCTTCTTCCAGTCCTTTGAGCCCCACACAGGCCGCTTCCAATGAGGCAGGAGGGGCAACAGAGCCTCAGCCAGAATCCATCAGCCTCTCCCCACAGAAAACTCCCTCAGAAGGGGGGAAATTTGAACGGACCATGTCCCCTTCCAGTGGCTACTCCAGTCAGAGTGGCACTCCGACACTTTCCCCAAAAGGGATCTCCCCAACCTCCCCTGACAAACAGAAGAAGAAACCGGTCAAACCTGAGAGATCAGTGTCTCGGGCCTCATCCTCAGCAGCTTCTCCTTCCTCCTCTCTTACCTCTCTATCATCCAGTACATCTGAGCCTGTCAGTCCAGATGTTTCCACATGTAGCCCCAATCTGCCTCCACAAGGATCTCCACCCACTGTTGCTGCAAAAGAACTCACTCTGAATAACAAATCTCCGACTTTGAGAGTTGAAGTCAGAGAACTGTTGAACATCCCACCACCTCCCAAAGTCAAAGCACCATGTCCTCCTCCTCCAGAGACATGGGTTCACAACAGATGCACCTTTGAGCTCCTGTGTGGGCCTTGCCCTAATGTCAGCAAAGTAACACAGAAACCAGCACAGACACAGGACAGCACAGTTAAACAAGCAGGAACTCAGACAGAAGCTTTAGTTGAAAAACAATCCGCTATAGACAAATCTGTCTTAGAATTGTCAGAAAGCCAAGCAAAGCCTGAAACATTGTTAGTAACAAGCCCTGAAGGTGTTCACAAGGAGCTGGAGAATAGGGAATGTCCAGGTACCGAACAAGAGAGGATGGAAGCAAGAGCAGACGTTCAGAAACAAGAGCAGAGTAGTAGCCCTATAGTGAAGGACCTCGAGAGTCAAGAGATAACTCAGAAGAAAGATCCCCCTCCTGTCATGAAGAAACCCATGACAACACTGCACAGAGAGGAATTGGTGTCAACAGAGCACTCAGTGGATAGACAGAAAAAGAAAATGAGTAGCAGTGCCACGACAGAAGTTAATTTACCTGTTGAGAAACATACAACCTCCTCACAGAATGGGGTTATAGTTTTAGTTGATAAGAGGGAGAATGAGATGGACAAAAGTGAGGTCACGTCCATGCAGATGCTTTCTGTAGAGGTCCCCAAAATTAGTAAGACCTCGCCACCACCTACCCCTCCCCCAGCATACCACCCTACACCTCCTCCATCAAGAAAGACACCTCCTTCATCTGTATCTATGCCACCAGATGAATTACAGAGGGTACAGGAGGAGATACATGTTGTAGAGTCCTGCTGGCCACCTCCTCCGCCTCCTATGGAAGGGGACTCAGTCTTTGATGGAGGAGATGAGGTAGACTTTCCTCCACCTCCTCCACCCTTTGTGACAGACAGTGTGCCAAATGTAATGGACAGTTGTATCACAGATCTGGATGTCTCAAAAAGATCCACAGAGGAAGTTGAAGAGACAATTGAGAATTCAAGTGACACTGGGACATCTGTACATGAACAAATTCCAGATTTGCTCTCTGCTGTTCCACAAACAGTAACTGACACCAAACCAGAGGTTGTCGTGCAAGTTTCAAAAGCAAACATCTGCGATGAGATTTCTTGCAGACCAGTGCAGAATTTTGTATCCGTTTCAGACAGTATCCCACCTCCAGCAAAGGAGGCACCTCCTTTGCACCTACCTATTACAAGATCAGAGAACCAAGTATCAGTCTCTGTTTTAGTTCCTCCTAGCAGTTTCCTGAAGCAAGACTCTCTGAAAATTGAAGATCAGTCACCCTCCGAGCCTCCTGTCAGTGCCCAACCTCCAATTACGGTCCCTGTAGCACCCCCTTTACCAGCAGATAATTTAACCCATGGGGTTAATTTCAGAAGGCAGCCCAGCGTAGCAAATCGAGACGCCAGGAGCAAGGAGCTCCTTTCCCGCCACAAAAGTGCACCCATTCCCAAAGAGGATGCTAACATACCTTTAGTCACCCCCTCCCTGCTTCAGATGGTTCGTCTCAGATCAGTCAACATGTCTGAAGATCAGGTGAAAGCTCCATCAGAGGACAAGTCAACAAACCAGGAATATTGCCCAGTCTCAATCCCAGGACCTCAAAACATTCCACAGAAGCCCATCCGCAAGTCTCTGTCACTAAAATCTCCCCCTCAGACAGTAAAAACATCCTCTGTGACACT
The DNA here is from genome assembly GCA_005408345.1 of Macquaria australasica. NCBI lineage: Eukaryota > Metazoa > Chordata > Actinopteri > Centrarchiformes > Percichthyidae > Macquaria > Macquaria australasica. The sequence goes on from SEMN01000619.1 coordinate 93,546, forward strand.
AAACACCCCCTCCATGCGCTTACAGGAAGCCATACGTATGAAAACTGCAGCCATGTCTTCAAGAGATGGTCTTCCATCCCGCCTGGGTGTGAGATCATCCACTTACAACTGTGTCAGTGAACAAGGGGCTCTGTCCCTGAAATCACCTGACGGATGTGACATGTACAAGTCCCCAGCCACTACCGCCAGCTTTATCTTCTCTAGGAGCGCAAAAAAGGTTGTCATAGAGACTGCAGCTGCCTCCTCCCCTGAAGCTCAGGCAAGTCTGAAGCAAAGTTTGGCAGCTGAGGTCATGCAGGTGTCTGACCAGTCGAAGGCCATCACTTTCTCCAATGGTGGGGTGAAGTCTGACAAAGTTCCTCCACCAGTAGCTAAGAAACCAGCCCACGGGAGCATCAGTCCTTCACAGAATCTACCTGCTTGTTCAGCAAAGATGGGTTTCAGTGTTGAAGGAAATGGAACAATTGGAGGAGTACAACATATGAGTGGAATAACACCTCCTGAGACAACAAGTAAGTAACATTATTTGTAACCATAATTTTCTGTCATTATCTTTGCAAAAGTCATGAAGGACGGCCACTGCCTTCATCAGTATGTTTCGGTGTACTGCTGCTGAGTGTGTAAACACATTAATGCTGATTCAGTGCTAGCATAAATCAATAGCTAATGTACCACCCTCTTGTCATGAAAAAGAATGCAAATCCTAGCATTACCATGATCTTGAACAGCTAAGTAGTTGAACATTACCTTAAACTGCATATTTTTGGTCTTCATACCAACAAGAAAAAACTGCAGACACAAGCCCCCTTCCACACAAACTGCTGCTGGCTTGCCTACAGCTTTTTCCTGTCAAATTTGCAAGCATGTGCTTCAGTCAGCCTTAACCTGAAGCTCATGATCATGTCTCAGTAGATAAATTAGATTAGGACAGAATACTCATTACGTGTGTTCCTGTAACTGTATTATGTTGATGCCATAATGTCTAACCTCCTATTGTCTTCCCCGTTCAGCTACAAGAGTGACAGCGGACACAATTGAAACACTGTTTTGAAAGAGCTTTGTGATGATTAACTAAGGACCATGCCAGAGGAACAAGAAAAGACTACAAGCAAGTAAAAGTCACAGCATGGACTGACATTACTGAGACATATAACTCAACTATCAGAGTGTTGTGTGTGTTAAGTCTTCTCCAAAAGCCTTAGCCTGTAATGGCCTTCCTACATATTTATGCAAAAAATGTGTTGCTCCCAATTTCTTATGATAGCTTTATTCTGGAGTATTTTTCTAAGCTATAGTTTATCTCTTATTAAGACCCCTCAGGATGAAATGATGTACAATGACTGAACTGTAAATATTTGGCTTGTGTGAGATCGCCTCCCAGAGGTAGAATTAGGTAGTGGTCACTGCGGCTCAGATAAAAAGATTTGTCTTGACAAAGCATTTCTGTACAGAGTTCTACTGTCTGTTAAGTCTTTTTTTCCTGTTGTAATATAATACATCATTTCATGGGATTTAAGCAGTCCACTACAGGACAAATCAGCAACACTTTCTTTGCTTAAAGAGCTGAGTAAAAACAAAATGTCACACTCAGTTTCAGTCCTGCTTTTCACTGTGTGGATAGATATATCTGGAATAGTATCTGAGAAAAAGGAATGCTGAATAGTTACAAGAACAAGAGGAAGATATTTTGTCAGTTAGGACAGAGGCACTTTGTAAAGCTACAGATGATAAACCAGTGAGACTTTACACAGAAAAGCATCCGATTACAGCAACTGCTAAAACGTCAATTAGATGCTTCTAGTCAATCTGCACAATCTCTTCTTGGGTTCAGTACAGGCTAGCCCAACACATTCTGAGAAATCTTTTAGAAAAACACTAACACAAGTATCCTATTTATTTATGTGTGGTTGTTTCCACTTGTAGCACTGTCAGTCACCTTTTCCTACCAAATATGAAATATTTAAGAATCCATTTCCTCTGAAAAACACTTTTAGGGCTATGGATGTGACGATTGGCCCTGGGTGATTGATACACTGGAGTAGACTTAGTGTGAGGTCAGTGTTTTTATTAAATGTGCTGTATCTAAAACTTTGGCCCAAGCCTTTTTGGTGGAAAATCCAGCTCATCACTATTTGCACAAAATGCTTTCTCCCAGCAAAATCATTGGTGAGTGAATTATACCGACTCTTGATAATGGGTCAAAAATCTACATCTTGATGATTATAAAGACTTATGTACAGTTATTACTTCTATAAATAAAATTTAAGCGCATTAAAAATACAGCTCCCTGCATTCTTTCTTTAAACATGTGGCAGACACATATGGTTACTTTACACATACAGTATCTCTCATCCAACACAAATTTATTTGATTTCTGCAGACCACAGAATTCAGCCAGCGTTTATTTTGTATTAGATGATGCATTATTTGATTATATGACAGTTAATGTCCAGATATTGATTCCTGTACAACACCACCCCAAATACAACCGTCTAATTTCTTATAGTACATGGCATATTGATTTTTATATACATCTGATGTCTGAAACCATTCTTATTAATTAGGTTTGGCAGATTGGCCAATGCCCTGACATTTACCATGAAGGTAACACAGTGCAATTTAACCCAGAAAATTAGTGACACCTTTTAAAACACCTGAGATTCAGTCAGCTATTACCAGGAATGAGCAATCAGTACTGCAACATTCTGGAAAGTAACCCATTATCTGAGTAGCAGTATGCCTCTTTTTCAGAAACTCTGTCATATTGTATTAGTACACTTAAGTGCGTTCGGGACACCAAACAACCCCTGGTAAAAAGGAGAAACAGTAATGAATCATAGGTTGATTAGTTACATCATTTTTGTTGTACATGTCTCTTGTGACTTTAAGAATTACATGTTTTTTTCTAATAAAATCAAAGCAAGGTAACAGAATTTGTCTAATCCAGTCCAAAGCAGCTGAGACTTTTGGCATCAATGCCCCATCATTCTCCAAGAAAACATCCAGATGAAGCTTGACTGTTGTTGCCATGGCGATTTGTTGATGAGAGTATTCTTGTTGTAATGTGGCCGGCAGGAGCAGCTTCGGTGGTGAACATAATGTATGTGTGTCTAACTGATGTTGCCTCCTTTGAGTGTCTTACATGTGATCTGTCCTAGTTTGGTCATCAGCTGCTTGTCTTTCCACTGAGCTACACACTCGTCTGATATCTTCAGGTCCACCTGGGGAGCCAGAAAAATAATACAATCATTATGTACATATAGTCTATTCAAGGAATTTTATTCCAATATGCCATTATTCCATTATATAAAAACATGCTAACTAAAACACATTGGTTCATATTTTCTACTTTTGTTGGAATTTACTGTGTTAGTCTTTCTGAACAGAGTAACAATAAAACTGGACTGAAACATACCTGTAGTTTCTCCCACACCTTCTTCTTTGGGTTGAGTCTTTCGTCTGGTTTGCCCGTCTCATATCCTTCAACAAAGACCCCTTCTCCTGGCGACGACCCCTCTGGAGGGTCCAGAGGCTCCACCCTCCTGGGCTCCCCTTCACTAGAAATCAACCAATCAGATAGAGTAGAGGAAATTTTTAAAAATTAAGCTAAGGGATGTGCCGTGGGTGTTTGTGTAAAACAGAAATAACACTCACACAGAGGCACATAGCAGCATGGCTTGAGACTCAATCCCTCGCATCTTCTGGGGTTTCAGATTGCACAGCAGCAACACCATTCTGTCCTGTAAGTCCTCCTGTGAAATGTAGGCCACCAGCCCACTGACTACCGTCCTTGGCTCTGGCTCTCCCACATCAATCTTCTCCAGGTACAGCGAATCAGCATCTGGATGCTGGAAGTTGGACAGCAAAGAAACCCATGTCAACACAGAGAAAGAGGGCTTGTAATACAGGTGGACCATCTCGACACACATCATCTGAAAAAACACTATATTGATCAGCTGATCAGGCATCAAGTGACGATCTTGACGTCCTACCTTCTCAACACTGATGATCTTGCCCACCCTGATGTCCAGTCTGGAGGGGGCCAACTCATCGTCCTCTCCACCACCTCCTCCTCCTCCTCCAGCCTTGACACCCTTTCCTGCTCCTTCTGATCTCACACACACACACACACACACACACACACACACACACACACACACACACACACACACACACACACACACACACACACACAAATGATGGCAACACATGAAGCTAATTTACATCCCATTTTATGCAGAACTAGTCACACCGCTACATTTAGATTAAAAGGATTAAAACGAAGTGAGAGAGGGAGACACAGTGAGGACGATGGGTAAAATACTGACTCGTCTTTGAGGGGTTGGGGTAGGCAGAGTTGGTGAGTTTGCGGAGCTCAGGCGACTCAAACTTCTTTCTGATTGGCTCCAGCAGTTGGTTTAGTGCTACTTCCACTGAGGCCTTCAGGTCTCCTGGGTGGACGATCTAACAAGGTCAGAGATTACCGATGGTTAGACCAGAGCATGAGGGAGAAATTAAGCATTTTAGCAGGGATATACTTTAAGGAGGGCTTTGATTCTTCAAATAAACCATGTCTACACTTTACCTCCTCAGCAAAGTCCTTCTCCACCTCTTCAAAAACAGTGTAGATTTTGTCTCCACCCCACTTGGCGTCTCTTTTGATGCAGAACTCTGAAACACAGTGATGCCAATTATCAACTCATTTTATATTCTTCATATGAGTGGAGGAAAAGTCTGAAGCCACGACAACAGAAGGAGTTTCAAGGGGGAGTTTTCTACCTCCGCGTAGAGGGAAGAGGACATATTTGACAAAGGAGAGGACTCCATTGTTCTGGATGTTGCCTGGCTCGCAGAAAGCCTTCTTCAGCTTCTTCTTCACATCTTCTTTGGAGTCCAGTAGATCAATCTTTGACTCCTGCAGCCAAAAGAGATAATGTTATGACTGACCACCAAGGATTAGAAGAAAATGTTGATACTTATCTTTTTTTTTTTACTGACATACTTCTTCTGAAGAGCTCATCTTGGTCCCTGTCAGTCCTGGTACCATCGGGTTCATCAGATGGGCGCGCTTGGCATAGCCAAGAGAGGGCAAGTACTGGAGACAAATGAAAGGCCACAGTCACACTTTATATTTTATAGAGATTTTATTCTGAAAACTGTTTGCTGTGACATCCATAGTTCACCAGTTCTACATATGATCTTCATAATCTGTTTTAATGTCAAGACTGGAAACTTAATGCACCTGGAGTAAATAAATTAGAATGGTCCCTTTAAATGAGTCCAAAAGTTGGGGCCATGTGCTATCAAGAAACTCAGCACAGTAAGAGGTCAGTAATGTAGGGAAGAGAGTGAGTGAAGGGTTGAAATAAATGTGCAAAGATGGAGGGAGATGGTACCTTCTCTGCCAGAGTGAAAATCTTCCTCTGGTCAACTCCTCCAAACTGGGCGTCCACCTTGAGGTACTCCTCATCCAGAGCCTGGGGACAAAGATATCACATTTACTACTCCAATCAGGGTTTGTACAGCTTTTTAAGAGTAAAGTTCAAGCACTTTCAAGGTACCTAAACCAAACATTTCCAGACTCTCAAAGCCTTTAATTGTTTCTATAAATGCCAGGGGACAACAAACAAATATGACGACGGGACTGTTCCATTTCAAATATTAAAAGATTTTTGATTTACAAAGATACACAGATTATGTTCAAAATCAAGTATTATTCAAGGAGTATATTCGAATTCAAGCATATTCCTAGCCTTGAAAACATAAAAGGTTAAAATTAAGCATTTTCCAAACTTTCAAGACTTTGTACGAACCCTGTCCAATACAACAAGTTGTAAAGAGTTCAAGATACAAACTGATCTAGTTTTAAAAAGTTTTATTCTAAGTATATACATCACCATATGTGGACATTTTGCTGTAATTACAGTCATAACTGTAGTTTATTTTATCATCGGGGTTATGATGAGACCCAGAGTAATCTTATAGCACTCCTTAGTAGCAATGTGTCTATGTACAATGGGTCCGACAGTTACTACTCCATCTACTAACAGTGTTATTACCTGCAGTCCAGGGTAGAGCAGACCACTCAGCAGGGGATGCTCCACCTGTTTGACGACCTCAGCTCCAGCCTTCTTAGCATCATGCTCTGTCACCATGGAGGACAGACGGTACACATCCAGAGTGTACTCTCTGACAAACATGAAAAGACAGACCTAAAACATTAGTTAAAGTATAGCCTGTTTCACAGAATGTAGAGTTAAATACATGCATATTAAGAGACAGTCTCTGAGTACCGTCAGCACAACGGACCTGCTGAGCTGGTAGTCAGTTCCTTTGACAAACTTGAGTTTATCCAGAGGCACGCCAATGCTCTCCAACATGGCCTTGATGACCTGTTCATAGTACTTCACCCTGAGCTCCAGCAGCTCCCAGGGGGCCTTCATGTTGTCTAGGTAGGCATGCAAGTCTGCAAACAGAATAGTGACCTGAGGAAAAGAAGAAGAAACAAAAACATGTGCATAAGCTACTGGTAAGCAGAGCTCTGATTTAGCACAAAGCAGTGATTAAATCAAATTCCGCTCAAAGAGATCTACCCACCTCACATCCAGCCTTGAGGAAGTCTGCTATCTTGGACATTGGGACAAAGTAAGCTACGTGGGGTTTGCCAGTGGTCGCTGTGCCCCAGTACACCTTCAGCTCTCTCTCCTGAAGAACCTGCTTCAGCTTCTCCTCTCCAAGGAACTCCTGCATGCACACGTTCAGGAGATTAATGAGACCAAGCTACTGGGGGACTTTAGTCGCTGTGCGCATGTGTTTGTTTGCATGTCCCACCTGGAGGTTCCTAGTAATGAGGTGGAACTTCTCCGCTGGGCTCAGCTGATCCGCCATGGTGCAGGGCCCTCTGACAAGGAAGATGGGAGTTTATGCATCGTTATGAATTAATGGCAGCAGCTGCATAGCACATTCGAGTCCAAACTAGTAAATCACTTCTGTTTATTGTTGCCCTTAGCCACAAACAAGGATGTAACCTAACATTTCTCAGATCTGACTTGGCTTTTTCCAAATACCCTCCTTTCACCATAGTGGGCGGCAGCAAGCAGCCGGGATCCATCCTAACTGTTGACATTTTATGAAAAGATAAACTGCAGCTTAACTAATTTCCTATATGGCGAATTTATCAGAAGACCATGACGGTTAGTAAAACGTATTAAGTATGTTATATCCGAGTAAGTTAGCCGCCGGGAAAGGTGACATTAAACTGACCTGGGATGAGTGTCGTACCTGTTACTTGGACAGCACGGGACGGGGAGCCACCGGCTAGCATTAGCTATGGTTTTTACAATTAAATCCCCAGTTTCCTCGGTATGTCAGGAATGCGCCATTCAGCCAACTTTAAGATAACACGCCAGCTACCTTACTGGCCAGCTCACCTTTAGCGTCACGCCGATAATGAATGAACGAGCCAGCTAGGGCTATTCAGCTAGCTAGCAACAAAACCATGTGCAGCTAACGTTACCTAGCTCCGGTGGTGTTTCGGGTTAAAACCGCGACCGATTTAGTACCCGTGTTTTCAGTTTATCCGACAGCAATGCCGGTCTACCATAAAGCCATGCTTTACAACCCGCTAACTCACCTCAAAATGCGTCTTCTCACAACGAGCCGTGGGTGAGAACAGCCGGTGTGTTGCATCAGCGACAGCGTCGGCTCTGCTATCGACTCACGTCAGACTCCGGGGGAAAGCAATCGAGTGCAGAGCGCTGAGCTTGTTATTCAGGTTGTTGGCAAAACTTCTGCTTTTTCCAGGGGAGTAAAATATTTACTGAAATGAACACGTTTTCTACTGCTGGCAAGCATAAAGAGCAAGTGTCAGGTGTAAGGACAAGACAAACTGATGAAATGTTATTATTAAAAAATTACCAGCAGTAGGCCTAGTGAGTCTCACACATTATCTGTGCTCAGAGCGAATTAACTTTATTTTTTATCAGCACGGCCAGATGAACCTGTTTAAGGAGTCTTTAGACCCATAGTACAATGCACTGTGTATACACCCTGTCACCTCCAAGTTCCCATTAAGTACAGGGCACCCAGATACCCAGAAACCAATATGGTTTGGAATATGGTGCATGTTAATGGTAATTTGATTCATCACAATATATGCACCATGTAAGCACAATATAAAGTAATTCAAGTCTTAAAACTACATTTTGACACTGGGCCCTTCTAAAAGACGAGGCAAGATGAGTAGGGACCAATGCAGGACCCACCTAAATTGATTTTGTACCTTACTGTTGCAAATTCCTATTAAATATCACATGCAAATAATTGACGCACAGTGAACTTGGAGAGTCTAGGATCCTATGGCAGTTGCCTGCTTTGCCTGGTTGGTAAACCAGCTTAGCCTCTCAGGCTTTTGGCAAGAGTTATTTCCTCCTGGAGGCATACAGTTTACTAAAATAGTTTTATTTTCATAGTCTTGTGTAAATTGCCCCTTTCTGTCCTCTTGCTTTTGCCTTTCCCCTCCCACTGTATCACATTTCATTTTTTAAAAAGCAATTAGTATGTTATTAATGTGTTACTACTCTCTTATAGCACTTCATGTATCAGGACTGGGCCTCCTGTTCGCCTGACAACAGGTAAAATAGTGAGAAAGGTAACGAAGAGTGTAATTACAGCAGACAGCACTGTTCCTCTGGGGACCCGGGTCCCCTTTCTGCACCTCTGCTAATAGAGCAACACTTGATTGCGTTCAAATGTCGTGTTTTATTCTGTCAGTTGTTGTTGTTTTTATGCCTAAACCACCATTAGATTGATTACAGGGACGCAATGAACGCAACAAAAACCCAAAACTGAGACACAGAACAACGTGTATCATTTGCACGGGAGTTGTTTTCAGTGTCCTCCCGGACCGGGAGTTGGGAGGTCCGGGGTCAAAAGTCGGGCTCCAGGCGGGGGATCACCGGGAGTATAAGGTTCCCAAACGAGGAGTCCTGCGTGATGAAGAAGCCGGACGAGTGGACGTGAGCGTGCTGCAGGGCGGCCTTCTGCTGGGCGGCGATGTGCTGCTGCTCCGCGCTGTCCCTCGCCTCCTTCAGGCTGGGTCTGGACGACAGGGGGATGTTGGCTCCGGGGCTGTTCATGGACTGGCTCTGCATCAGCCGCCTCTTCTCCTTGTCCAGCTCCGCCAGGATGGCCACCCGGGTCTTGTTCTGAAAGCCTGGTCCTGGAGGGTTAGCGGCCATGTCGGCTCAGCGGAGAAAATAAAGGTTTGACAAGTCCATGAAGCAGATATCTGAGGATGCTTTTTACGTTATGTGCTTGTCCAGCTAACGTCGTTGTAGTTTCTTTTTGGTTATAACAGACATGGAGCAAAAGCAGCCAGAAATAGCGATGGAGTTTCGTTGTTTGAAGCTAGCTGCTGGATGCTACCAGAATGTAAACGCTTCCGGCTTAAGTGTTCGCCCTTCAAAATAAAAGCGAATGACTTCTACCATGAGCTTTTACTGTATTTACACGAACTCTTCCTTTATGTAGTCATCAAATGAAATTGGTAAAAGCTCAAAGTAATGTTTCATGTTAAGGGTGTTGAAAAGCACCATAATATACTTAATCTGTACTGTGAAGACAATAAGGGGCTTAAAAAATTACAATATAAAACTGGAAATCAATTCACAAGTCATCATTCACAATTATTGCACAAACTCTGTGGTAGAATATTTCTACACTCAGCAAAACAACTAATATATGATTATGATGAGTATCATGATTTTTAAAAATCTTTTTCTTTTTAATCAGTTACTTTAATAGAATGTGTCTATAAATGCAATATACATAAATGCTATGAAACAGGAACTAAATGAATAGGTAGTGGTTTGATTTGCCACACAGTTACTGTAACTTGCTGATCAATATTTTATAAAATTAGGACAAACCCCTGACACTAGATGGCAGTAGGTTACCATGAATAATGCTCAATGTGTAAATGGACCTGGACCTACTGTAAAAGCCTACAGAGTCTAGGGCTACTGAAAATGTGTAAACTCTGTAATAATCAAAATTATCAGCTAATAATTTCTCCACATCATGTGGCATTTGATTAGTAAATCTAGTGACACGAGTCATTTTTTATATAATAATAATAATTTTGCACATTTTTCAAAGCTATGTTGTTCTTGAACCAGATTATTTAATAATTGTTGTTGCTGATCTCACAACCTGCTCCTGTCCCTTTGAGGACAAGTTTTGAATGTTTTGAAGAAAGAGTATATAAGAAGTTACTAAAATATCAGAATTATATAATTAACTCTTTAGTAGGTGTTGTGTTATGCATAATTATCCACATGATGCATGCATGTACATTAAAAATCTCATGTTCTTGTTTAAAGTGACTCCAGCTAGTGTCATATGGTAAAAGTTGTTTCAAGTAAAGAAATGTTGACCTCTTGTTCACAGTACACTTATCAATTAGTATTTATTAACAATATCTTTTTCAATCTCAATTGTTTTCTTAAATAACTACTGTACAATGTACATAGGTTCACTTGCAGCCACAAATATCAAAGATATTTACAGGTTTACATACAATATTTACATATGCACAGGAGGCATGTATACAAGGCTTCTGTGTCCCTGTGGGATTAAAGCTCACACATTTGGCTACAGCCTCAAGAGTCATGAGGGAAGTTCACTGATGGATACATAAAAGACAAAACACTGACAAAATAAGACAGGATGAGATTTACAGGATGTACAATTATTACAGGCTCAGTGGGTGGAAATGGCACTATGTAGGCAGGTACAGTAAAAACAGAAAAAAAGACAGTGAATGAAATATGAACATTTGCACATCGGCAACCCTGTTGTCATAAACAACATGTTGAAGATGTAACAGTATGTATAACATGACACTGTATGTACACATTTCCATATCAGTGGGTACGAAATATGGCAATCCTTTTTTCTTTAATGACAGATTGAGATGATGACAAAACATCCTGGCTGTTCCTTCAATAAACACACATACAGCGGGTAAAATAAGTATTGAACATGTCACCATTTTTCTCAGTAAATATATTTGTAATGGGGCTATTGACATGACATTTTCACCAAATGTCAGCAACAACCCATGCAATCCACACATGCAAAGAAATCAAACAATAGATGTCCATAAATTAAGTTATGTGTAATAATGTGAAATGACACAGGGAAAAAGTATTGAACACATGAAGAAAGGGAGGTGCAAAAAGGCATGGAACACCAAGACACCAACTGAAATCTATCAGTAATTAGAAAGCAATCCTGCCCCTTGTCAGTGCAAATTAATATCAGCTGGTTCAGTCCCAACTGATGGCCTATAAAAAGGTGTCTCACAAGAAACATCTCATAATGGGTAAAAGCAAAGAGCTCTCTCAAGACCTTCGCTACCTTATTGTTGCAAAACATACTGATGGCATTGGTTACAGAAGGATTTCTAAACTTCTGAATGTTCCAGTGAGCACTGTTGGGGCCATAATCCGGAAGTGGAAAGAACATCATTTCACCATAAACCGGCCACGACCAGGTGCTCCTCGCAAGATTTCTGACAGAGTGAAAAGAATTATCAGAAGAGTTGTCCAAGAGCCAAGTACCACTTGTGGAGAGTTTCAGAAAGACCTGGAATTAGCAGGTACAATTGTTTCAAGGAAAACGATAAGTAATGCTCTCAACCACATGGCCTGTATGCACGCTCACCACGCAAGACTCCATGTAAATTTGTAAATTTCATGTCAATAGCACCTTTACAAATATATTTAATGAGAAAAATGGTGACGTGTTCAATACGCATTTTACCTGTTGTATATACAAAAAAAAACACTCAAGGGAGACTAACAAGTTCACTCCCCCATCTTCCAATTATCTTTTTTTCAATTATGTGTTTCCCTTTTTGAATGCATATGGAGCAAAGATAGTAGTGATGCAACGCATTAAAAGGCATGTGAATGTTTTAAATTTTGACTCCCACCCAGTTTTTGAAACTTCTAATTCAGTTCCTTACAGCCTTAAATTGATTTAAATACTGCAAGAAGCATGGCTTTCCAGCAAACATGAATTCAAAAACATCATCAAAACTAATAAATATTTAAATAATGATATCACTAAATTAGTACCGGCTGTGGTCACCGTTTTGCTTAGTATTAAGGAAATGAAAGCATTTAGAGGAAATAAGCTTTCCCCGTCTTCAGTAGCTGTCCTATAAATAAGATCATGTGAGTAATGTAATTGCTGGATAAACATAGCAGTTACGTGTGCAAACTAACTGCTTTTACCATTGTAGTGGTTTCAGTGCTATGGTGGGGAACTAAAAGGAGCCCTTCACAGCACAGCTGTTACTGTCCGGCCACTAGTTCCAACATCACATTAATACGGCTTCTTTAAAAAATAAAAATAAAGACGATGGGAATTAGATGGAAACAAATGGGCTGATTGGTTTGAGTAAACTATAAGGATTAATTGTAAAATCACAACACATTTAAACATGTTCAAAATACACACCAAGTCAGTGACTCAAGAGGATGTGACTGACCGTTGCCAGTTTTGAATTTTTAACCCTGAAACAGGGCTGAAATTAGGGCATTAACACTGTTTGTTCAAGTTTCTCACGATGTTGACATCGCAGTGCTCTAGGTCATTAATATTCAATGTGGTATGTACAAGGAAGGAAAGTGTTAAGCTCCAGCGAGTAGCACCAATAATGGCAGCACCGATAAAACATGCTCCCATTACATTACATGGTTCTGTGCAATTTCAACTGAGAACCAGACCAACCTTTAAAAAAAGATTTTTTTTTTTTGCAATACTCAAAAGTAGTATGTTATACAAAAAGTAAGGCTTTTGATATCTGACTGAACAAAAGAGGAGAGCGAATTTCATGCTGGGAAAATGTTTTGTAGTCAAGTTTTGTAGACGTGGAACAGCAGCAGTGTGATTGGACAAGGCAGTGTCTGTATGATCCGACAGGCTGAGGTCTGTTGGTCCCGCCCAGTGCAAAATGCCAGTCGATCACCCGATTGGTCCGTGGGTCTCTAAAATGTGCTAGATGATGTTGGCCAGTTCTGTCGAGTCCGTTTCTGAATCTGCCTCGTTGTCCCTGCAAGAAAATAAAGAGTCTCTTCAGTTGGAGTTCTGCTTCACCGACACACACAAACACAAGAGTAAAACACTTCCATCCACAGCCTTACCTCTGTTCCTGTAGCAGTTTGCGGTTGCCTTGCCTCCTCTCCTCATCGATCGGATAAAAGTACAATATGACCAGGCCGATTATGATGAGAGATACAGGGGCGGCGGAAACCAGCAGTTTCAAGGTTAAATCCACTTCCTTTGGTTGAGAGCAGCCTCTACTGATGTAGCCTGCAAAACTGAAAAAAAGAAGAAACATTATAAAACTGAAAACACATCACCTCTTTATGCATTGCAGAGCACTAATGTTCATGTTCGTTTCTTAGTTAAGCCAGGATGCAAAATTCCTCAAATCACTCTACTGTAAAGTCAGTCATGTGAGGCATGCACACAACACACATATAGCCTTACTGTACTTAATCTGATGAAAGCAAAAGGAATTCCTTGCTTTGATGTGGGATTTGGGTGCTGGGAGATTTGGCTTAACCTCATTTAGACTTTTTTTCCCCCCATTGTGTCCCAGTGCATTGGATAAAAATCGAATGAAACATCTTCAAAAATGCTTTGAATGAATTACAATAAAGGTTGCGTGTGTATGTGGGTTTAAGCGAATACTTACTCTAAACTGAGTGTGGAGATGCCAAGGGAGACTCCAGAGGCAAACTTGGTGAAGAAGACGTAGAAGGAATAGAAGAGGGCTTCGTGGCCGGCGGAGTCCGGGTTCTGAACTTGGAAATCGTCGACAACATCAGGCAGCATAGACCTGAAAAACACAAAAAGTTAGAGTCACTTAGTCACTGTAGGAAAACATGGAAAAGCCACAAAAAATAAAAAAGTCAGCAGGGGTCTTACCAGGGCAGCAGGAAGGCTGCAGCCACTCCGACCCCGGCAGCGAAGGAGACAATGTAGGTGACAATCAGGTTACTCTTCAGGCACACCACCAGGATCATGAAGGGAACCACAGACTGTAAAAAAACCAAACAGACTGCTAAAGTACACTAGATCAGCTGTCAGTCAGAGGTTTTCTTCCCGAAACAAGTGTCTTAATGGCACTAGAGCTGTTTTCCTACTTAATTCCTGTCAATCTTACAGGCTTTATATGTGGTGTTAGGATGTGACTGTGGGCCTTACCAAGGTGCCAGCGCAAACCGCCGTCTTTTTCCCAAAGCGAGTCAGAAACCACTGCCAGAAGGGGATGGCCAGAGTAGCGGAGAGCTGAGGGGGAGGAAAAACATTCAAGGTTTGGTTTACCAGCCGTCTGGTTTTGTTTTGACACACTGACAAAATTCAAATTAGTTCCAGTAAATTCCACAAAAGGCCTTCTATTACAGGTAAACATGATTTTGCAGGGGCGTTACATAACAGTAAAGACGCAGGACATAAGATACATTCTCAAAATGCTTCAGCTTCCGTTTGGGTTTGACAAGACTTGAAGCGCGGTTGATGCAGAAGCACATTTGACCCCTCATATCTGCCAAACATAACAGTGAAGATTGAAGACAATATGGTTTCTACAGTGCTTCCCAAAACAAATTTGAGCTCAATGTGATACACAATTCCACAGGGGTCATCCTATGACAGTACGGGGGGGAAGAGGCCCGCTCAGATCACTTTGACCCCTCCATGTTTGACTAAGGTAAAAGTAACAGAAAGCCGTGGCGAAACGGGATTTTTCCACCTTTCTTTCGTTATGATATGAGCGAATCACTAAGCCAGTGATATTCAACTTATGGCCCATGATAGGGTGCTGGGTGGCCCGCTGACTATTTTCTAGTTCACAATGAAAATAAACTGATTTACACTGGGAATTTTTTATACCAATTAGTAAATGTTCAATAATGCCCCTTTGGTTGTTAAAGTTGCATATTAGCCTATCAGAGATCTGTGCAGTGCAAGTGGTGACACTTGATTTTGCAGAAAAGTTCACATACACCTGAGCTGCGCAGGGCACATGGGAGAAGTTTGCCTTCAGGGCTGTCTGCCTGGCAGAAATCCTGAGGACAAACTTCTCCTAGGTGTCTGCACGGGGTTGCTGCGACTGGATCTTGGCAAAGATGAGTGAGGACAGCAAACGTAGAAAGGTCGACAATGAAAACAGGCAATTCAATGAAAAATGGACAGATGAATTTGCCTTTATTTTGCCGCTTCATACCAAACCACTGTGTTTAATTTGCCAAATGACAATTGCTGTATGCAAGAGTAAAATTCAAGCACTTTCAAGGTACCTAAACCAAAAATTTCCAGACTCTCAAAGCCTTTATCATCACATCTAAATTGTTACTATAAATGCCAGGAAACAAATATGACGATGGGATCGTTTCATTTCAAGTATTAAAATAAAATAAAAAAATGTTGGTTTACATGAGTGGTTGTGTAGATGATGAAACACCAGATTATGTTGAAAATCAAGCATTTTTCAAGGAGTATATTCGAATTCAAGCATATTCCTAACCTTGAAAACATAATGGTTAAAATTAAGCATTTTCCAAACTTTCAAGACTTTGTACAAACCCTAATATCAGGCACCATCATGAGTCAAAATATGCTAGCTTCAGTGCAGCATTCCCACCTGGTAGCACCGCAAGATATCTGATAAAAATTATTAATGTTTATTTACTGGCCCCTGGCCCTCCTGTCATTTTGCAAAAGTGGCCCCTGGGCAAAGCAAGTCAAGTATCCCTGGACTAAGCTAAGAGACAAACCACCTACACATCACTTCTGTCTCGCTGCACAGGCAAGTGTTACAATGACATTGTTCTGTGGTTTTAACAGCCATTTCATGTCGTTTCTCACTATGAGTAAGTGAGAATTTTCATTTCCTTTCCTTCCCACTTGCATGTCTGAGATTCTTTGACTTTGTGTTGTGTCAGCAGTATGTGTGTATGTGAACGGAGTCTGAACTCTGCCACTTCCTTGCCCAGACACCAGCCTCTGCTCGGTGAGCCATATCAGCCTTTTCCTCAGAAATTAAAAACATAATTATCGGCTAATAGGCCTTTATCTTTAAAAGCCCTCATAAAGCATGTTTTACACAACTGACTTCAGCACATTCCAGCTAAATGAAACTGAGTAGCACAACACGGCTGCACCTCTGACGAAAACAGTGTAACTGTGAAAATTAGTTAATTTGCAGCACAGCAGCGAAGCTAGAGAACAATGTACCATAGAGTATGCTTTTGTGCCTCATATTAGCATATTTGCTCTCACACAATGTTTCATCACCTTTCTGACCTTTACCGTTTCAATCGACTAACTGACAACCAGTTTGAGTTGCGAGTCCTTATATAATGCCTGTTAGATCTAACCAAATCAACCTGAGCTTCCAGGATTAGTCTCATCAAATTACTGAAGGTGAAGATAAGGACCACTTTAAGCTGATTGTGGGTAACTTCATGAGGAGCCATTTCTGTGAAAGCTCACACTGTTGAAGCCTCCAAAAAGTAATTTGACTAAATAAATGAACTTTAACAAAAAGGTCACATCCTTGGCTCCATAATCCTTTCCATAAAGTAAAAGGATCAAAGCTTGTAATCTTTTCAACCTCGCTAACCTGTACTTTCTCAGCCCGTACAGTTTTGCTGTGCGTGCCACAGAAGGCACATCTATGGATTAATTGGCTTTAATATCCGTCAGGATCTGAAGTGATTCTTTGATATGAGAAACTTTTGGTCCAAGAGAGGTCAAGAGAGATAAATGAAAGGATAATCAAACGCGGCTCCTTCACCGTCTGTGGGAAAAGGATGGCATTCAGGCAGAGCAGTCAAGAGTGGACACGCATCACGGAAATGGGCAGCCAGGAGACACTGCTTTCTAACCAAGCACAGACCAGCTTTGTAATTGAAGACGATTTATGGGTTCGCCCTGGGAGGAAAGCTTTTGTCCGCACTCTGAAGCTAATGGCTTAACTTATTCCACACAACTGGGCTGCTCAAGGTTTCATATGCTGAGGGAAATGTGGTCATTGCTATGGGAACAGTGCACCTATCTGTCTGTGCGTCTGAAAATGCCACGTTTATGTTTGTTTGTGTGTGTGTGTGTGCTCACCATGATGATCAGCAGAATATTCTGGAAGTCGTTTCTGAAGCCCAGTGTGGAGCTGCAGAACAGGGCAAAGTTTCCCTCCAGGAGCTGCGGGACGAAGCACAGAGACTCACTCAGTGAAAGTATACTACACACACACACACACACACACACACACACACACACACACACAGTAAACTCTGGCTGGGAGTACAAATCAGCAAGAGACTCCCAACATTTAACATTTAGGAGCTGGTTGAACTCAGTAACCAAAAAAACAAACCTAGGGCGGACACAGAGACTAAACACAGTGATTGACATACTGTACACACACTAACAAAGCCCATGGGAAAATTGTCTGTGTCACTATACGTACCATGAAAGCTAGTGAGGTAAAGAGGAAGACCATGACCAGTTTGGCGTAAGGTCCATGCCCCATCACCAGCTTAATCCCCTGGAAGAAAGACATGGGCTCTGACCTGGGACGACAGGACTCTGGAAAGAAGAAAAATAGGAAAGAATGAACAAAGATGCGAAATGGCATCCTCTTGAAGACTCTTATATTCCTACTACCACAGGTTTTCAGCTCATTTTACACGAGGAGCGGCCTCTCAGGCTCATCCTTTACTGGATTTCTATTAGACCCGTCGTCAGTCACAAGGCTTCTAATTTAACCTAAGCCTGTGTGCTCTCAAACAGCCCATCAGCCCACAGTCACACCATAGCATGCAGCTGTAACTGTGCATCCCCACTGGACTAGAGTGGAAATGTCAATAACAGCTCACATTAAAAGATGTGTGTTTATGTGCATCCAATCAGGAAGTTGAACCCGAGCAACTTATGTTTGTTGGGGTGTTTAATTGTGACCAAAAGCCATGAAGTCAACTACTTAACTAAACAAGATTCACACTTAATAAAAGTTTAATTTAACAGTTAAAAATTCAAACCAGAACTCTGATTGGCCCGTTTGTTATGTGATTCACTATTTACTCTCTGATTATATTTGGGTTTTTCCCCCCTCTCATTTTGGCTTTAAATTCAAGTCAAAATGAGGTCATTAAAAGGACTGGACAATGGCATCTAAATTGAAATAGGGAGCCAGAGATTAATGCCTTACCTTTTTGCTCTCTCACACCGAAGAAAAGAACAATAGCACAGAGGACATAGATTAAGCAGATGACACCAGAAGAAATCATGTAGGCCGCTTTCTGTAAGGAAGGAACGAGGGGAAAAGGACGACATCTCATCAGTTCTTGCCGTTTGAACAGTTAAGGTGTTTTTAGCCTTTACTGTCAAACATATGACTAATGAATATGTTTGTTTACCGTGTGGTCCAGGGAAATGACAGGCTCCGAGTCATTGAGTCCAACAGACTTTGAGGAGTTGCTCAGGTTTGCCACGATGTCACCGGGTCCTGGGATGCAGGGAGCATTCGCCATACCCACTATCTGTCCCTGGATAGCTGTACCAAGAACAGTTCCCAGAACCTCCACCGTCATCCCTTGATTGGAGGAAACGTGGGAGACGTTTAATCATTGAGGAGGCGACGCACTAGACTTGTCCGATTCATGTAGAAAGTAAGGATTTTACATGCCGACTATGATACTCACTGTATGCAGTGGCTGAGTCTCTTTCTTTCTGTTCCGAGCTGATGAACATGGTGAGGGCAGAGTATGGCACATGGAAGCACTGATTTGCAAAGAAAAAGAGAATGAGAAAAAATTAACGCAGCTCTTAAGTATACTTTTTGGTCATGCAGAGAAGTCAAATTTATTGTTTGACAATTTGGGAGATTTGTTTCTTCACATTCTGGCAGAAAGTTAAATGAGAAAACTTACAGACACTCATGTCTGTAAAATGGTTGGACAGAGTCAGGCTAGCTGTTTCCCCCTGTTTCCAGTCTTTGTGCTAAGCTAAGCTAACCTTCTTCTGGCTGCAGCTTCATATTTAATGGACAGATATGAAAGTGGTATCAATCTTCTTCGTCCAACTCTTTGCAAGAATACAAATAAGTGTATTTCCCAAAATATCAAACTATTCCTTTAAGTTAATTATTTTAGATTAAGGTGCAATTAAAGGATTTCCTGAACAAATTGGTATGGATAATTATAGATTTTGATGATCAAGAAAGAAAGAAAGAAAGATTCACTATTAAGGTTACTTCATATTGACCCCATAATAACAATTTTATAACAAAGGAGTCATTGAGCGAGTGTAAATGGTAAAAAGCGTATTGGGAAATCAAACGTTAGTCGCTGGGTGTGCACAAGTGTGGTACTTACAGTCTGAAGGGTCTGGAAGATGCAGTAGAAGAAAAGGTACCAGATGACTTTTCCGTCCTCAAAGGGAGGAACGTACCATATGAGGAAATAGGAGATTACAGCCAGAGGGGTTGAGAGCAGGATCCTTTAGACGGACAAAGGAGAGAAGGGGAGAGGGATGAGAAGAGACAACATCATCAGTGGACAAAAACGTGATCCTACTCGAGCGTGAAACACTCTTCCTCTGTAAACAGGGGACACTCATTACATAACCTACTGGCCATTTAAGTGTGGCTTTCATTCAGTATGTGCCAACTTCTTCCTCAGCGCAGCACTGTTTGGTGTCTCACTCGAGTTAACTGTTTCACAACGATTATCATTAACACACACGGACACAGTGTTCCTGGTGTTCACGTGTATGAAACAGGTTGAGCTTCAAGTATGGTCACATCTGAGGGTGTGAGGATACAACACTGAAGAATGCTGCTAAACACAATGACATTTGCTGGTGTCTTTGCATGCACAGATGACTGATGACTGTATGTGTCAAAAGGCCATTTCAGTTCCTCAATCATATCCGTACCATCCTGTACTCCTCCTCCTCACATGTCTAACACTCCGTAAATTCGCACCATGACGTCATTTTTAGGAGAAAAAAAAAAATGCAGAAATGGTCTGACCGACACTCTCCAATCAGATATGAGGTTGTGAGAGCAACCGCACCCGCACCACTGGAAATAAGAGTCTGGCTTGTGGAACAGGAAGCAGCCCATGCATCCTGCTTGTCCGTCTATTCTCTACAGGAAGTGTTAATCACTTTTACATCAGGACATTCATCCTTACCGACAGGATATGAAGTCACAAATGCATCATAATGAACATTGCGTGCCAGTGTTGTGTATATATATATATATATACACAAATAAAATGACGCAACTTCTCGTCATGGGATTGGCTAATATCCAATCAAAGTGCTCTGCAACTGAACCGCTTCACTGCAGACTCACCACTAATCACCTTCAGGCTACTTACAGCCAAACTTTGATGAACAGTGTGTGCTTTAAAGAGAGAAATGTCAGGAGGAGCGGCATTCAGCAGACTCTCTCACGCATGTCATGTGATTAACTGTACACTTGTGTGATGTCACTGCGGGAGTGTGCAGGTGTGGTGTGCAAGTTAAAGCAGGTGGTTTATTTAGAGATGACAGGAATGCATTTTTTTAAAGCCGATTTCCAAATGAGATTAGCACCTAGGCATGGTACTTGATTTGACTTAAACTAAAGTGTGTCTATCAGTAAAAATATTTAAAAAAAGCTTTATTCAGAGATCCTACAACATGGATGAAACAAGCTATGGTAGCAAAAACAAAGACTGAATTCCTGATTTAAAAAATAAAGAAAAACAGCTTGCAAGGTTAAGCAAAGACTTGCACTGTGCTTGCAGAACTGCAGTGGCACAGTAGGCCATATAAGTACAGGCCTGACGCCCCTCCTGGAATCATATTTACATGTCCTCCGAAATAGCCGTGCTGACTAGTGAGGGGTGATTTTAATTACACATAAGTTAACTTAGCAGGTGACAGCTTTTAGTCTGGCGTCTATTAACTGTGAGAACTTAGTTTTATGTCAATTCTTTCTTTTGGCAGCCGTCAATGGGCTGGGTGGGTGAGCAGCTGCAATAAAAGATGAAAACCTGGCCAAGATTCTGGTTTTGAGGACTTGACTTCACGTTTTCATGCTCCGACAATAACTTATAGAATCAGAGAAATTAAAAAATAAAATTCTGCTTTACATGAAATTTATGTGAAAAAAACAAAAACAAAAATAAGGTAAAACGACCACGTCAAACTTCAGAAGACTTGACTCAATTTGAAATTCATATTAGGCAAGACAGGCAGTCAGTTGTTGAAGTAGTAATACAAACTCAGGATCAGTGTCCAGAGAAATTAATTTAAATGCATGTTTAGGGCAGTCTGGCACTTGTGACTACTTCAGTGGCTCTGCAACAACAGTACAACTCATTCTTAACTCTGCTCCAACATGAACTGTAGTAACCTCCTGAATTCCTCAGCCAGTCTTTAAAAATCCTACCGGGGCCTTCAGCTGAGGTGTCATTGGCTCAGGCATGTGGTGTGTTGTGGGCTGGACCAATGAGAAGCCAGCCTGACGCTCATCTCCCCTCCCCCACTTCCTACACACTAAGATGGAACAGCCGCCTTTCTGCTGCTGCCGTTACCTCCCTGCTCTCAGTCACTGCACTCATCTCCTCACGTCTTCCCAACTGAGCTGACCGTAATGTGGCTCAACATGCCAGTCATTCCTCCATCCTTTCCTCCCCCTACCAACCCCCCCACCCACGCCCTATCTTTGACAACAAATAGATGAAAGATGCATCTCGCTTTGCACACGCAGCACCAAGCATGACCCACTTCTGAGATTCAAACATTGATGTTGGCTGAAAATCAAAATTATAATATACTAACCGTACCCCACCTGCACATTAGTTCAATTAAGATCAATTCAACAGAATTGTATGCATTAACATTAAGTCTTTCAAAAGCAAAGCTATTTTTCCTTGACAAAATCACAAAATAATGCATTTTTATGGATAAAAGTGATTCAAAATGTACATCTATGATACAGTATAGATATAAAACTGTTTTATATCTATGTGATGCACTT
Organism: Macquaria australasica; assembly: GCA_005408345.1. Classification (NCBI taxonomy): domain Eukaryota; kingdom Metazoa; phylum Chordata; class Actinopteri; order Centrarchiformes; family Percichthyidae; genus Macquaria; species Macquaria australasica. The sequence goes on from SEMN01000619.1 coordinate 115,660, forward strand.
TGTCCCATAACTGCTAATATGTAGAAATCTAAAAAATAATGTTCACAGTGGCTACTATGTGATGTGTTTGACATTAACAGCTTTTACAAATAACTGTTCCTGTGTTGCAAAAGCTATTGTTAATTCTTTTTGTCTGATAGCAAATTCCTTTATAGCACTGTAGCAGAGGGGTTGGTCATTTGGTTATAAAAGCTCCATCTTAACTTGCAGAACAAGAAGCCATTTCAATATATTTTGGATCTCTTTAACGGCCATAGCTTAATTTCAATACCATTTCTGTCACTTCCTTGGAACTGCTAACCACCAGCTGAACAGGAAGCTCATTCCTTTGTATTCTAAATTAATTATGCAGGTGTTCTCAGTGTATGTACACCCAAGGGAGAATTAACACAGGAAATTGAGGGAAGGGGACCACATGAGACCTTCACGACTGGGTTCATCTCCCAGTTGTGCCCCTTCTTACACAAGGTACACACATATCATAAGCAACCAGGGAGCTCATATTTCTAATCAAGCAGGCAAGGGAGTAATACACTGGTGTCAACACTCAGCCCTGCAGCTCCCTGTGGCGCTCATTATGAAGCAGCCCAGACCCTCAGACATTTACCTTGTCTTGTGTCATTCTCTCACGCCTTGTCGCCCTTTTGCCTGGTCGCTCTAGGAGGTACTGCATGTTCCCAAATACTGAAGGGACAGTGGCTCTAAAATATCTTCACTCCACTCCTATAACCAGCAGCTCCCTCTGCCACCCTACACTGTACTTCTCACATAACAGTGTGAATTATACCGTTTAGACATGGGCCAAGAGTTCCACGAGGAAGGGTCTGCAATTTTTGACAATGCAGTGGCCACAGTTTAAGAGCTGCACAATATTCGCGAACAGACGAATAACTCATGTGAGATAAACCGGCGTAGGTTGCTCAGAGATTGAGTGGCAGAGATGTGGGGGGAGGGAATATAGCCGCTAAAAAGAAAGGGGTCAGTAACCTCTCTGTGAAAAAGGCCCGAAGCATCACAAGCATGCCACTCCCTCAGCCTGTTTGCCACACACAGGCAGCCGAAGATTCAAGGCAACATTTTCACATGCATTTTGCTTCAGATTATGTTGCTCATGAGGGGACAGAGAGAGGCCAAAGTGCACTTGTCAAACTGAAAGCAAAACCAAAATACTAGGTGTCATTTTTTATGTCCAATTCAAAAAATATCTCAAGGGTCAATTTGTATTATCAAAATATCAAATAGCTGAAAATGAGTTCAGACATACAGAAATTCAGGTATCTGAGTCCTCTAGGGGAAGTTCTTCTGAAAAATGGTCTGTGTGGTTGCTTTAAGAAGCAGACTCAGTAGCAGGCAGGAGTTATATTTGTCAATAACATGCCAAAGGCTGTGGGAAATGTGCAAGACTAGCACCTTTAGTAAAATAACAGACAGGCTTAGTGCCTTTGCATTTTGGCTTTAGTGGTCTAACTTGGACCATTTCATCTAATGGGGTTTTTCTCTATTATTTTATGGCCTGTGCTCCCAAACACTGACACATGTACAGTGTACGGTTAGAAAACTTCCATTTACAGCGCTGACTCACCGAGGCTGACGGCGGCAGCCCCCCATTAAGCTTTTCCAACAGCAAAAATGTGATATGGGCTTCAAATGACATAACTGGGCTTTATCAACAAGGAAATGGAAACGGTCTGGCAGAGACCCAAACATTACAGCTGGAGGAAAATTACCCAGATCTACTAAAAAGCTCTAAAATGTAGATCTAGTTCCCATATGAATCAAGTCAAACAGTATCCGACTGTGGCTTGCTGGTTCCAGCTGGGACCTACCAGGGCAGCATGCGTCCGAAACGCGTCCATGGGCTTCGAGAGACAAGGAAGCCCACTGTGGGGTCCGTTATGGCGTCCCATGCTCGGCCCACAAACAAGATGATGGAGGCGTAGAAGGGATCCAGCTGCCAAAGGAGGAGACACAAAGATTAGTGCAACTGTGACAGTAAAAGTACACAATTGTGAATACAGTGGGTCATTGCTTGATGGGCCAAATGAGCTAGCTGACTAACTCATGACATTTACATATGGATGTATAGTTAAACAGTTAAGCTGTCTGATGAAGCAATCAGCAGTGTAGATTTAAAATGTGACATTTACAGTGAGTCGTGTTTAGTTATCAGCTTGTTTTAAGACAATAGTCAAAAGGCAGCACTTGGCAAGAATCAAGTCAAATAGTGAAGGTGCCAGTTAGCTCAGCCTGTCTGCTGGTCATCCAGCATTGTGTGGAAGAGATGAGCCTGACTGGAAGCCAGGCAGGATGAATGCTCAACCACTGACTGTACAATCTGCACCATGCTGCGTCAGCCAATAGACTCTTAATCAACAATCTTGGTAGCCGGACAAAGCTAAACTCCTGGGAGCCAGTTGACTTACACGCTATTTTGGCCTTAACCATCAGATTAGTGTCAGAGCCCATTAAAGCGAGCCCCTCCCCACCGTGTTACCATCGCTCCCCCCCATCCCCAACATTTTTCAGAGCAAGCTCGTCTAAGCCTTTTGATACAGTGGAGCCCCATCATGGAGTCAATAATGGAAACAGAAGCTTTTTCCACCTCTTCATTTTTCCAGGATAAATTTCCCCCTTTATTGGTGAGCTTTGGCGGTCACAATGTCCTGTGTGTGCCCTTATGAGAGAGGTGATTTGAGGGCACAGGAAGGACCATGTACAACTCCTTGTACTCAAGTCTGTAAATGCCACCACACATACTGTGGCAGGACAGTACAGAGTATAGGAAGAACAGTAGTGGGTGTACAGTATGTTCCCATTCCTGCGAGGTGGTCCTTTAAGGGCAGCAGGGTGGCTATATTTAGGTCTGTGTTATGAACGTGACACTAAATGTCTGGACAGGTGTGACCATGGAGTTTTGAAATGATCTCAGCCCACTCACCTGAGCTACGTCCAGTAGATAGATCTGCAGAAAAAAGCCCAGGGCACATCCTGTGATCTGGTAGGGTGCTCCGCCGATGGCATAGCATATCTTGTTGCAGACAGACAACCTGTTGCCAAGTTCATGCTGGGGGAAAAAACAAGGAAAGAGAACAGAAAAAGGTTAATCAAGTAAATGTATCAACTACATTAACCCTGAAGTGGAACCAGGATTAGGACATTTTACACAAGTGCAGACAAAATAGCAGACATGAGATCTGTCTATCTACTGAGAAGATAATGCCTAACAAATGAACACTGACTTTAAGCACATTACGCATTCAAAATGAACTTCTTACAATGAGAAAGTGTCCTAAAGGCAAAGTATTTGCAGCTGCCCATAAACCTTTACAGGCTTTGGCAGGGCCTAGCCCTTGTAGTTATAGGAGGGGTCAATTCTGCAGAGTCGGCGACAGCAATCCTAACAGGGTGACTGCAGTACAGCAGCACACAGTTATATTCCCCAGGCTTATAAATAGGCAACTTTCTACATTTCTGTGTGAACAATTTAAGCTTCAACCAAACCCTTGGTTTTCTAACAAGTGCTCATTCTTCTCCATTTTCTCCACTGTAGATGTAATCATTTCCTCAACAGACAGACCCTAAACAACCTCTCTAATAGCAACACAAATCTCTGCAGATTGGTGCCAGGACATGACAACACCATGGTGTCACTCACACCCCCACCAAAAGCCAGGGTGGCAGCACCTTGGTAGCAGTCTGAACTGGCTAAATATCCAGAGGGATGCCTGCCAGTTTGACCAGTGCTCTGACCACTCCTGCCCACAGAAGGGTGAAAACACACACCCTCCTCCCTGGCCAATCAAAAGGTTGTGTTTGGTGCTGCCTAATTGGCCCTCTTTTCTGCTGGTCAAAGGATTTTTCATCACTGGTGTTGAACGAAGAAAAGGCTACCGTTATAGCCTCAGACAAAAGATAAAACCTTGTTTCAAGATAGCATCGCCAGCTTATGAAAATGACCTTGGATTGCAGGCACATTTCAGTGTTCCTCAAGTCACTGATATGCATGAGAAGAAAACGGACACTGCCTCATCTTAGATCAGACCACAACACAAAACATCACTGTGACTGCAACTGAATGGATCTGCCTCTGTCTTGTTGATATACCCAAGCCAGCCATTGTTTAGGTGACAAAACGCACTCTGGCTGAAATGAGAAACCAGCACCATCAGAACATACAAGCAATTATTCAAACTTTAGTGACTGAACACAATGGTTGGCAGTGGGACTACCTTGTGATTTAGGTCATGTCTCCATGGTAGTGAAGGTGGGGTCTCCATGTGATGCACCTCAAACAATTGTAACTAATCAATACAGCTGTAAACTGGGCAAAGAGTGGTCACTAAAGAGTCGTCTATGCCTGAAGAAAGAAGAAAACATTTTTTGCTGACAGTGTGTGGGAGTCCAGCTCTTTTTTGTTATATATAATCCTCCTACACCTGTTCCACCTGTGTGCATAAGATTACATGTGTTTGCCCCTACTAGTTTTAAAATGACATTGCAGTGAGCGAGTACCTACTGTGTCATGTAACTACCATAGGAATGTGTTAGTATGGCAGTGCATTAATGTTACTTTCTTCACACGGCTTTGGAGCAATCCACTTAAAATACTTCTCTTTGCATTACCCATCCTAATAACATCAGCTACAGTAGAGGAGGAATGTGTCTGTTGATGAAGATTCAGTGTGCCTCACCCAGAGTGTTTAATGAGGAGGTACAACAATGTTCTGTAAACCTGACATGTAAACTAGCCTCCTATTATTACTTCAAAGGCTGCTACTTCTGTTATCAGTGCTCCAGTAATGATGGTTACCACTGTAGACTGAAAACATGCTTAAGTCAAAAGGCACATCCTGGATCAGGAGGGTTTTTCAGATACTCAAAAAGGTAGCAAAAAAGAAAAATTTTGATTAATGCTGAAATTAGAGATTTTAAAAACTCTGAATAGTTCACACTGGAAAAGACGGAAATGTCTTTGCCAGACTTTAGATGGGATTTTTAGGAAATTATCCTCTGCCTGCTCCATCGGTGACTGACACGTCGCCTTCGTGAGTGCTTCCTGTTGCATTCACGGCTGTCGGAAATATGGAAATTATCCCTCGGAAACGCACTCGAAGTAAGTACAGTAAATAAATATTAAGTTTTGGAATATTAAAGGATTGTCTTTAACAACCGAGGATACTTGGAAAAAGTCACACGAGATGCTGTTTCATAACAACCCACTACTTTGTCAGGGAACTAACATGCTGATGCAAATGCCATCCTCCTCATTTCGCTACTACGATGCAATTTATTGTGTCACAGTATTCCTGAATCAGAAAGACACGTACCAATAAATTCACATTTGTTCCGATACGTTTCTCGTGATAAGTTCGATTTATATATGCCAACAAGTGTTACAACTGGAGCCCCTTCGCTCAGATGTGGGGGACCTCAGAGGAGCCCGTGAACGCAGCACTAGAACACACCTATTTGGCGACTGAATCCCAAATAAACTTTAAAGGACGTGGTGCAGATAACGTTACCTTATATATTGGTGTCTAGTCGAAGACACCTCACGCGGCTTTTGAGAGGCTCACATTTTCAGTGTAGTGTGAATGCAAATTTTCATTATATTTTTCATGATTTTTTTTTTTTTATATATATATATATATATATATATATATATATATATATATATATATATATATATATATATATATCTAAAGGCAGTTAATTAGAGAGACTATTATGCAAGTGAGAAATTCCAGTGTAACGTTATATAATGATTAATTTGACGAGCTCACGTTCACCAACATAATACGAACATGGCCGGATTTAAATTTAGCTCTGTGTGGCTGCCGGGGCAATGAGTGCACCGAAAACCTCCATCATTACAGTCCATGAACAAAAATTATGACTTAAACCTACTATATTTAACCGTGTCTAACGCCGTCCAAAGCCTCGGTTTATACGATTTAAATGATTTGAAGAATGTCTCGTGATATTCAGAGGAGGGTGAAAGGGCTTGCTGGGGATTGGACGCTGAAGTAGTATTGGTTTACTGACTGAAATTAAATTGTATTTCTTTAGCTTTGTCATTTTTATCAATTACCTCATTCATTTAATCATTTATTGAGTCACTAATGAGACATATCTCTTGTGTAGAAACACCGCAATGGGCAACGCGCGCCTACGCTCACGTTAACGTGACGTGCTCGACTCCCTGCCCTGAAATATAGTTTCACCGGTGTGCTCCATTCATCCAAGTGTCACAGATGTCGAAAGCAGCGTCTTCTTCGTCTTGTGCTGCGCGGCGAGGCGATTTTGGATAAGAATCGTTTTAAATTAGTGAACGAACTCACCTTTCTGGCGAGCTTGATGCCATCCGAGTTGACCGGCGGTTTGTTCAATAAGCTGGCGTTGGAGTATTGTTCACCTCCCTCTCCTTTTGCCATAGCACAAGAGCTGGTTTCCTGGTTCAATGTCAAACACGTTCAGCGGCACCGTCGCGGTCTACAGTCTGTTTGAACACTGAGGCGGTAAGGGTGGATAATTTAAGGGTAATTTTTAGTGTGCCGTGGTCCCGCCCCGTTACAACGTGCCATTCACCCCATGTTTCACCCCGCCCCTCTCAACGCGGGTCACCGGCGGCTGCTCGTGCTATCTGTCCTTTATCATCAAGCAACATCCGCCTCACATCCAGCTCACACTGAAGACTTTCCGGAGAAATTCTAAGTAAAGAGATTGAGCTTCAGTCTGTTTACGTTTTCGACCACAAAACGAATAATGGATTCACTATCTAGAATTGTATTATATTTGAAACGGCGTTTAGACCTTCATGTTGTGAAATAAAACCTACAGAAATCATGAATTAATAGCTAACTGAATAAATAAATAAATAAAAAGTTAAAGACCCTCTTGTTAATGTCAGGTCTGGTCAGGTTTGTAAGGGGGAGGGTTGTGTGTTAAGCAGGCGTGGTTTCATGGTCCTGTGCGTATTTGTTACAGAGTATTTTTCATATCCTAATATATATTTATGGTAGATTTTTATTCCCCCATCTTGCGCTCTGTCCCTATTCAGCTGCTATTATTTTGCTACCGTCATAATGCTTTCTCAGTTTGCATACATATATGTAAAGTAGGATATCGTTTCAGTATATTTGTTTCATTCACCATCCACTATAATGTCTAATATTTAATCAAATACAAGATACATCAAATGTATCTTTGGACTACAGGGTCTATTCAGGCCTTAGAGGGGTTCAGTAGAAATCCATATTTTGACATTTTGATTGATAAATGTATCAGGGTAAATACGTTACTCAACTATCATACAGTATTTATCTGTGTAAATATATTCTTCTGTACATTTCCTATATTGCCCTGCATACATATAAGGATTTCACCAAGAACATGTACATTTCAGATACCATAACGAAAATATCAAGTAATTCTAAAATGAATGTAAGGCGGACAGCAACAAAACTTCACAGAAAATATTTGTCCCTGTAGGAATATCATTCCCTTGTTAGGAATACATACTATACAGTACAAGTCGAAACTATGCTTCAGAGATGAGTTTCAATCATACAAATATGGCCCAAAAAAATCTACATTTAGTTGCCAAATTAACTAAATATATTTTGAAAATACTTGCAGATGTTCAGAATTAAACTAACATTTACAATTTACATTTCCAGTGTATAGATAAAATTCCAGTGTATAGATAAATGTGTGTGTGTGTGTGTGTGTGTGTATCCCTGGTCAGTCATGCTCTATTTCAGCCTTAGTCCTGCATACTTCTGTCAACTCAAAGTTACCACCTTCCTCTGTACTGACCATCAATGAAGACGCTTTTAATATGGACACACATATAGCCTGGCTGCTAAATGGAAGCATACACAAGATCCCTCATGTGTGTTAGAACAAACGACAGTTTTTCTCATGTGGCTAGTCAGAGGTTGCCTGCTCGCTGCCTAAGGGTTTCTCAAAGTCTCTGACTGAGGTCTTTATTTGCAAAGCGTGTTCTGCTCTGGCGCGAGAATATGCATGTATACATTCCCATTTTAGCTGAGCACACATACCATGAAGCCTACAGTATACATACCAGTATGCAGTTTGCACACACCACCACCAGTGGTGAGTTTGAATGCTCATCTGTGTGTCCGGTAGGATTGCTGGAGACGTATAGATATTTGCAATGTTTGCTTTATGGCCATGCATGCACACAGTCTTTCCACCCTCACACACACACACTTCAACATGTCTCACACAGGTACGAGCGCATACACCTGCCGCCTCCCTTAGTTCAAACAATGCAATTAACAATGCAATTTAACTTTGAATCATACACCTATTTGTTTACATACACCCAATACACACACACCTCTTAGAGGGACTCTCCCAGCTGCATTATCAAACTCCTGATAGTTGAACCCTGACCTTGCCAACTGCGCGGTCAAGTTCAGACCATACGCACACGTGGTGTGACTGTAATGGTACAGACAAATCAATGTGTGTCAACATACTGCAGATTAGATAAGATGTCATGGTTTGGCTGAAGTTGTGTTGGTAAACTGAGGTGACAGAAACACTGTGGAATACAAATAGCCCAAAGTGTGTACGGCTTCTGATCGCACATGGAAAAAAAATAGTAATAAAATTTAAACTACATTCAAACAGAGAGCAGATAACCAGTGCATGGTGAATGTTCAGCTTTGATGGGATCTTTCCCTTCATACTCTGCAATCATGACACAAATATTTGGTTGGTTTCAAAATGCTGTCCAACTACTTGTGATTTACAGATGTCACTCATCCCTGAATGTCTCCACACTTTTGTCTGCTCACATTTGAGCTCATTTCAATATAATTAAAGGATTTGTTGTAATACCTCTGGAGTTGCTGTTCTGTTGCAAAGTGCTGTGTGCATGTTGAAATATCACTGTGTGCCAATAACAAGTCTGTCTGTAGGGCTGATTTTGCACAGGAGCAAGGAAGATTTGAGATATGTTGATGGTAATATTTCAAGATGGACATAGGTTGATGTTTCCAGGAGGAAAAAAGAAAGAAGGCAACATGGTACAATGACGTAAAGACACAGGAGGGATGCATCACTTTTTTTGCATAAATCAGTCTCACAACATAATTTGTACACATATATGAAGAGTGACTGGCTTATATTAGTGATGGTCACCAGTTCTACTATTTAACTTAACATAGATTTTGTGCTACTGTTAAACTAGCATTTACAGTTATACTGAATCACGTCATTTCCACGCAGGTTCCTGCTATGCAAAGTCAGGCTATGTAACTTTTAAAAGAAGAAATATTTCTCTTACAAATGAAAGCTGAATTAATTAGCAATGAAACACGCTCGGTTCAGTACACTCGGGCATTTAGCAGCTACCGTCCATCTTGGTCCGTATGACCAGTAGCTTAATGTTAGCTCTTTTACATAACTTTAGATAAATATCCCAGTGCAACAGACGTGATGTCAGGTGTCAGGTCACTGACTTCATGACTTTTCTCTATCTGTGCAACTGTTCCACTATATTTTAGCATTTACAATCATCCTGTAATTGCCATCCCATTTTCACACAGTTCTTATATTTTAAGCATTAGTTTGAACATCTTATCCGAGGACAAGCATCTTAGTGCTTGTAAGGAAATACACACAGTGTGCTAAAAGCTAATGAATGTGCTCTTCTTCCCAGAGCTCATCTAAACTAAGGAGGACTTGTCCTAACTGATTCGAAACCAAACTCCCTTGCATTTTATTGCAACAAGACAACGACTATACACTGCACTCCGCATCCTGAGAGACCTAACCCTTATCCAGCAAGGTACTTTTCCATGGATCACCTTACCTGTCCCATTTCTTTTAGCTTGGCTACTGATAAAGCACCAGAAGTGGTATGGTGTGCATCCCCAAAGGAGCTGCTGTGACCCTGTGTGTAACTTGGATGAGAAATTGAAATTGTTGAAATAATGTCTTGGATTTGGACTGTACTGCTGTGACAGTAGTGTTGGAAAATGATCGCAAGCAGGGACACAGTCACACTGGAAAAGCTTGATCCAGGCATGAGCACAACAAAGCCTAAGTCATTTGACAGGAGTACGCATGTGTGTGTATCTTTGTGTGTGTGTGTGTTTTCTTTACACGACCTCAACTTATCAAGTGAGACACCGCTGTCACACTACTTGATAGACATTACATAGGCACTTGTAACGACTGTACTGTGTACAAGTGGATATATTTCTTGTGTGTGTGTGTATATATATATGTGTGTGTGTGTGTGTGTGTGTGTGCAATGTGTCTGTGAGTAGAGCCTCATGACTGTGTGTATTTGTTGCCAAACACAGTGCGTGTGAAAGTCTGAGAGAGCAATGCGGTGAATGCAAAGGCTGTCCAATAGGTCGAGCTTTGTGTGCGTCATGTCAACCAAGCAGCAGGGTATACATAGCTACAGGTGGGATGGAAACTCAGGCGGGAGGGCAATACACACACAAACACACACACACACAAAGACACATATAAAATTGTGTGAGGGGAGTTGTAGGGGAAGGGGGAGTTGTTATGTGCCTTGTGTCCAGGGGTTCAGGTATTTTCCCATGAAGTGGGTTTCAGAGAAGACATCAGATCAGCTGGGAAGCAGCTGTTCCCTTTCTGGGTCACTATGTGTCAAATAAGTTTGATCCAGTTAACAATAACAGTGATCTCTGTGAGACAAAATTGTTGTTTTTTTTAATATCATAAAAAAGACAGAAAAATAAAAAGGTGCATTCAAACCCATAGGTTTTTCTGTAATACCTCTGAGCTATGAAATGTGACCTACATGATTTAAGGACCTGAGCCAGCTTGGCATGGCGGCTTAGCAAGTCTTTGTGGCTGCGATCACAGTTAATCCTACAGGGCATAAAAGAGATCATACAAATGAATGTTGGCAAGACTCTTCTTTAACTAGGTACTCTACCTGTTGTGACTGGCATCAACAACGCCTCTCTTTCACCTGCCTATACCCATACATCCATACTTGTGTAAATTAACATTTCTATTAAAATGGTTAAACTGATGCAGGAATTGTCAAGATATTGTTATTTCTGAACTCAGAGAATGCATACAGATGTCCAGTCCTTCCTTCATGTACACTAAAAGTACAGGTAACTGACTAAATGAAGGAAACACTTGTATATATAAAGTTTACTGATGGAGGGTGGAATTCATTGCGCTCATTACTTCTACACACATTTTCAGCAGAAAGCCAAGTCATGTAATTCTGAGTAAGCACCTTTAGCTTGTCGCAAAGCATTTCTATGTTGATTTAAGCTCACTGCATTAACGTAGCAACATGCTTACCATTTTAAAGGAAGTAGTTGAATGCAGATCTGGTCAGATTTCTAATAGTTACATTTGTTAAAACGGAGGAATAACTTCATATTTACATAGTCATTTGTCAGTTTGTTAGCACATTTATCCTAAAAAAAGCTCAGATACCTGGTTGTGATTAAACGGACGAATGTACGACCAGCACTCACGTCCTGTCTTACTTCTGCTTATCTTACTTACTGACTGTTAAATCTCATGAGAGGTCATGGATTGCTTTAAACATAAAAGCCACATCCTAAATCCAGAATATTGTCTGTTCTGCCAAGTAATCACTTGTTGAGAGGTTTGTTTTGTATGTACAGAGAGTAAGAGCTAAGGAATAGGTTGGAAATTGGCATTGTTTTAAACTGCATGTATCATCATATGTGATATATATTTATTGTCCACAGAGTTGGGACTTTGGAAAAGTGGATACAAAAACAACAGACTCTCAAGATACACTGAAAATCCCAAATTGATATTTAACAGTGTAAAATATCACTTCTGCTGCAGACAACAACCCGTAATGATGTAAATACACACTGACAGACACACGCCATGTTGAGGAACCTGAGATGACTGTTTCAAAGTCCATATTTATTGACAGTGTGGCTCGGAGAGACAGAACATTGAACCTTGCTGTTATCAGGGTGGACTGACCTGCATCAAGACGTGTAACCCAGACTGGTGCTGTCACTGTGTTTACATTGGCTGTAGATGCTTTCACATCTGTAGGTTATGTATGTCTCAGGTGAGGTTGTGCCTAAAGCAGTGCTTGAGACTTTCACTCATTGGTTGGCTCAAACTGCTTCGTACTTCAGTGCCCAGAAATCATACGCTGTCATGCCAATAAAGTGAATTTGTGTTTCTTGGAGCCGCTTAGGAGTGGCGCATAAGGGGAATATACAGGGTCTTAAGTACTGGGAAATAGACACTTTTGACTTTTCCCCATGTATATAAAATATTGCAGCTTTAGATGCAAACTTTCCAAGCATCATAAAGATTCATATAAAAGTTCAGAGTTGAGTCAAAAGGTCAAGAATGGTCACAAATGTGAGTCTCATCCCGCTACAGCAGGGGGCTGTGATCGGAGAGATCATATCTTTTCAAGTGTGTTCTCTGCACAGCAAGGTACATAAAGTGGGTATGAAAAGAACAAGATGTTGTAAAAGACTATAGAGTAATAATAAAAACCTCACACTGAGAGATATCTATAACACAGGATATGTTTGTAATGTCAACAATTCTGCGTGTCTGCAGATGGCGTCTTGATGAGATGATGCAGACATCAGAGAAGCTCCAGAGAATTTCAGGCACCGCCGAGGGGAAAGATTGAAAACGGGAGATTTGTGAGAAAGACAAGAAGTCAATGTTGACATGCACTGACAAAACAAACTCAACGGCATATGCAAAAGAATGCGCTTCAGTTGGCTTAGTGATAATAACAGGAAGGAAACACCAGCAACACAAACACGCAGGTAAATACACGCATGCACACAATAACTGTTGATGTGCCTGGTTCAATCCAGTTTGGTAATTACTATAACCACTTTTCTACTTATAGTACGTCAATTCCTGGTTACCCCACCCTTTCCATGTGAACTCAATAGAAAACAAATTCAAGTTTGTCTGGTTGAAGACAGTAAGGAACTGGCTAGGAGAGGTTTGATCAGTTTTATATTAAAAGATCTGTCAATCAGTGTGGGGATGATAGCAGTTTCCGATCTTATGTTGAATTTTGGTGGCGGGGCCTACATTTGTCCAAGGGCTAGAATTTTTCAAAGCAGACAATGTGGGGGCCGGACTTTCAATTTATATATATATATATATATATATATATATCAGACATATAGACACACGCAATTGCAGAATGCAGTCCTGACTGGCAGGACATATTAATCGGTTTTGGTGCTATCAGTGTCCTGATTGGTGGAAAATGCTTGCAAGAAGCAGGAAGAAAAGCCTTTTGAATTGTTTGTCAGCCACGCAAAAGTGAAAAAAAGAAATAAAACGACATGTTAAACAAGAGCATGTGAAAAAAATAAAAGGAAATGTTAAATGAGAGCTACAAGTTTGTCCCCATTCTTGAAAATGAAAATATGGCACAAGCTGCATTCCATTCCTAAAAGAATTCATAAAAGAACAAAAGATTTCGTTTCAACTTCACCTATTCGAACCGAGAGCCTCTGGCTGTGAGGCGACAGTGCTAACCACTACACCATCGTGCCATTATGCTAAATATCGTAGCGCATTTTGTCCTCCTTGCATTTTCTGAATTCATTTATATTTTGCGGGCCAGATGAGAAGCTTTGGCGGGCCGGATGTGATCTGGGGGCCGTCAACTGGCGGACCTTCAAAATATTAATTATAACCTCTGTGGCTCTGCCTTTGTATTTTTCTGTCTTTGTAAATCATGCATATGGAAATACGTGTGCATACATGTTATGCTCTGTGCTCAGCACATTGTAGTATGAATGCATGAAATGACAATTTGTAGAGAAAGCACATATTCTATCACAGTCATAGAGGATATTGAGTAAGGAATGTAAGAAAAAGACAGTCAAAAGTTTCACACTTAGTTTCATATTCGACTCATGACTCACCATATCCGAAACAGAATGACCTGAGGAGCATGTGTCAGCTGATAAATGAGAAAGTTAACAACCAATCTGTGCTTTGCAACGCTTAAAAATGAACACAAGAATGTTTAAAGGAATAGTGGGACTTTTTGGGAAATACACTTATTTGTTTTTTTGCAAAGAGTTAGGAACACAAACTTTCTGGCTCACTTGAGCACCACATTTTGCGCTGGCAAAGCACAAAGAAAAACAAAAATACACGGTGAAAGAGGTTTTAGCCATGATCTTTCATAAGAAACAAGAAGATGTAAATGACAACGATTCAGATTTTGACTGCTGGTAGCCTACACGGATGAGGATTAGTCTACGAGGAACGCCTTGATCCAAAAATTTCTTACAATGTGAAAGTTCAATTTCAGTACAGTTTTTGTGTTTTTAGTGTTTTCTGTGAGGAATAAAAATGTTATATTTGAAAAAGTAATCAACCACTGTTATCCATATATCAACAGATCAACAGGTTGTCTATTTTACAATGATATATTACACTTTATTTACTCTGGTGATACTGACCAAGATATACAGGCAGCACCAAAATGTAGGCTATATATTGTCAAATTTTCTACTGTAAACGCCCAGGACGATATCCAATAATTGGCTGTAAATCATTGAGGAAAAGGTGTATTTTCACCAAACTTCACATGGCATTCCAAAACACTTAAATACAACTTTTCACATTGAAAAAATAAAAATTACCAGGTTGACTATGAAGTTATTCAACAAAACACACATTTTTTTCACTGGGCTTTTTTTTTTAATGTCAAATATGCTCTCACAAAGGTAATGCATGATGGTGAATTTACACTGCACCAGAAAGAAAAAGCAGGTTCCCCTAAATCATATGATGTATAACACTTGATACTGTCTGACAAAATGAGCTCAGAATTGGCAAAAATATAAAACTATGTCCAGGCGTTTCTTTGTCTATGTAGGTTTAAGAGGGTTAAAATGGAGCAGTCTGGCATTTAGCTACATACACTTGTTTGTCCCCTCAAATCAACAGATCCAAGGACGGATATCATTATCAGCTTGGACCAGATGTGCGTGGTTCTTTGCACTTAGCATACAGACTTAGGAAACCTGCTAGCCTTTGGATATTGGCACGTGTGGTTGAGGTTGACCCTCTTACTGAAAGCAAGAAAGCACATGTCATGTGTCATATCTGGGACTTTCATGTTTAGAATATCATGGTAACTGCAGACTGTATACAGAGTTAAAAGGGTTAGATGGGCCAGATCAATAATGTACTGTAGCCTATGTTCTGATGTGGGACAGTGTGGGTGAACCACGTAGACAGCAGCAGGTAATGAGGAAACATAAAGTAGAGTAAAGGGCAACTATTATTAACACACACACACACACACACACACTTTTATCAGTGTTCACGTTTTTTTAAACCAGCAGTAGACACCAATACAAACTCAGTTGGACACACACATTAATGCATGTACTCAGATGCACATGCAGACAAACAAACACTGCTGCAACACACTCACATATAAAAATGACCCCCACACGCGCGCACACACACACACACACACACACACACACTCAAGCAGCCATAAGCCAAAGTCCAGTTGCATGGGGTGTGAGATGGAGAATTCCAGTTTATATAAATCCAGTTTATACAGTAAGTCAAGTCCATTATCACTTTGCAGTGATCACAGGCAATACTGTAAAATGAAGCCTTTACAACACTATAAACACAGACTTGATCAACATATACCACAGCAGCAGCAGCTTAATTGCATTTCAGACTAAGCTCTCTGTTATGTTTTGGCTGGTTCCTGTCTTAGTCGATCATGAGCTCGTGTCGTGTGGGAGGTCACGGTGGTGTGACTGGGTAATGATTTAGCCGGAGGTCACCTCAGACTGCCGAAGGTCATTTTACCTCTCAAGTGCTGTTTCAGGTCAAAATGTGGACAATGTTATATCGGCCAGTATCTTTCAACTCATTGATTTGTTGGTGAATGAGTAGCTTGGATTATTTGTGGTGATTCATCAGCAGGCTATTAAAATATTCAGCAACTCGCTCATCATGTGACACTGTACAACATGTCGACAAGAGCAGCTGGGGTGTCATAATAGACACCATACAACTGACTGTGTATGGTTATGCTCTCAGGAGGGTTTATTTATGTTTAGAACGGAAACTGTGACGTGGGCCTGAGCGTGTATGTGTCTTTCTCCGTGAGTGTGTATATGTGTGTGTGTGTGTGTGTGTGTGTGTGTGTGTGTGTGTGTGTGTGTGTGTGTGTGTGTGTGTGTCTGTGTGTGTGTGAAGTGGCTCTGTCCCTTGGGAGAAAATAGACAAGGACAGTCAAAGGAAATTGGAATTCACAAGTTAACTGCCAGTCATCTCTGCTGCTCTCTCTTAATATAGAACAACATCTCAGCATTTACAGCAACATAAACAGTACAGTACAGTGCATGTCAATCTGTAGAAATAGGCCAAAACTCTATTTACATTTTGTCACAAGCTCATCTAGGTAGTAAAAAAAACCCTAACACACATTCAGATCCTTTCCCGTAAAACAACGAACACACTTGGGTTACTTATCTCCAGGAGTAAACCATTAACTAAACTCACTAGCCATTATCTTTATTACCACCCCAGAGATATACCAGTTAATGCTTCCTGCTCTCTGTGACCTCTTATATCTCCTCTCAAACAGCGTATCAAATTTTATAGTAAACTGTCAACAACGGACAACTTCTCCAGTGCTGTTTAATTTACTTTTGACTTTTACTTTTGAATTTCCTGGAAGGCCGGAGCTGCTCCACAAATGTGGCGTGACTCCCAAGGACAATATGGTGGCAGTACAGGGGATTTTATGAGCATTTTTTTTGCTGTTAGTTTTACAGCTGTAAGCTTCTCCTTTTAAATGTAATAGCTCCTAGCACCTCCCTAAAGCTGTTAGCTACTGTTCAGCTAAATATTATAGAACTCTAAAAACTGTTAGGGTGAAGACAGTGAAGTTACCCTTTACAAGCATTGCGTTTCTCTGACCTTATATTTATGCACCTTTGCTGCCACCTACTGGAATAGTTGTACAATTGCAGTGTCTGTGTTGCTGAGATGAGGACACTCGTACACAGGCAAGCAAAAACACACAATAATTAGCAGTAATTAGTTTTTTACAGTTGGTTACGTGCATTTCCAAAACTCTACAGACAGTCAGCACAGCAGCTGTCAATGTGGACCAAACTGTGGATCCCTTTTCATTGCTTTGACACAAAATCATGCATTCAGTGACCACATCTTTCAAAATGCGTGAATTGTTTTCTCAGTCAAACTCAACCCCACCAAAACACTGTGTATTTACAGTCCATTTTGCACATGTTTACATGCTAATTTATGTTCATAAGATAAAACAATATGACTGTAAATTAGACTACAACTGGTTATATTCTGCTACATCCAATAAAAGAAAAAAGAAAACTAGATTTTTATTATATATATATATTATTTTCCATGAGGTGGAAAGCTTATGATCACTGTCTACATGATTAGATGTCTCTCCTGGATGCAATCGATGCTGGATGCCTCGACATATCTGCAGAAGAAGGGTTAACTACTACTGCTGTATTTCCCTATCTGTAGCTATTCTACACCTGTATATATAGTGAATATATACACGTTTGTTTTGTATTGCATGACTGGAATAGCTTTAGTTTAGGAAAACAAGGCCTATTGAAGCACATTGTAGCATTTATGATTCATTTTTGTTATAATATATACTGTTAGGTAGCACAACCCATGCAGTAAACAGATGGCCATCGATAAAGATAAAAATGAAAAGTAAAGAATATGTTTTCTTGAAGGGAGACAAATGTTGTCAAGTGTTGTGGTTGTTGACTCTAAGATGT
This sequence comes from Macquaria australasica, assembly GCA_005408345.1. Classification (NCBI taxonomy): domain Eukaryota; kingdom Metazoa; phylum Chordata; class Actinopteri; order Centrarchiformes; family Percichthyidae; genus Macquaria; species Macquaria australasica. Next base: position 133,512 of record SEMN01000619.1, read on the forward strand.
GCATGAACAATGAATGTTTTAGTTGCATTCATGCATTTTGGATGTGAGATGAACTGTTGTGCTGAGCTGCATGTCGGCGAGGTAAAAGTGTGACGTGTTTTCAAAAAGTGAACTCAGTATAAAGAAATGTGTGTAACCAATTATAAAAAAACAGTACAGACAAAAACACATTCATCACTCACAGTCATTTGTTGCTGTGATATGGAAGTGAAAAAAATACTATCATGCTTAATTTAGATGTTAGCCAAGAGGATGGGGATAATTGGCCTTGGGTGCAGGAAAACAACATGCCCAGCAGGGAGCAGAAAAAGTCAATGTTCCTGCTATGGTGACCAGGGCTGGGGTCATTCGTGTGCTATGCAGTTATTCCAGGAAATGGTTCTTTTTTCTTCTTTCTCTGAATGTTTTTGCATGTAGGATTTTTTTTTCTTTCATTTGTGAAATGACATGACTGGTCAGATAGTCAAATAGGTATGAATGGAAAGCAGCAGGTGAAAGGTGACAGAGCCCCTGACCTTTACTGAAGAAACATAGCCTATATATACTAACACACACAGCAGTTATAGCACAGATAAGAGCAGTGGGCACTGAGTATTGGTAGAAGTCAGTAATAACGTTCATCCAGTGTACAGTGTTTGGGTAAACGTGACAAGAAGTTCTGCAGTGACTTTATCAGCACAGCTCCTCTTTTCAAAGGACCTTGACACTTGTGTTCAGGGTCACATAGAAGAGAATTCTGTTTCCTGGTCCTTGAGCTGAAGCAATGCTTGCGGTGCTGAAGTAGAGTTGGGGAGTGAAAGGAACACCCCAAGGTTGTGAGATACTGGCATGTTGTTCCTGTTAAAGCATGACTCTTGTTCTCATCACGGCTTCACTTTTTTTTTTTTGATGAAATTGCACCATTTGATCAAGCTATTCTGAAAGGCTACTGTCACAAATTGAAAAACTAATGATATTCATGATCTAACTTATCTAATTTGTGGTCTGAATCAGGTTTGTGAATTGCAAGATGTGGTATTATGATATTTTATAGATATTAGTCATTCTTCCTTTTTGGATATGTGAGGCGTCAGCATACTGCCAGTCAATCAACGTGTCATGGCTTATGAATATTTATGTTATTATGTAATGCTGAACAGCTTAAAAAAAAGTTACCAACATACAGTAGTCATACCAACTTGTCACAAAACTATGAAAATACATGTAGCCACAAAAAAGCTATTCTGTGATTGATGTGTTCCCTTTTTTCTGTGCTTATTTAGTAAATGCACAAGTATGATGGGGCCAAATGAAAGAACACCACCTGCAGAGAACCACATGCTTTGGTAACTTCTAGGCTGGAGTCAGAAATTAGGAACTGACGACTGCAAAAGATTACTAGCAGTAACGATGTCTTACTAAGACATGAGACTACAGAGCAACAAAATATTGGCTACGTATTTTTAATTTTAGAGCAGTATTTTCCAGTGATGATAACTGAGCTTCAACCTTTCTACACTTGTATGAAAACTTTGATCTAATTACAAAGTAAAATAAAGTTCTCAGTTTCTCTGTTGAAAAGAAAATGGAAAACACTATAATAGGAATAATTGCATGGTTAGAGAGACACTTTCCACACCATATATATACAGGATATATGTGGCTGACCATGCCAGGTATCTATAGTACAGCAAAATATACATTCTGTGTACATATTACCTGGTCAGCTGATGACATTTCACTCTATTAGATATCTGCAAACCAACAACCAAGAGGTGAGACGATGTAACTAGATTCTGTGTTTGCTGTCTCTGGTTTATGAAGTACTGTGGAAAGATTTAAGGTTAGACATGATGTGCATATCAACACTGATTAGATACAAATTGTATGTAATGTATACTTTTCAGTTATAAACTACAAACTGCACCTCAGTCCCCAAATAAAGAAAAAAAGAAAGAAAGAAGAGCCTGACCTCTGTGTGCAAGAGGAAAATATAGCATGCAAAATGTTTGTAATGCTAGACAAATTCGTTCCTTTTTCGATTAGCAATAAAGTCATTTCCAGTGCAAACCTTGTCTTTGGCACTCTTGTTACACTGCTCTGTATCATAAAGTCAATGTAAGAGAATATGATTACTTCAGGGACTGCTGGGGACGCAGCGGATCTGTTGTCATCACTTAGATGACCACCAACTCTCAGTGTGTCTCTTTAAGTGGGGTGGGGGGAGTATTGGATGATGTCACTGCTACCTGTCTGATTGACTGAGTGATTAATCACCAGGGGGCTTGGACTAGGAGGAGAGGGCGAGGGGGATCAGATTGGAATGAGGGAGGGAGGGGCCAAAGACTGATCAATCACAATGATTGACAGGCTGGATCTGAGGATCAGCATCCGTGGAGGATACTACATCACCAGAGTCAGACACCGGCACACAGGCATGCACATTTACGCACATGATGCGCACAAATGGACACAAAGCCACACGTGCACGCACATAGACACATAAACGCACGCACCAACGCATGCACAAAAATACATGCAAACACACCCAGACACATGTACACAATTTGCCATCACAGCACCACCCATCCATAGGTTTCTCCCCATCCAACCCCTGAAGAATGTGTCAGCATGGGAGAAATGCACCCAGATACAGGATGGATAATAACAGCCTGAGTACAGATGGATTTACTGCCATGATTGGGACACACACACACACACACACACACACACAGAGTCAGTAATCGTCACCATCTATTCATGTCAGCCACACGTTCTCATCATGGTCACTGTATCTTGCGAGAAGGGGAGTGGGAGGGAGAGAGATCAGATTCAGGGGCAAAGATATACAGCGCGCTGTTAGATTTAACGCCACCACGTGCAGACATGTGCACACATCCTCAGAAGAGCAGGACACAGAAAAAGTCCTGCAACACACATTTTAAATGAATGAAACTCCACTCCCTCCCCCTCTACTTCTCTTTAATCCCCACCACCACCCTCTGTTACAGTATCATCTGCTGATTAGTGGTGAATTATTGCCGTTTCAGAGAGAAAGAGACATCTGTCACTAGCCAGGACCGACCCCCCACCCCCACCCCCCGAGGCAAGAGGCTGCCACCTGAGAGACCAGAGCCTCTCCCTGGGGACTGATCGCTTCAATAACCCCACCCACACCATCTCTTTACTCAAACCCAGCACCACCACCATATTTAACCTCCATTTTTGGTCTAAATGTCACCTCTTTTCCTGTATTTCCTTCATCTCTTTATCATCTCTTCACTCCCTACTTTCTGTGTTTCTTAGACATTCAAGGGGCCAAGATTATAGAAACATTTGCATTTTTCTTCATCTTCACCCCACCCCCACCTTTTACCCCTCATCCCTTCCCCCAAAGTAGTTGCATCACAATAAGAGTAGTGTGTATCATTCACAATGTCCCTCCCTCCCCACACTTAAGATGTAACAAGATGCCCCTCATTGATATCTGCTCCTGATAACATCTGGCTAGTCTGATTGTCTCTGTGTGTGTGTGTGTGTGCGTGTATATGTGTGTTAGGTGCTACTCAATACTACCATCTTTTCCTTTACTGGGCCACCATAATGCTTCTGATTAAAGATCTAAAGTATATAGGAGTGTATATACTTACATTTACAAAAGTACAAGTATTAACATATATTTTTATGTTAACAATGGATTAAATGACTGTGTGTAATGTGAAAGGTGTTGCTCATATAGACAAACCCTCAGAGAATTACTGCAGCTCTCAGCTCTATGGAGCATTTTAGCATCTTTCATCTCGTTGTTTTGGTTTTACAGCTTTACTGTTCTGGTTCACTCTCCAAAGTGACTCCCAAAAAACAGTAGTTAATGCAGGTTTTTGCAGTATTTGAGTAAAAGTATTTAATTACTTTCCACCACTGCATATAAAGGGTTCTATATAAGTATACAGTGGCAGTAGATAGATAGATAGATAGATAGATAGATAGATAGATAGATAGATAGATAGATAGATAGATAGATAGATAGATAGATAGATAGATAGATAGATAGATAGATAGATAGATAGATAGATAGATAGATAGATAGGTTCTTTATTGATCCCCCAGAGGGGAAATTGTTGTGTTGCAGCAGGTAGAGAATAAGATTTGCATAAAAATAAAAATAAAAATAAATATTTACTTAACCTAAAATAGAATAAACCTAAGTTAAACCTAAATTGGGATTAAATTAACATAAAATTAAGTTAAACCTAAATTGGACTTAAATTAACATGTCCCCAACCTAAATTAAGTAATTAAATTAACATGTCTCTAACTTAAGTTAAACAAACGGTTAACGCCAAAACAACAGTTAACAGAATATACAGTATACACTGCAGTATACAGTACAATAAACACTACAATTTACACTGTACAATACACTATACAATACCATACGCTATACAGTACAATACGCTATACAATACAATGTACAAATATGTAACAATAAGACAAACACAGACACAGAAGTCCGGTGTAATGCTGGATGCAGTGTTGTCGTGTGTATTTATTGTCCCACAGGTTCAGTGGATATGAGTGCTGTTGCAACTCACAGTGAGGCATTGAACAGTCTGACTGCTGAAGGCAGGAAGGACCTCCTGTAGCGCTCCTTGTGGCACCTTATGGTGATCAAGCGAGCACTGAAGGTGCTCTGCAGGTCCAGCACCATGTTGTGGAGTGGATGTGCAGCATTGACCATCATAGCCTGCAGTTTGGCCAGTGTCCTTGCTGCTGCCACCTCCTCCACGGTGCTGAGGTTCGCACCCAGCACACAGCCAGCCTTCCTGATCAGTTTGTTCAGTCTGTTGGCCTCCCCTGCTTTAATCCCAGCACCCCAGCACACTACGGCATATTAGAGGGCACTGGCGACAACAGACTGGTAAAACATGTGCAGCAGTGAGCTGCACACATCACAGGACCTGAGCCGCCTGAGAAAGTAAAGCCTACTCTGACAGGGCCATGGTGTTACCAGCCCACTCCAGCCTGTTGTTAAGGTGGACCCCCAGGTATTTGTAGGATCCGACTGTCTCCACATCCGTTCCACTGATGGAGACAGGAGACCATTGAACCTTACTCCTCCTGAAGTCCACGGCCATCTCCTCTGTCTTGGTGATGTTCAGCAGCAAGTTGTTACTTCCACACCACCATACAAAGTCCTCCACCACGCCCCTGTATTCCCCCTCCTGGCCATCCCTGATGCACCCCACAATAGCTGTGTCATCCGAGAACTTCTGCAGATGACAGGAGTCCGAGTTGTACCTGAAGTCAGAGGTGTACAGGGTGAACAGGAAGGGGGATAACACAGTCCCTTGCGGAGCTCCCGTGCTGCACTTCAGATCTGACACACACTTGCGCAGCCGCACAAACTGTGGCCTACCGGTCAAGTAGTCCACCACCCAGGAGACCAGAGAGGCATCAACCTCCATTCTCCTCATCTTCTCACCCAGCAGCTGAGGCTGAATGGTGTTGAAGGCACTGGAGAAGTCAAAAAACATGACTCTGACAGCGCTCCCAGCCACCTCCAGGTGAGAGTAGGCCCTCTGGAGCATGTAGATGACAGCGTCATCCACTCCAATAAGGGGATGGTAGGCGAATTGCAGGGGGTCTACAAAGGTGCTGACCTGGGGCCTGAGGTGTGACAGCACAAGTCTCTCCAGGGTCTTCATGACATGGGATGTTAGCGCCACTGGTCTGAAGTCATTAAGTCATGTAGGGGGCCCCTTCTTGGGCACCGGGACCAGGCATGATGTCTTCCACAGCACAGGGACCCTTCCAAGACGCAGGCTCATGTTGAAGAGGTGCTGTAGAAAACCACACAGCTGGGCAGCACAGCTCCTCAGCACCCTAGGGCTCAGACCATCAGGGCCCGGGGCCTTGCCCCTGTGCAGCTTCTCCAGCTCCCTCTTCCCCTGGGCAGAAAGACAGTGGTGGTGGAAGGTTGGGGGGTGATTCCAGGTGTGGTATTGTTGGGTCCTTGACCAAGTGGGGAGGCAGAGCAGGTGTTGATTGTCCATTCATCGTGACGGGAGGAATTGATGGGTCGTTGATTATGAGGGGAGTTGTTGATGAGTCTGTTATTGTAGAGCAAGATGGGTCATTCACTATGGGGGGATGTGTTGATGAGTCTGTTATTGTTGAGGAAGATTGAGGGGGGGGGGGGGTGTGACCAGATTGTGGGGAGAACTAGAAAATCCATTGTCAAACCTATTGAAGAACAGGTTTAACTCATTGGCACATGACAGGCTGCCCTCCAACGGTCCATCAGTAGACTGTTTGAAGCCTGTTATGGCCACACATCCTTCACATTGTTCCTCCTTAACTGGTCCTCAATCTTTCACTTGTATGTCCTCTTTCCATTCCTGATGGCCACCTTCAGCTCCTTCTGGACCCTCTTTGTCCTGTCCCTATCACCATCCCTGAAGACCCTCTTCTTCTCGTTAAGCAGGACCTTCAGATCACTGGTAATCCAGGGCTTGTTGTTTGGATAACATCTCACCTGATTTGTGGGCAAGATGTTGTCCTCACAGAACTTGATGTAGTCAGTGAAGCACTCAGTGGAACCTTTGATATCATCACCATAGGCATCACTGATGAAACTCCAGTCTGTAGTTCCAAGGCAGTCCTGCAGGGTTTCATTGGCTGCCTATGACCTATGATCTAGTGGTCGCAGGTAGCCGCTGAACCTTTGGCTGGTAGAGGGGTGTAGAGGGGTACACTATAATTATACTGTATTAGGCCAAGAAGCCTGCAATTATTAGGTTCACAGGGGTTTATCAAACCGAAACAGGTCATGTATCGAATTGAATGACCTGTATCAAATGATTTGTGGCAAATATGGACTGTTTCATACCGTGGGTGTGTGTGCGGGCATGTGGATGCCTGTGTGTGTGTGTGTGTGTGCGTGCACTTGGAAGCATGAGTGCCTTATAACTAAGTTTGTTAAATAGAGCAGGAGGCAGAAAGATTCCCAGAATGACATGAATTCCTTTAGCCAGTGTCCTTCTGCCTGCGATGTCAGAAGGCCATATGCTCCACAGATAATAAAGTGAAGATACACACACATTCACGCACACAGTGGCTGCCTCAGTTTGGCTACATTTGAGGAGGAGCTGGAGGAGGTATTGTTCAAGTTAACCATTGTGTCTTCCTCAGCAGGGATGGTGAGAGACAATTGCTTGGTGTTTCTGTGGTTGTGGAGGGGGAGGTAGGGAGTTTGTGAGGGGTGAAGGGAGAGCAGCAAGTTTTTGTAGCGAGATGAGGACCCAAAGACACCCAATGAATATATGGTTTTAGCAGCAGATTGTGTGTGGGCACTGAACACTCACAATGTGTCATTTGGAAGACACCTCACGTCAATTACTGCCGGACAATGATGAGAAACTCCCACAATTCTTCTGTGCCATCCCTGACGGATCAGTTATTTCATCAAATGTGATGCAGCCACATTTTAGGCAAAAGTCTGTATTATACAGTACATGCTACTACTGAAACATCGCACTGTTTTCTCCCTCTGCACATGGCCTCATACTGGCTATGGGAGCATTATCCTACTCACAGCACTGTTATTTTGTCCAGGAGACAGACGAGACAAGTGTTCTCCTGTCAGTGATCACCTGCCTTTACGCAAAAAGAAAATTGGATTTTCCTCTCATTCCACCGCACAAGAGATTGGATTGATGATTGGAAGTGGTCTATTGTCTTCTGCCGTATGAAAACGGGAACACCATCTTCACCTAATAATACTTCACTTGCATAGTTGAGTCTTGTCAGCACAAGAGTTATCATGTACAAGGAGCATACTCATACTTTATAACAGAGTGTGTGAATGTGGTACCCATTTGTACTTGTAAAATCTTTGTGACGCCAGTGAAGAGACAAAATGAAAACCCCTGTAGGAACATCTGGGATATATATATATATGTATAGTACAATATATATAGTACAGAGAGAGCTTTCTAAAGTCTGAGAAAATAACCCTGATGATGTCATAATGATATCATCAGGGTTATCTCAGCTTGGGCTTGGAGACTACAAATTTATAAGAGAAAACCTGAGTTACAAACTGGGGTATGGAGTTGCAATTACTCTATTGAACTGCATTATGGGAAATGTAGGATCCAGCATTTCTAGAGCCTGACCCATAGGACTAAAGGGCTTTACACACCGGAAGCATTTTTTTCGTGCTATTAATTTGCACATCAATATATTTTTTCGAACTGTTGTTTTTGTCATGAGTCATGACACTGAAATATTATCACCTTATGAAGTTGATATGGCAAACATGTTAGCAAACAGTTGCTTATTTACACATCCAGCAATTATGGAGCAACATCATGATTCATTTGGAGTTGTGTTTCTGGCCACCTGGTGAATGGAAACCCAATATTCACTCTCACTTTTTAGCTCCATTTCTGGTCTCTACCAACTCCAAAATGCAAATGTTTGTAGAATGTAGGCACATTATCTGTCCAAGGGAGCAAACTTTGTCTGTCTGCTGTTTGGTGCAGGGCAGGTAGTGTACAGTGGGTTTTTAGAGCTTTTTTTTCTTTAAAAACAGCCGCTTACTGAGTTGTTTTGGCCAGAAAACCAGAACAATGAGTTGAAAGACTGCAGAGTTGCGTGATAATTCTCTGTGGGTTCATTCTTACGGGTGCCCCCTTTCACATACAAGTAGTCATGCTGATCACTCTGCAAACATGCTTCCAGTATTTGGTTGCTAAATAAATGTTCTCAGAGCTCTTAAGTGGTACTGAGATTAATGTACCAGTGTACTGAAATAAATTAGGCACTTGTACTATGAGACAATGCTAACTACTGTCTTTGTCGACAGTCTTGTTTTATTTTGAATCACACCCACAGGGCCAATAGGAATTACCCCCCCTCTCCAAAAGGCAATTAATCTTAATTAGGACTAATTATGAGGCGAGGCGGTCTCTGCCGGCTCCTGTCATCTCCACGTATCCTCCTCTGTTGTGTGGGCAGCTATGTTTATAGCTTGTACATTTCTGACAAGAGCCTATGGAGAAAGAAAACAGTGGTTTTCACGTCTCATTTGCAAAGACAGGGTTAGTTCATTTGAATAACAAATAGCATGTCTGAAAGCTGTCACATAACAACACACTGCTTCTTTTATTTCATTTATGCATTTTAGTTCTACTAAATTAGTCAGTTCTTCCCAGCTTTCTAGGAAATCCAGATACTTTTTTGCATTTAGTGAATGTGATGATAATGTGGAAAATAATGCACAGATTTGTTCTTCCTCTCTCAACTTCCTCCGCTCTCCAACCAACACAGATGCCTCCGTCCATCAGTCTTCACTGTTGACAAGCCAAAGCCACACTCCCTCCTTTGATCTCTCTGCAGGGCCCTTTGTGTGTGTGTGTGTGTGTGTGTGTGTGTGTGTGTGTGTGTGTGTGTGTGTGTGTGTGTGCGCCCATCTGTGTCTGGGCACCCATCTGTAGGTTACACACACAGCCCTTCCTCTCCTGCCTCCAGGCTACAAGACCAGCTCAGGACCAGTATTCAGCGGCCACTGCACATATTTAGCACCCCCATCCTTCCTTTGAAGATGCAAGAGGTGAGCTTTTTCTATAAAAAAAATACACCAATCTTATTAACCTGAATCAGAAAGTTCAGCTGGGACAAAGAAAAATGTCTCATCCTAAGACTGAGATGCCACAGATTTGCTATACATTTTACTATTATTTGTTGCCAATTATGGACATGCTGGAAATCCTGTATCTTGTCTCACCAAAAAAGGCTGATCCTGTTTACCATCTGTACAGCCTAGCAGTTTTAAAGAGTCATGTTAGCTTCAGCTAATAACTTCAGCTATGTAGCTCCCTTTGGCACACCAAACACCTCTCACCATCTGGAGGGGTCATAAATACATTTCCATTGTAGACTAAAATATAACTTTGACTGACTCTGTAGTAAGCCTTTCAGACCACATGAAAATCCTGACTCCTTCACTGGCATTGCCAGAAACTAAGGCCCTTACCTTAAACATCTATGGCCTAAAGCCTTTGATTAGAGCGTGTTGAAGTTTAGATGAAAAGAAGATTAATCAATTTTTTGGCCACTTTGGGAAAACTCAAAAAGCTCTAAAAACAACACTGACGTAACATTACCTTGTAAAGTTGATATGGTGCATGTATCTAACAGTTGCCTATTTACACATCCAGAAGATGAAGAGGAATAGGATACATTTGAAGTTGTGTTTCTGACCACCTAGTGAATGTACGTCCAATATTCTGATAATATGTCTTTCATCTCTGCCAACTCCTGAGGGAAATATCTGGCTCTTTAGCTGCTAAATGCTCCACTATGTTCACCAGCTAGTTGCTAACGTTGTCTGTCTGCGGTTTGGTGCTGGGCATGTAGTGTACAGTGGTTCTTCAAGGCTTTTTCACTGAAAACAGCTGCCTGCTGTGGCCAAAAGCTACAACTAAAGCGGTGAGGCGAACCAAAAACAGCAAAGTCCTAGGTTGTAAAACCCAAACAATGAGCTGAAAGATGCTAAAATGCTACATAGAGCTGGTGAACTGCAGAATCAGGTGATAATTCTTTGTGAGTTTGTCACTATGAATGACCCCTTTCATATTACATGTTGACATTTGACCCGTTTTTTACATAAGAATATTGATTGGTGCAGCTTTAAATGTGTCACCTGCACAACTTTGGGTTAGCAGCAATCGAATCCCTCTTAACAAGCAGCAAAAGGGATTCGAATGGATTTTCTTCAACAGTCCAAACATATGCAGGTCAGAGGAGACACAGGGTTGCCCATAAATATGAATATGAGTGACAGGGCTTGTCTGTCTGTGCTCAGGCTGTAATGGACTGAAGGGTCCAGGGTGTTTCCCAAGTGGCTACCTGGTGCTGCCTCCTGTCACCCTGATATGGATAAAATAAATCTTACAGGAACTCTTGACAGGACTTTCTTTGACAGGGAGTAAAGTCAATCTAACTTGGAAACCCATATCAGTGTTAAAGCAGCTTTGCCAGCTGATATGTGAGAGACATTTGGGTCTCAAAAGGGAGCTGCACAAATAGACAACTACTTACCACAACTTTAACTGTGGCATTTGACTGTACGGTGTTCACTTTATTTTACATGTTTTGGTGCAGGCTGCTGTTTTGACATCTGCTCTGCATCAAAGTGTTTGTCATGACGCTGTTGCCTGCACATACAAAGACTGTCCTGTATCAGCTCGTCAAGGTTATATCTTCACTGTGTTCAAAAGCCAAGTGATGTCTTCATTCTTGCCAGTAGGCAGAGAGCAGATTCAAGGCTGCAGCTACAGTTCATACTTCTTTGCCTGTAAATTCTTGGATAAAATAGTAGAGCATTCACGCTCCAGTGTACATAAAGGAATATTAAACTTCACATTCAAGCAGTCAGGAGTCAGAGCATTAGTTCCCACCACTAGATGTCTCACTACTGAACAGCACGTTCTGATCTGCTGCAGACAGAGAGGACACAGTGGGTGAGGGATTCACGCAATGTACCAAAAGCTGTACAGGGACACAGAGATGCTGTATTTGGTTTTAAGGTGACACCACCATATTTGAAGTTGTGATGGATGTAGTGGGTAAACACTATACCCATTATGGATTGAAAATAACACTTCTACTACTACTACAACTACTTAACGGATCAAATTTCTATGTTTAATGTCAAAAGAGTCACTCATAGTGACGAGGCCACAGATAATTATGACCAGACCCCTCAGCTCTAAGGAGCTTTATAGTGTCTTTCAGCTCATTGTTTTGGTTCTCTGGCCCTTTCATCTACATCAGGCAGCTGATTTAAGTGGAAAAGCTCATAATATAAGCTGTAGCTACCCGCCCCGCACCACACGGCACTCACAGACAAAATTAGCATCTAGCTGCAGGAAATTGTGGAGCATTTAGCAGCAAAAGAGCCAGATACTTTCCCACAGGAGTTGGTGGAGACTAAAACAGAGCTAAAGCAGAGACTTGCATTCACAAGGTGAAAGCTAATTGATTAGCTCTATGTCTGCTGGCTGTGAAAATGTTAGCTAATACATTCACCATAACAACTTTGTAAGGGGATAATATGTCACTTTTCTGTTTACAGCTTGTTTTTGCTGCCCCCAGTTGGCCAACAATTGTGATTTAGATTTAAATGCAGCTTTAAATGTTTTAAAGGTTAATGAAGAACACGTTTTGTTTTTTATAGTTTTCTTTTGTTTTTCATATAATTTGCCTACTGGTACAAGCAAACATGGTAGAAACATGAATGCTTGTCTGTTTACAATGGGTTTTGTCCGTCACCAGCTGGAGGCCACGTGTGCTTAACCCACCATTTATAGTCATCATTGCATGATCGATCATGATCAATTACTACGTTACAGGATACCTGAAGTCCTGCATGACCAAAAGGAAACACTTATTCCCCTATATAGAATCCATCCATCCATCCATTTTCTATACCGCTTATCCTCTTAGAGGGTCACGGGGGGCTGGAGCCAATCCCAGCTGACATTGGGCGAGAGGCGGGGTACACCCAGGACTGGTCGCCAGTCAATCACAGGGCTGACACATAGAGACAGACAAACATTCACACTCACAGTCACACCTACGGACAATTTAGAATCACCAATTAACCTAACTTGCATGTCTTTGGATGGTGGGAGGAAGCCTATATAGAATATGAGGCATTAATTAAATGAAGACGTCATATGTATCGACCAACATTAATCCTAACTGGTCTTGTTCGAAACAGCTGACCTGTGTGCTAGTATGGAGAAACTGTGATATAAATAAGAGAACAAAACACAAAACAGTGATGGCCACCAGAGCACAAGTGCATCCTCACTCTGTAGACACATTCAGAACAATCAGCTCAGTCAGTTATAACACATAAAGACATGCACACACACACACACACACACACACACACATACACACTGATGATTTCTCAGACAGTTTGCATCTACGTAAATGCAAAACAGCAGGCGATTTATCAGAGGAAATGTTAGCAGACTACTATTTGGTTGTATTTATTTACTATGGTTTGTGTGCATACATGTGGGATTATCTGTACTCTGTGTTGACTGAGAGTTTGTGTATCTGTCAGTGTGTGTGTGTGTGTGTGTGTGTGTGTCAGAGTGTGCAGCACTTCAAGAATGCTCAGTAACGCAGCCCTGCCAAATATCGGTTATGTAATTGCATCGTTTTCTTCAAGTCTGTTCCTGTGAACTGCTATCTCTTCACCTCCGTAAATCTCCATCATGCTGTTCCTTTTTTTCTCTCACCCCCCTCTGTCTCTCCCTCTTTTACCCCCCACTCCCTTGATATATAATACCTTCATCCGCCCTTCCCCAGTTGTCTCTACAGTCTTCACACCCTCCTCTAATTCATTATTGCGCACAGCATCTTTCTCCTCCATTTCCCCGTCTTCTCTCCTTCTCCTGCAGACACTTGTTATTCCCTTGCTTTCTGACACACACACATATAGCCCTCTCTTTTTCACACTCTCGATCTCTCTCTTTACCACTCTCTCTCTCTCTCTCTCTCCAGGGTACAGTCTGTGCTGACAGCCTGTTCCTCCAGAATTGATTTCTACACAGAATGCAATAAAAGTCACTGAAGAAAGAAGAGGAGCGACTGAGTAACAACAGCTTGTCAATCAGTGCTGCTGATGTGTGTGTGTGATTTGGGGTGGGCATGCAAGGTAGAAAGTTGATTAACCTGTTTACACATTACACTGTGTTTGTTACATGTGAAAGCAATGAGGTTTGCTCACTCTTGGTATTCAGCATTCAGTCGTATCCTCATCAGGCTGAAAGGATTTCCTACCTCCTTGATGCTTTTCTATAACTGCTAATCATTAACTGTGCTGCTGTTTGATTAAAATCAATTTCTCATTCGATTACACACAGCTGTTGTTTTTGCACAGATGTGGTTATATACAGATAGTTGTTGGAAACATGACACTCAGTAACACGGGAAGATAGATTATAGAGCCAAAGATATACTACAGAGTCAAGTCAGAGGGGGTCAAAATTGATGGTGTGCCGTATTTCCTACTTTGATTTTGTGGAAAATATTCTCCCACACATACACAAAAAAAAGCCTGTATACACACATCTTTATAGCTTGGTTTAAAATCTCAAATATTTCCCTATAATATTAAATAAGCAACAATCAAAGGTAGTAAAAACATCTTTAGGTATTTATTATTATTTATTAAGAGTTTAACACGCCAAAACCTGAAGGTTTGATCAGAGTTGATTGACAGGTCCGGCAACATAAGCAGAAGATTTTGATTCAAATGTTTCTAAACTCTGATTGGTGCACGGAAGTACACAACATCACCTTTTTCCAGCTGAGCCCCACCCCCTTCAAACAAGTGAGAAAAGCAAAGACAAAAGCAAAAATAAAGAAATCTCTCATGTGAAATGCTTAAAATTGTTCTGACTTTTTGCAGAAATGCTTGTGTGCATGTAGGACCCCATCACTCATAGTAAGAAGCAGATTGACAAAATAGGTTTTCAGGGCCTTTAAAGACTCAATTATTAAAAAAAACTAAACAAATAGTTTTGGTTTTATTTATTCAGGTTTTGAGATATCCATCCCTGCAAATTCTGCCTACACCCCAAATTAAACAGAAGTAAATAGAATTTCATTTGTGGTATTCACAGTAAAAATTACATTAAACATTTTTGTGAACAGTATTCACTGAACTTCTTTTAACCAAAGAAATAGTCCTTGAGAAAACTGTCTTCTGTGGATCATCCATAGCAACAAGGACGCTGTTTTTGGAAAGAAATTATGCTCTTGAATATTTCAAATCCAGGTTTTTGTAATGCTGAGAGCAACGTCAACTGCTGATGAAATTTAGCTATCCAGCTAACTCTGGGACAGTCAATGTCTGGCCATTGTCCCTGTTAAAAACACAAACAAATTTCCATTCTCCGTCGCTAGATACCACAAGAGGGAAGCGAAATTAGTTTTTTTGTATTTTGGGTGAACTGACCCTTTAAAAAAATAAGCATGGGATGAGGTGGAGGGTAAGGCACAGAAATAGAAATTGTATGTATATGTATGTGTGTGTGCAATAGCTTGATGTAATGAGCATCTGGACTGAAAGGCAATCCTCTCCTTTACCGTGTGTGTGTGTGTGTGTGTGTGTGGTTAGCGTGTAGTAGGAGGCCAACTCCATCCAGTGGGTAGCAGCTGTCACTTTTCCTCTCCAGTCTCCCAGATTACATGAAGTGAACCTGTGGCGGCCCAGACACCGCAGACACACTGATGGGTGGGTCCCAGACTAGGTGTTCATTGATCAGTCTGGAAGGTCAGAGTCGAGGTGGAGCGGGGGCAGCTGGAGGAATGACGTGAAGGGTGACCCAGGAAGAGGGAGGGTCGGCCCTTGTCGTCTCTTCTCACCACCTACGTTCCCGGCCATCACTCCTCTCTCCAGCTCCATCCCTTTTTTCTTTTCCTTCCTCAGTGCAATAAATCATCCCTTTACACACACTGAGTAATGATCTCTTATGTAAATACTAATAGTCCTGTGGGAAGACATTTTAATTTGTATATTAAGGTGACAGTGAACAAAGCAAGCCTCTGCATATTTCTATTTCTATGTGTATGCTACTTTTCTTTTATAATCTGAATGACATGGTGAGAGCTAACATTATAAATCTGTGTGTAAATCTACATTTACAAATATGCATATTTAACACACAGGTTTATTCAAGTAAACCTACATTTCTTTCTATATTTGCTGCACTACTTTTCTCTCTTTGCATAATAAGTGTGATCTTTTTAATCATCTGCAGTATTCTGTATGATAAAATCATATCCTGTACTTTGCTGCCGCTGCGACAGCCCCATGGGGTATCATTACAGCTGCATTTAATCGAATCTAATGATTAGAGGCGACCACATTACATTAAAATGAAACACAATTCCAAGCACAGTATGTTATACCAAAGGCTGCAGGGGAAGTGCGTAAAGAAAACAGCAACTGAGTGTTATAATCTTTGATTTTGGGAGAAATCTTTTCACTAACAAACTGAGCTGCCCCACTTTTAATGCCCCTAAGATGTGGGGGAATGAGAACAGTGCAATGCAGATGGAGAAAGGTGAGAGCGGTGACAGAGGTACAACAGGACAGTGAGTTCATGGATAATGAGGTGAAGCTTTATCATTGCTGCTGTCAGTTAAAGGAGTAGTTTTTTGGGAAATACATTCATGCGCAAGGGGCTGCAGTGGTGGGGGTGTGTTGCTTCAGGAACTGGGGAGACATGAAATACAATCCATGAAGTCCAGTTTGAGTATCCGTGAATTTGAAGGCTTATCAAACGGCAAAACACTGCACATCGGTTTATAATACTACACGACAGGATTGTACAACTCTGGAAAGTTAGCACGGTGGCAATTATTTTGTCTTTTGTCTCGGCAATCATGAGGGGAAAAGTAGAGTACAGCGTATGTGATTGGCCAATGCAGCGTCTTGTCGGATGAAAGTTTGTGCCAGATTCAGGTTTTTTGCCAGAGGCTCCTGCGTTGGCACCCCCACTGTGCCACCAGACTGTGCTCATTCAAATGAATGAGAGGTGTCCTTCAGGACTGGGGTTCTCGCCAGAGCGCCTGATTTGGTCTGAATACGGCCTTAGATGAGAAGATTGATACCACCCTCATGTCTGCAGCTTAGCATAAAGACTGGGAAGGAGGGAAAATAGTCTGGTAATGTCCCAGACTATTTCTTGTACCAGTTGCCTGGCAGCTTCATGGTTACAACTCCAAGAAGTCACTGTGCCCGTCCAAGAAATAGTCCTGCACATAATCCCCCGTAAAATCTCAACTTGTCCTTGTTGCTCTTCAGTTTTTGTGCTGATTAAACAAACAAGATATAATGTGTTAATAGTAGCTTTAAAGGTAGACTGATTTTTTTACCTTCGGACGGAGACCTAACTGGCTGCTGGCTGTAGCTTCATATTTTCCGTACAGACATGAGAGAGGTGTCAGTGTTCTCATCTAACTCTCAGCAAGAAAGCAAATAAGCGTATTTTCTAAAATGCTGAACTATGTCAAGGTTGTCGAGGTTTACTTTAAGTTGTTGCACACGAACGCTATAATGTTATATATTAATATGCACAGTGCAGATCAACACTATCAGCTTCTCTATTCTGGGAGCAGATACCACTTAATTGGTACCTCATGAGTGATAATGTTTCACTAATCCCATGAGACTGTCTCTCGCATGTCTGTACTGTATGTATGGGCATTTTCTAGAGAAAAAGAAAATAGAGGGAGACCGATCAGAGGTTCAGCGCACATCATAAACCTCTCCTATTTTCATGCAAACAAGGTTCACTAATCCATTACTGTAAATCAGCGATTTCCCTCTGAGCCCCACCACAACACATCCATATAAGGAAGAACATTTCCCAGAATCATATTTACATTTACATTTCAATGAAATGTTGCACATTTTTGTACATATAAACGATTTAAAGAGTGGGGACTCCCCCCAATGAGGGCTAAACTCGCTTAATCTACTTATTTTATTGAAAAAGACATTTCTTTTTCTTTTCTCTTCATTTTAAGTAGATGGTCCTTGCACCCATTCACTTTTGATGATTAATTCAAAGCGGGGAGGCAGATTAAGCATTTCAAAGTATGTAACAAGGCAGAAGACAGAGAGGAACAAGATAAAAGCGCCAAGAGAAAGAGGGATCAGAAACAGGACGAGCTGAGAGAGAGAAAATGATACAGACGGGGAAATTGAAAGACTGCAGCTTCTGTTTCTCCAGTCTGTTAGTTCTGTGTCTTTGTAGGCTCTCTCCTGGGAAACAGGGGATATAACCCTCTAAAGTCTCCCCGTTTCATGTAGGGTCAAGATCTTTTTGATCAGGGGTGACTGGGGATAAAAGCACAAGAGGGGGGAGAGGGAGAAAAGTAGGCAAGGGCAAAACTGAGGAGAGAAGAATAGAGGATGAGTGACAGAAGATGGGGTTCAAGGGAAAGAGGAGGGGGCTGGTGTCTGAGTTTGATGGGAAGATGAGGTGGACAGACACGGATTTCACGCTGTCTGCATCGCCGCCGAGCTGGAGGGGGAACTTCAGAGGAGCAGTTATAGGAAGGATGTTTCTCAATCATCATCCTCAAGAGCAAGTGTGCCAAAGTTTATTGCGGCATAGTTTCATGAGTCGAGAAAAAAAAAAAAGGCAAGACTGAGAAGGTTTCATATGGCAAGAAAAACAAGTGTCAGCAGTTGTTGGTGTGTGTGTGTGTGTGTGTGTGTGTGTGTGTGTGTGTGCAGCTGTCGAGGACACACACACGACATGGCAGACACAGAGCGTTGCGTCCATATTGACTCTCGCAGAGGGAGGGCTCTTCATCATAAGCTTGCTATTGATTACAGAGACTATGAGATGCATGGACGACATCGGATACTGCAGCCATATGTCCACATCAAATCACTGTGACCGTGACACACACACACACACACACACACACACAAACACCAGTCACTGCTCCCTGTTGTAGAAGACACCCTTCCAAATTATGAAGCATGATGATTACACACAGGTGCTCATGCATTTGCACAAGTGTGTTTACGCTCACACACACACAGGTTGTTATTATGTTTGCATAATTATTGCAAAAGCAGAACAGTGTCATGTTATGAAATCGGTGTCATATAACCCTCTGCCCTCATAACATCCCCTCTGCAGCGCATCATGCGTGTTTTGCGCGCACTGCACCTTTAAACGGCAGGCGTGGCTCTCCTACTACGACCCGCCTTTTATGCATAATAGCCAACTCTCCTTCCCCCGGATCATATAGTGCAGTAGTCGGCAAAGAAAAGTGACCACAGCCGAAGCCCATCCAGCCCTGTGAGCGGTGGGACTGCGGCCAAACGGACTCATTTACCTCAGCGACTGTTTACAACCTGAATCAGCGGGAGAGCTCACATTTTGAAGCAGATTATACGCAAGGAATCATTGTGGCTGCTGCTTTTTTTTTTTTTTTGGACACTTAAATTGCGCACGGCGGATCTATGAAGACGCAGGCAGGTTTTTCACTCTCAACACCAGGTAAAACTCTTCTTTTAGTCTCCAATAACTTCCTTTGAGGATGTTAACACACAGGCGCAGGGATAGAGGTTGTCGGATAATAAATGAGCCGCTTGGAAGTTTTGGGTGTGCAGCTTTCCAGCGCGTCTGCTGCTTAATTAACTGATCGGCGCTCTTTTAGTCGCAGCTGAATTCTTTGAGCTTGATAGGGAGTCGCTGAACCGAGGAGGAGTCGGATAATACTTTACATACGACTCCCCGGTCTGACCAGGTTCATTGACAGGCAGGACGGCTACCGGTCTACCTAATTAATCTATTACAATCTAATTTAATCACTATCTTCTGCCGAGCAGTCAGCAGAAAATGGAAGCCCAAACCACCCTCCCCTCTCTCTCTGTCACAGTATACTACTAAAACACTGTTATGTAATGAAACTCTGTTGCGAAACTCGAACTTCTCAGCAGCAACACTATGTAGTTTAACTTTAACTTTGCGGCATTTAAGCATATGATAGTTTTGTATTTATGCCTGAATAAACACCATAGTGTGTTTTCAGTGTGTCTCTCACCTTTATACGGACTCTTGTAATCTTAATTGGCACCATGTTCTGATACAGGTACTTAGTTTATCCGCTACAGCTCTGTGGATGTTTTTCTCTGAAAACTAGGACAATATTTTGCTGTAACAAACAATATAATTAAAACTGCAGGATGCATCCGAAATAGCTGCATTTTGCGTGGCCACAAAATCAACCCCCCCCCGAGGGCAACATGTCTGCGGACAGGGCTGTGATTATTTTGATGAGAATGAGGCTCAGTTCTGATACAACTGTTGGCTCTCTCTCCCTGCAGACGGAGGGAACAGGGAGTGATTCACCCCACTACCTGCAGCCCCGATGCCGGGCATTAGCTCCACCGCGCCTCGTTATGAAAACTGGGACATGGACCACCTCGACCACTACCAACATTATTTCTACGACGACCACCACGACCCGGACGAGGATTTCTTCAAGTCCACAGCGCCCAGCGAGGACATATGGAAGAAATTCGAACTGGTACCGACCCCGCCCATGTCCCCTATCCGGGCTGTAGAAGGGTCGGGCAGGGTCGGGCTGCTGTGCCCGTCTCTGGGGGACAAGCTGGAGTGGGTCTCTCAGTTCTTAGGGCAGGAGGACGAACAGCAGCAGGACCTGCCCTGCAAGCTGACAACGGCCAATGACTCCTTCGGGAACCTGAGCTCCATCATCATCCAGGACTGCATGTGGAGCGGCTTCTCGGCCGGACAGCAGCTGGAGAGAGTTGTAGGGGAGCGCTGCGCCTCCTGTCCCGGGACGGGGACCGCTGCTAAAGTCGCAGCCGCGTCTGCCGTTACATCCCCGGGGAGGGCGCAGAGTGCCCCCGCCGACGCGTCGGCCCTCAGCGGACTAGCAGCGGACTGTGTAGACCCAGCTGCGGTGCTCACTTTCCCGTTAAACGGTGGATGCAAGAAACAAGTGTCCTCTGGTTCCGAGTCTCACACCGACTCATCAGGTCAGTAACAGATGGGACTTTTCTGACATGTTACTAGCTCTTCTTTGACTTGTTTGTCTGTGGTGAAGCTTTATGGTTATTTGTAGGTTATACGTCTGATCCATAGGTATTTAGTGACCATAATCCCACTTTATGGTAGTTTTCTCATGCTATTTCAATAATATTCCTTTAATTTTCCAAAATATCTGCTTTGTAGTTCCTCTCTATTTGCCTGTCCACATGAATTATATTCAAGTATTTTTTTTTACAAGGGTGACTAAGGGTTAATTGGACCTTTCATTCTCTCATTATATTTAGTTAATGTTTTGCTTTGATTAGCCATTATCTGGCAATAAGGGTTAGCATGACACATGACTGCATTGCGTTACCTTGGTGCATGCAACACATGCTTCAAGCCCAGAGAGCGACACGCCCATTGAAACATCTGCTGCTTGGCCGGGCTCCAGCAAACCAGCTGCTCCCTCTGTCTGTTCCTCCAGTCTAACAATATTCTCTCCTGCACTCCCTGCCTCAAATTAGACATGAATTCAATAAGAGGACTCATTATTATTATTATTGGACCTTTTATGTAACAAGGAGGGAAGGAGGGGAGGGAAGGAAAATCCAACCCTCTTTTTAGTTATGTCTAGCCAAAATCTTCCCTGACTCCAGATCTCATTTTTTTTCCCCCATTTCCACTCTGTGAACCCATATGATTGAGATTGGTATGTGGGCTGCCATGTGATGTTGAGCTTGGACCATGCATAATGGTGTGTGGAATGTCACAAAGCGAACTTGTTGCTGCATTCCTCCACTCAACAGGCTGCAGTGCCAATTGTGTCAGTGGGTGGATTTGGTGCGAGCCAGCCTGGGCTGTGAATAGAGCGGGATTAGCCATTCAAGAGGTCGGCTGGGCCTGCAGAATTCTTTGACATGGGTTTGAGGCAGTATTTTACACCGTTTCAGGGGATAATGTGTTCTCAAAGAAGAGGAGAATGAGCAATCATAGGAAATAAATGTGTGCTTAGGCTCCAATAAAGGGTAATTATAGGGCTACTTGAGGAAATTCATTCTATATGCCTTGTAATATGAGATGCCATCTTTTGGCATATGAATTCTGTTGTAAATAATAGGCAGGCACCCCTCCCACCAAAGCTCTGTGTCCGTCCCCTCTTTACTGTGTTATTCATATAGAGATTACTACTTTTTGAGCAGTCAAATGCACAGAGTTGCAATTACTTTAAAAGTGTGTTTCAATTTAAAAGAGCATCGAAAATCTCCCAAGAGTCTAGTCAGTTGGCGGGAATGAAGTCGATAAGACCTTTACTCATCTAATACCCCGTTTCCACTCAAGTAAATAGAGCAGCAAATGGTTTTAAATGTGCGCAGCGTTGAGTATTAGTTTTCATTTGAACAAGTCAAAGAGTTGCTGATTTGCACCTGAGTGCTTCTTAACCTAACCTTGTCTCTGCCTTGCATCCTCACTCCAGGAACTCAGTGAATCATCACTGTGAGAGAGTGTATTCTGTAGCGTGTGTGAGATCATGTAGGTTCATGAAGCTCATTTTTACAGAAGCGCTTAATTGGTTTAAGGAGGCAGGAGTCTGGGGCGGTGTGTCCACTGAGGTGGCTCCTTTTTAACGTGACTCATATTTCCAACTTAAGCTGTCACCTGCAGTCATTAGCAGGTATTTTGCACAATCAAACGCACCATTTAATACCTTCTCTCTTGCCCTTTTCAGATGATGAAGATGACAAAGATGAGGATGAAGAGGAGATTGATGTGGTGACGGTGGAGCACAAGCAGCAACGCAAACCTCGTCGGCTGGTCAACAATCGCAAACCAGTGACCATAACGGTGCGAGCCGATCCCCTCGACCCCAGCATGAAGCGTTTCCACATTTCCATCCACCAGCAGCAGCACAACTATGCTGCGCCCTCTCCGGACACGCTCCCTACGCCGACTGAGCCGCCTCGGAAGAGGGTCCGACAGGAGGCCTCCACCCAGGCCACCCAGCCGCACCAGAACTCGCATTACCACCAGCCCCGGCCCGGCCACGCCCCTTTGAACTTGGACAGCAGGAAGTCTCATGTCACCGTGGCCGGAGTCCGGTCAGAGTCCCCCAATCCCAGGGCCTCCTCTCCAACCTGCTCCACATCCCCTTCGTCTCCTCCCTCCTCCTCTTCCTCCTCATCCTCCCATCCCCACAGCTCTCCCTCAAAGCCCCACTTCTTCTCCAGCCCCCAGTCCTCCGACTGCGAGGACACGGACAAACGCAAGGCGCACAACTTCCTCGAGCGCAAGCGGAGGAACGACCTGCGCTCACGTTTCCTGTCGCTGCGGGACGAGATCCCGGGCTTAGCGGACTGCCCCAAGACGCCGAAGGTGGCGATCCTGACGCGAGCCACGGAGTACCTGCAGCAGCTGCACGCCAGGGAGAGGCAGAAGGCTCAGGAGAGGAAGCAGCTGAAAGCCAAGCAGCTGCAGCTGCTGCAGAGGCTGGCCCAGCTCAAACGATCCTGAGCGTCGGGGTCTGCCGTCACCTCACACGTACACTCACAGAACTGAGCGGGACTACATGAAGGAGAATAGACACTAATGTTCACTTTGAATTGGTCACGTTGGAATAGTGCGGGTTGATTTCTTTTTGGCTTTTCTATTTTTGTGGTTTGCACATTAGCTTTCTGAGTGATTGACAAGGCCGTAAGCCAGTCAGGACAGCAAGCTAGGGACTGATCTTAAGGGGCATCTTACGGGCAGATTAATATGTCCATGGTTACTCAATAATGGATTGTCAAACTGTTATATTTCCCCTCGCTAAAAATGTTCCAAACTGTCGCTTGCTACAGGAAGGCTTGTTGTGAATGCAGCAGCTTCTAGTTGATAAACTGCTACCACTGTGCTGTTTAACTGCTGCATGGTGTGGTCAGACATCTTGATTGTGATGGGGCTTGGTGTGCTTGCACAGCAGTGATGTCTCCTCTTTCTATCTGTCATCAGTCTAAAGGGCCCCCTGAAGTTTCTCTGTAGAGTCTCCTTCAAATTTCAGCTTCTTTACAGTCCCCTGCTCCATAGCGCTCTGCATGCAACTTGTACATTTTGTTAACAAGTTGTGACTCTTGCTCTGTGTCCTTTCTTTTCTCTCATTCTCCATAGTGCCTAACCTCTTCTTCTTATTCACACTTTTTCCTTGTCAGCGGTTGAAGTTTCTAGCTTTGTGCTTGCTGATAATGGGGAATGCAGGGGGCTGTAGTGGGACTGCACTGAGCCATACAACAATAATGTGACAACTGGAAGGATACAAAATGTTCTGCACCTATTGAATAGCTCAGGTTAAGTCCTAACTTGTGTGCCTGCAGGTTTCCATTCATAACTTCAGTGTTTTTTTCTTCTTGCATCATGGATGTTTCGACAGCAGCACCATGCACACAGTAACAGCCTGTTCTTGTAGCATTATTTGGAGAAAATTAGAGAATATGTTGCCATGCAGGCATTGTTTGAGATTGATCCTATTTTCATTCAGCATCTGCAAAAACATTAGATGTTTACCAAGATTTCACTCTGTCTTTATTATTGTTGTGCCATGGAGACCAGCCAAAAGGTGAATGTTCAAATTATCAACCGAAAGAAACTCTTGGAGAATGGCTTAAGTTGAATCTATGTTTAAGCAACATGAAAAATGCCAATTTTTGCTTGGAGATGAAGCCCACAGAGTTCCAACTGTACATTTCTTTCATCTTGCTGTCTGATATGTTTGTAAATGTTTTTTTTTTTTTGCATTTGATGTAATGCCTATGGAAGCCTTTCAATGTACATAGGCTATCCTGTTGGATGTTATGTATATAGTACCCTTACTGTACAGTCCCTTCCAAACCAAAACCAGAGCTGTCTACTATACTCATTCAAGTTTTTGTTTGGCCCTGCATCCTAAACTGGGGCCAAGCTTGCTGGCTTTTCAAAAATAACTCAAAGCTTCTATTTTTGTTAATAAAATGATTATGAAAAAAAAGTCAAAATAAAACACTTACTGAACATTGATCACACTAGCCACTTTGTCACCAAATGTTGTTTTTTTTTTTTTTTGTTTTTTTTTGCAACGCCTACTTTTCTTTACCGTTAATTACCTTCTGTCTCTGGGGTTTTCTTTTATTTGTACAAGTCAGAGTTGACAAAAGTTTTATACTATATTTTCCTACCGAGTTGTGTTTCAGTGTGAGCTAATGACTGTTTTTGTTATTGTAGCTGGCAGGGCTTTATTGGTGGTGATGTGCTGAACATTGGCATGTGTGGTCTGCTTTCTCTCTGGAGTGGAAAGCACCTGAATGCTCCTGTATTCAATCCAATCACTGTAGCTGTAGCACTCTCTTAAATCTGACGTGGGTGGTGGGGACTTAAGAGGATCTACCGATTAAACTTCTGGCTATGTGTAGCCTCTAGTGACCTTAACGTTACTGCTTTCTCTCTGCTTTGTATTTATTTATTTTTTTTGCAAGCCTGGTGCTGCCTATTGCCCCACAAGCCATGCAACAGAGAACAGCCCTGGAACTAGTACTGTAAATGATTCATTCATGACGAGTAGCATGCCCTGCTCTTACCAGCACTCAGGAAACTCTCAAGTAGCCTGTAGCTCTTCTGATAGGGCCATTATGTGCTTGAGGAAAACACCCCCCTGCTGTAATATGCTGTATTTATAACATAACGCCAGACCCACACAGACAGAAAGAAGCCTTCCATCTTCTGAATTTGCTGTAATTTTCCCCCCTGCTAATTAATTCAGCACAAACCACCATTAGCCCTGATTTTGATTTGTTTTGTTTTCCAATAGGGTGCACCCGCAGCAATGGTTTGCCCCAATTTTCTTTTTTAAAAATTAGTTTGACTTGTGTTGGTCACTGGTCACTGCTTTTGGTACAGTCACGGTAGCAGTGGACGTCGCTTACATACTTTGGGAGTTAAACTATGGTGATTTTTGGAGCCTTGTCTCAGCACTTTGGTTTTTTCTGTACCTCATAAGCCTATATGTATGAAGAGTAGGTCAGAAAATTAATAAATTCATGGTTTGACATCATAAATGACCTGTTTGCCTTATGTGTCTCTTTCACGCACATGCACAAGAAAAACAATTATCTAGTTATATATTTGTTATTCAGTTTGTAGCTGGATATAGCTCCACTTCAACCCAGCGTGTTATTTTGAGCTGGCTTCGAGTACTATTGAACTGCACACATTTGTTTTCCATTAAAACCACCTGTATGAGTGAACACACATCTCCCTCTCCCCAGCCACCATTTGTTCTGAGCAGTCTCCAGGGCAACCCATCCTGGCATCTTTGCCGTGGCAACAAGCATCTTTGCTCGCTGCTGCAGAGCTCCGACAGTTTCCATAGAAACAATACTAACTATTCCGCAATCCTCCCTGTAAAGGCATTTCATAGAGATTGTAAATGTTCTCACCAATCTGACGTGTTCACAAATGCAGCAACAAGCAGAGAGGTCCGTTCAGACACCTTCCTGACTGATGATTTTTTTTTAGCTGAACTGGTTTAAATCTAGTTTAATAACAGGTAAAGCTGCAGGTGCCAATCAGAGCGTTTAATTTACATCAGTAAGGCTAAAATGATAAAATGATTACATTTATTTAATCCTCTTAAGATGAAAGTCCCTCCACATGATTTCCCCCATCGACCAATGTTTCAACAGTAACGGCTGCCTGTTGCTTGGTAACAGAGCCCGCCTCTCCTCGCTACGCCCACTGCGCAAGCGCGCAGCCGTCAGCTGGGCGCCGAGGAAGCAGCATCATGGCGGCGTCCGCTCGCAGCGTGCAGTGTGTCTTGCGGAGAGCGATGGTCCCGTCGTTGGTGGTGATTCTGGGAGCTACCGGCACCGGCAAGTCCAAGCTGGCGATCGAGATCGGAAAACGGCTTCAGGGAGAAATAATCAGCGCCGACTCCATGCAGGTAGGAAGACTGTTAGCACGACGGAGTGCGCAGGGAGTCCTCGGCGTGGCAGCCGCGATGCTCATACTGACACACTGAAAGAGCTGGAGTAAAGCAGAATAAAACATCTGCTCGTCAGCCACATGAATGCAGACCCGACTAGAAGCTAGCAGACTGTTTCTGGCCGTGGAGACGCTTAGCTAAATGCTAGTGCGCAGGATAGCAGGCGTTAGCAACACCGCAAGTCAGAATGGGAAAATCACAGCACATTTCCATTATAATCAGACCATTCCTCCACCATTAACAGTTAAAGATCTGCACGGAACCTCGCCTCAGAGCAGAGGAGTCCGTGTTTAACATGTGTCTGATGATCCACATCAGCATCCGTGTGCACGGCCCGCAGGAGCCCGCAGGAGCCCGCAGGGCCACAGCAGCTGAAGAAAGCACGACATGGCACTGACGTCCTCTTAAATACATGCAGCACGGTTCGTCTTTCTTCAGAGGAAAGAGAGAGTCCTTCTTTAAGTCTTTCAGAAAACGGCTCACTATGACAGCTGGCCCTTTTCCTTGTCTTCTGTTCTCCTTTCTTATAGCTCCTTGACTTTTGCTCCATTTTAACACCTTGGCAACAATAGATTTGGCTTTTATTTAATATTTTTGGCTCCCGATGACTTGCGTGGCATTGTGATATCAAGATGCAAGGTTCTGGTATCTAAATCGATGATAGCAAGCATGTTTTATTAAAAATTAGTGAGGTTACGACATCACCACACAAGTTAGTACAGTGAAATCCTGAAAGTGATCTCAACCTTATAATAATACGAGAAAATAAGATAAGATAATGTAAACTTGAAACTGATTTGTTACTGCAGCAAGAGGAAGTGAAAGACTGGATGCAGAGTATAGATAAGTAACTGTAAAAAGCCAGAATACTATACAGGGATAGACGCTAATATTTTTAAGCACTGGCCCCACGGGCCACCAAGCCCCTAAATTTGGTGGCCAAAGTACATTTTTGGTGGCCCAAATGTAAGGTTATGTAAAAACAATACAGCAAAGGCAATTTAATGCAACTTAACACAGCCTTCCTCAACTGTGACACCTCAATAAATGAAAAGACATTAACGGAATGAAAATATATTTTTATAATAATTTATTTAAATTGATAACCCGAAGGTCTTTGTAAACATATGGTGCATATATTCTCTCACAGTCTCTTAGTTTGGATTTGGGATGTTTGTGGAACTGTAACATTGCTTTGGCGAAGGCAAAGTATATCCAGTATAGGGATAAAACTTGGAGTATTTGGTGGCCAGAAACTAACGTTTTGTGGCCACGGGCCATAGGGCCATGCTTAATGTCAAACCCTGCCATACAAATTATGACCATCTACTATATACAATATGAAGCTTGAAAAATAAGAATAAGATGTACTATATAAACTATACATAAGTAGTAACTACAAAGTTTATTGATAAGTGACAAATGATCACAAATAAAGTGAGGGAATAAATTGCAAAAAATAACTGATTGCATTCATCCAAGTGCAATTTTTGTAATCAGACAGGTAAGGTGTCTTGTGTCTGCAAATAAGAAATACAGTTATTGCAGAGACAAATAATCAAGATATTGTACGAGAGGATGTAGGCACGAGAGGAAAAAAACCACTTATACTGCAAATTTTGGTAATTTCAAGATAAATAGCTCTTTGCCTGGAGGATAAATGCAATGGCGATCATTAAATATATATATTTAGGCCACATGATAACAGTCATTTGTTTAGACAGTGTAATATAGGCTAGCAGCATGGCTCTGGGCTAATAAAAGAAAAGTAAAAATGAGTGGAGATCAGTCATGAGTTGGCACATACTGTAACACTGAAATCTTGTCATAAAAATATGTATTGGTTCATTCATTTCTGTGTCTTTTACTGCTAATCCAGTAAAAATAATCATATTCAACAGGACATAGTTAAAGGTTTATGTGATAAGCAGTAAGATCTTAGAGCTGTATGAGCACAGATGACTGTATTGAAATGATAATATATTCTCACTTCCACTGGTGTGTGTGTGTCAGCGTGTGTGTTTGTGTGTGTCAACGCGGCGACATTTAGAAAACTCTCAGACTAGCGTATCTTCGCTCCTCTCTCTCTCTCTCTCGCTGGCCCCGCCCTCCCTTTTGGTTCTCAGGCTCCGTTGCCACAGCAACCAGAGGGCGCGCACACAAAAGAAAAGGTTGGGTACAGGCTTGAGTCTGGGTCACACAAGAGCACAGCGTGGACACACACACACACACACACACACAGTAACTCCACTTTATCCAAATGTGCCGGTGTCCAGCAGTGATTCCTCTGACAGCAGAATTCAACACGTAACCATGTTATGCTCACTCTTTCATCACCTTTCTCCTGTTCCAGCACCACATTTCTTCCCCCGCCTCTTGGTGTGCATTGTCCTTGAGAGTGTGTGTCCCTGCGGGGGGCGCCTCTTCCAGCAGTCACCTGGTACTGGGTAAACTGGGTTACGCTAATAACATTTCAGCCCAGAATATCTCACCGACCAGCAGCTCTAGTGGAGAGAAACAGTGGCCTAGTTACAGCACGGCAGCCCCAGCCTATATCTCCACAATCTCTGGCCTTGTTGCTACCCTCCTGTTGGTGTGTGTGACAGCGAGAGAAAGCGAGAGAGACATGCAGACATGGAGGGAGTGAGAAAGAGACTGCTTATGTGAGAATGAGGCTGTGTATAGGCTAGAGCTGGCCTGTGTTGTCTTTGGGATAGGAAACAGTCTGGTCTTGTTTGGGAGAAAGCAGCATTGTGCTGAGCTGGTGCATATTCAGCGCCGTGCTACGCCGGCCCAGCAGCTGATAGTGAATGGGCACACTGTGGCCACTGGGAAGTGTCTATTGTCCCAGGGAGAATTGGTTCCCACACTCCCTAACACTCCTATTGTGTTATTATCAACCCCTCCCGCCCAGTGGCCTATGCCCCCAGCCCACAGTTGATTGGACATGCAGGGGGATATTATTCACTCATTAAATGAACATGCTATCCATGGCACATACACAAGTGCTCGGCTGTACTGTCAGAGGATGAGGCACTGCCAAATAGTGTAAACCCGTGGTTCCCAAAGTGGGGGTCCAGGGCCCAGCGGGGTGTCCAGCAAAAATATCACTGTCCTCTCACTCCCTAGAAGTTGGAATTATGGGAAAATGTGTGAGCATGATTTTAGGGTTTACAGCCCTCACTGTACCTATCACCTCACCTATATATATCTATCTATATATCTCTATCAATCTATATATATACTGTATATAGATATATAGATATATATAGATATTTATATTATAAGTGTCTCACTGGGTATCTTTTGGGTGTGAAAAGTCTCCTAAATTCATTAGCCAAGTTTGTTTTTTTTCACACAGAGAATAAGAGGTTTCAGTGCACCATATTCCCAATTAGATGAATCCAGAACTGAGTCAGTAGTACAGCACATCATATGCTTTACTAAATTTAACTGGACTCTTTTGATCTTTTACATTTCATTTCCTGAGGTTCCTTTTCTAGTTCTGCACACTTACCGTTTTTAGGATAGATTGGTTTTCCCATTTTATTTTGCTGTTTGCAGTAAATTAGTCTTTAATTAACATACATGTAGCATTAAAGAGGCCTAGAGAGGCTTTAATTAGATCTGAGCGTTTCAAAGATCGCAGTTTGAGCTCTCAAAGACCCACGCTTTTAGTAGTGATAGCCTGTATCCCTGAGCTACTTTAAGATTTTAAATGAATGTCTGGGGTGCAAAAGAGTGTTTGAGAATGGTTTAAGGATGCTGGCAAAAATATCTGGTAGTGTAGGACTGTGGACTGTGTGGAAAAGTTTAGGCTTTGCTTTGGTGGATGAAGGGGGATGTGGGCAGCTTTAAAGTCAGAGCAGATGCAGCTGTTAAAGCCAAAGTGGCAACTTGAGAAATGTATTTATGTATATATAAAAATACTACATCATGGTCTTGAGTTACTGTTGCACTGATTGTTTGATATGCACAAGTTGTAGGATTTAATTGGTTGAATCAGGCTTCAGATGAGCTGCAATGGATAAACATTTGTTAATCAAGTGTCACCTCAGGGGAGAGGCTGATTTATCCAGGCACTGCCTACTGACACCGCTTTGCAAGGCATTATCGGTAATAGGAAACATTTGACATGGACAGTGACAGTAAGGAGATCGAGTGAGTGCACTTCAGAGGTGATTCATGTGAGCAGACTGAAACATTAGACCGGTTCACTCAGAGCTGCCTTGTTTATGTTCTGCTGCTTATCACATCAGTGAAATATACTGCGGACCTCCCTGTCTTACTCTTCATTTTAAGGGGATTGGCAGCTGTTGGGCTACGCCACTGTCAGTGTGCAGACCGTCCATGTTTTTATCCATCATCTTGTTTGTCGCTTCTTGCTCTTTGTAACTACTATCTTGACACGTGCAGGTAAAGTTGAAGAATCTGAAAAGACCATTCTGATGGGTTTTCTTTTAAGGATAATAAACAGCAGGTACTTTATGATACAGTACAATGCTATACTTCCAATGAGGATTAAATGTGTATTGGGTTTCTGTAATATTGTCATTCAGAGATTTAGGGGTGCTTTATGTACAACTCGCACTCAAGTCTCTGCAGGGTTCGTCCAAAGTCTTGAAAGTTTGGAAAATGCTTAATTTTAACCGTTATGTTTTCAAGGTTAGGAATATGCCTGAGTTTGAATATACTCTTTGAAAAATGATTGATTTTCAATATAATCTGGTGTTTCATCGTCCCGTCATCATATTTGTTTGTTGTCTCCTGGTATTTAAGTAATTATTTATAGTCACCATTTAGTTAGTATATGATGATAAAGGCTTGGAGAGTCTGGATATTTTTGGTTTAGGTACCTTGAAAGTGCTAGAAAAGTGCTTGAATTATACTCTTAAAAAAGCTGTATGAACCCTGTCTCTGATATTTAAGTTCCCCAGGAACACTTAAACGCACCAGCAAGGAGATGTTTTAAGAAACTGCTTGGAGCCGCTATGTAACTTTTACTGAACTTTGACAAAAAAGAGCGATGACTTGATGTTCACTGTCATGGATTTCCTATCTCAAGGAAGTTTCAAGTGTCTCTTACACCGAATAGCGAAATGAATGGAAACGGCTGCTGCCTTAAAGGTGGGAGATTAATCCATATTGATCATTTGTAATGCAAAGTCTACTCAAATTAGGAGTAAATGTGCTGAATCACACAAAAACCACCAGTAGGATTCTGTTAAGACTTTATGAAAGATTGGAATTACTCAACACTTTCCACCTTCCAAACAAACTTTGTGCAAGTGTTGTGATTTTTGTGCATGAGCAACTTTCTCATGCTTACTCACAGCCACCTGGTCAATGCATTAACTAATTGTTACCACAAAATACGCCCTTGAAGGGTGTAAAAATAAAGAAACAGGGGTGTGTTTGGGTTTGTGTGTGGGCGGGGCTGTGGGGTGCCATACTAAAGGGCCATCAGAGGTCCTAAGGGGCAATTTAACAGGTCATGCACATGCATGCGCCATTACCTTAGTTTATAGGGACTATTGGACGTTTTGGTGGCCGGTGACCCTTTGCTTTATGCATGTATGAAAGAAGAAGCAGCCGTATTCTCGTGACACAACATGAGCGGTGAAAATCGCGACAAAGGAAGACAGTTTGTCAGGCTTGTGCGTTTTCTGTTGAATGTGAGAAATGAGCCTGAACAGCCGGGAAGCTGTCATGCGTCATCTTGGCCCTTATAGTCCCATAACAGTGGAATGAAGGAGGCCTTAGTAAAAGCACCAGGGCTCATTTGCCCTTTAAGTCGTAATTTGGAAACGTGATGGTCGTGTAGCCAACTGATTTGACCGCTATGAGGGGCGCTTATTCTTTCAAAGGTTATGCTTATTATTGGCCAGAGGTTGTTATGCACACACACACACAGACACACCAACACCAACTGCTTATCTACGTATTTAACACATCCTACACTCAAAAACTGTGCAGCTATGTGTTATATCCTTCTACTTCGCTCGCAGTCATCCCTCCTCTTCCTCTTTCTCTCTTTCTCTTTGTGCCTGTCTCTCTCTCTCTCTCTCTCTCTCTCCCACTGTCTCTCTATCTGTCTGGTGTGGCTATGACCTGTCTGAGCTTTGACGTATATGTTTGTATTGTAACTCAGGCGATGCTGCCTCCCACATCCGATTTATGATGCATCTTTTTAAGTAATCCAAGCCTGTGTAGGAGCGAGCCGAAAAAAGAGAGCTGATT
The DNA here is from genome assembly GCA_005408345.1 of Macquaria australasica. Lineage (NCBI taxonomy): Eukaryota > Metazoa > Chordata > Actinopteri > Centrarchiformes > Percichthyidae > Macquaria > Macquaria australasica. The sequence continues at coordinate 166,338 of SEMN01000619.1, forward strand.
GACTCCTATTTCTGTTGTGTTCTTGTGTGTTTTTAAATAGCAGTCTGCGGGTGTGGTGATGCGGTGACCGCTACAGTAAAGCGGCGAGGGAGATGAGGATGGCAGGATGGAGGAGGAAGAGTGGGGGGGGGACAACGCCATGAATGATTTATTAGTCTGGCATTACTGGGCCATTCCCCACAGAGACCGAGAGAGGAGAGGAAGATGGAGGGATAAATTGCTGAAGGATGGTGCCTTGAGGGGGAAGGAAAGAAGGGGTAAAAAGAGAAAATAGGCGGATAGGTATTCTGTTGTAAGTGTAACGGAGGAAAGGATTCAGAGAGGAGGATAAAAATAAAGCAGTGCAGCTTACTGTATAGGGCCGTGTCCAGGGGTCAGATTAAGGACGAATTGTACCGTCTTCCTATCTGGACCAGGGTCGACTGATTACAACCGACCCTGCTATTATTTTTGATCAAAGCCTTCAAGCTTTCATTTTGGCATTTTATGGCAGTATATTGTTTTTCTCTGAAGTTACAATTTTTATGCAAAAAAACTAGTATTTTAAGGATTTTTCTTTTTGGAGAAAAAAAAAGCCACTGAAGTGTAATTTAGATCATCATGGGATCACTGAAACCAAAACTACTAATGAAATGACAGCACATATTTAGGCCTTTGGTGAAGAACTTTTATTATTGAATAATTATAGGGATGCGCTGATCTGATTTTTTTCTCCCCCAAAATACTGATTCTGATACTCAAACTCAGCCTATACCGAAAACAGATCCGATACCAGTGGTCTTTTTTTCCAATATTTTTAATATGTTCGTTTGTGGAACTCATCTAACTCTTGGCAAGAAAGCGAGTGAGCATATTTCCCAAAACTACTGCTATAAATGAACGGAGTGGAATAGAAAACTGTATGTGGATCAGTGACGTCTTGCTGATACCCGATCTGCTCAGTTAGGCCAGTTTCTGTGCATCCTTAATAATTATACAAGGAAAATGTCCACTTAAAATAAAGCTAACTTTTCACATATTTTTTTTATATTTTACGTGGTCTATTGTGTCATCTGTTATAGTCATTTCTGGTCAGAAAGCAACATTTTGCAACTACGTTAATAGAATACCAATATGAGAAAACACTACTCTGAAAGGTCTGCTTTATCCCCCTTTATCACTCTTTTGGCTTTCTCTGAATATTATTGTATGTCTCAATGAGTGTTTGTTGTCTCCCTCTCTTTCTTTTTCCCTCATCCCTCTCTGTCTCTCTTGCCCTCTTTCTTTCATTTGGCCATGCCCCCCCCCCCACCTTATTTATGTGGCAGAGGAACAGCTGTCTCGTGCAGGGCGTAAGGTTGGCCAGGCAGGCCGGCTGCAGGCTCTGCAGAGCTCGAACACTGAGCTCATTGTCTCACACACACACACACACACACACACACACACACACACACGCTCATTCCTCCCTTACTCTCGCACACAAGGCACACGGTCACATCCATTCACATCCATTTAAAAGCGGGACAGGAAGGAGTAGGCAGCTGAACCCACATTAGCTGGGTTTCCATTGAAGTACATCAGTGTGAATTATGACATTTGGAATTAGAAAAGCCTCAGCAACTTCCCAGAAAACGCTCACACTTCCTTGAGTTTTTTTTTTTTTTTTATTGATAAAGAAAAGACACAGCGTATTAAGATTGGGACATTTATGGAAGGAAATAACGCACAGTTTATCAGACTGATGAATTCTTTCATCTCTCTGTAGTCTAGAGGTGGTGATCATTAATAGAAAAGTTCCATGCGCATTTTCTTGTTTGGTCCTCAGTTGGCGTGGAAAAATATGACCAGCATTAGCTGAAACCAAAGAACAACAATTTGCTCAACGCTAATCAATTCTTCCTCCACTTTTTGTCTCTAAACAACAGTATTCCACATCTTCCCTCCAGCCTTGATGATGAAGACATTTCACATTTTATCTGTTGCATCATTTTAAATGATTACTTAAAAAAATGCTTAACGGTAAGTCATTCAATCCCCTCCTTTGTGACATTTCCTTTCAGTTTCCTCCAGAAGACGTGTAAACACAATTAGCTGTGTTGATTCTTATCTTTGATTCATTTACGACTCTGAGCTCGAACATCGCCACAATTTGTAGCTCATTTCCACCGCCTCGACTGGAAGTCTTAATTTCTTTCTCATTTTCTCTCTCATTTGCAGCTCCCCCTCAAAGCATTTTTCTCCTCATATCTTCCACTCAAGTGCTGCTTTACACGCCGGTCCTCTCCTGCCTGCTTTTACTCTCGGGTCTCCTTGTCCTCGTTAAGGCGAAATTAAAATCATCACAATCTGTTTTTGCCACACTCTCACACGAGAACACATGAATGTACATTGAGGAGTGGTTACATAACGGTTAGCTGTGATCTCTCAGTGGCAGGTAAGATTGGACAAAATGAGAGAGATTGTGAGGAGGGGGGCAGATGGAAGAGAGGAAACTTCATTACTGCTGATGAGAAAGGGAAGTTTTAGGAGAACCAGGGGCTGTTAGCTGTTAGCGTGGAAGAAAGGATGGAGATGAAAGGAGGAGAGTAAAAAAAAAAGAATACTTTTTGGTGCAAAATGCTATGAATCTACTTTCAGTGTTGGTATTGGAAACAGTAGTTGACAAAACCTCACCATAAGGTCCATTCAGTATCTGTTCTGTAGCTATCAGTAGTATCGCATGATCTCGACAGATGCCTGGTTGTGAAATGAAATCTAAACTTTTAAGCCAAGATGGATGAGTAATCCTTAAAGTGCTCAAAAAAAGAGAGAAAAAATGTTTGTGTGTGTTTTTAAATAGAGCTTTTGTCTTTTAACCATGCGGGGAACAAAATTGCGTTGTTCTCTGGGAGGGTGGCTCAAAATGAGACGCATGACCCTTACTAAGTGTCTCTCTCTCTGTCACACACACACACCAACCTAATGCCAACCTATATCTCCAAGCATCTGTCTTTCTATCACCATTATTCTGCCATCCTTCTGCTACCTATCACCCTGTCTTCACTCTGTACTCTATACTCTGTGTGTGTGTGTGTGTGAGATAGAGAGCAAACAGTGAAGGCAAAGGATAGGTGGTGGATAATGTGTGCAAATTTGTCAGGGAGCATCCTGTTCTCTGTAACAAGTACACAGCGCTCTTGTGTCTCCTCTTATGTCTGTTCATCTCCTTTTCTCTCTCGTCCTCTCCAATGCTCTTTTTCTTTCTAAAAACCCCTTCAAACCTCCACCCTCCTTCATTTGCTCTCCATCACCTTCATCCATCCATCCATGCATCCATCCATCCCTCCCTTTGCTGACAGTGGTGTCGTGCAGAGAAGCCGTGAATAATTTATCAGGCTGGGTTGTTCTGCCCTGCCCTGCTCCCCACTTTTGGCTTGCCACGGTTCTGAAAACCATTTGGTGAAGTACACGCAACCCACACACACACTTTCACCAAGGATGTGATCAATAACCTGCACAGCTGTATTGATTACACAATGCATGTATGTTGGGTAAACAGTTTGTAATGTTGTTGCCTTGAAATATAAGATTTAGACTACTGCAAGATGCTTGGTAACAAAGTTAGGAGGTGTTCAAGAGGATGTGGGCACGCCGTGCACCACAAAATACTTCCTAAACTGAAAAACAAAGTTGAAAATAAAATTGTACTTTCACGTGTAACTTCCTTACATGTTCTGCCTTACTCTGACAGGACAAAAATTACACACAAATATGTTTAAAAAAGACATTTAACACAACCTAATGTCCTGCCACCGTCTGGTCCAAATGAATAGAGTTAAACCGACACTGTTAATGAAACAAGCAGCATTTAAAAAAAGCTAAAACCATAATACTAAAACTAAACTCAAATAGAAAGTGCAACTGAAACTAAGAAGGAAGAAAAGTGAAAATGTAAGTATGATAACCTTAGAGTAATAAACTCAGGGACACAAGAAATTGACTGTTCACCTGTCTCCCTCAGTTGCTGTTATACCTGTATTCTGGTATATCAGGATCAGTGTGGCCAACTCTCACGCTGAGAGACACGCTTTCACGCTCAGTCTCACGCTCTCACGCTGCCCAAACAATTCTCACGCCAAAACACTGCGACAGCAACAGAGATGAACAGGCGAGCGCACGTACTGTTGGTTACGTACTGTAACCCCCATTCTATGAGTACAGGCTCTTAAATTACTCTCTGTTTAGTCCACGACGTGTGCGCAATGCTTACCGCCGTGTTGACAGCTGTTCTGGCAGAAAACCCTGCGCAGAAGGTGTTCAAGCAAAGCTAGTGAGTGAGTGAGTGAGTGAGTGTGTGTTCATATTTGGCTGAGTGAGTGAAAGCTAAGTAGGTAAAATTACTAGATAGTGTTTGCTTATCTGCTAAGTTAATAAGCTGGTTAACGTAGCCAGCTGTCAAAGTTAGTGCTGGTCTAGACACATGCAGCACTTGGCTGTATGAATGGTTGCTTTTCAAGTAACGTTAATCCTTCTGATTACTGTGAATAACCACATTTAGATAACAGCTTGATTAAAGAGTTTACATGGTTCGTAGTAACGTGATTTCCCCAGTAACCCTGGGTTTACATTGATTAATTGGATACTCGATTAGCTGTTTTGTAAGGGTGGCAGCGAGGACAGTAATGTCGGCTCTAGTTGTCTGCCTTGCACAAAGCAGATGGTCAACAAATAACGTTAGTCAGACTGAATGCAAACATACGCATTATTTTGATATTGATAACTTTATGTAATTACAGCTCTATAAAGAGTCATCCTGCATATGTGAGAGCAAATGAAGGGAACTGACAGATAATTTCTTTTTTGTTTTTTCAGCATACACAGATTTATGGCCAGGCTAACGCTGAACAGCCCTGAGGTTAAATCTACTGATGCTCTGTAAAGTTTCCTGCTTTTGCCTGAAATATGCAGTTTACAGTGATAGCGGTGGCAGATTTACCATCGAAATTCGTGGTAATCTTCGAAACAATTGGTCCTTGATTTCAGACAGAGATAGACACAGCAGGTTTCTCATTTCTTGCTGCGGCCGTCGATTTTGTTGCAGAAATGACAACTGTTGCTGGCAGATTTTATCAGGTGTAGCTAGCTAGTAGTTAGCTTAATCAGCTAATGTTGGCTCCGTGAGTTGGTTGAAAACACTCTCCGGCTGACTTTTTCATGTTTCCAGCTGACTCGTTTTAAAAGGAGAACCCTTTAAAGGGATCTTAAATGTGTTCTTGATGGCTACATGCATAACCTCATGCTAAAAGACCGAGCCCAGAACGTCTCCGGCAAAAAGTCAGCATCCTCACCAGTTTAAAGAAACAGCTTTGTTCTTGTATTGCGGTGTAGAGCTAGCTAGTCCTAAGTATGATAAGGAACATTGTATTGTGTTTTTTTGTTCTTCCATAACTGCTTAGCTTACATAATTCATATATTTTTTACAGTATGTTTTCACTTTTAACGTTAGTTAAAAGAGAAAAAGCTTTTGACGTGAGGATTAACCATATCTGGCGAACGTAACCCTGTCTCGGATAACATTGGCTGGGGTTTCTCGAGCGCAAACGTTCCTAAATCCAATAAAGAGCAGGACAGAGCTGCTAACGTTAGCTTACGCTCTGATGGCATCCAGGACCGGCTTCAACACAGTGAGGAAACGCTACACGATGGATGTGCCAGTCGTGAATGGGGCTAATGTAGCTTTTGTTTTTCATTGTTGTGCTAACTCTTGGTCTTAAAAGTAATGCTCTGTTACGGTAGCCAGTGAGCTAGTTAGACTAGAAAGGCTAAAAAAAGACTCTCCAAACTCTGTAAATGCTGAGTATCTGTTACTACAACCCCACGTGAACCCCGGATCCCAGCTGACCTAACTTCACAAAGATTCTACTCAGTGAAGTGCCTGTAAATGTGTATTTTTCCACAATGCATCGTTTGTCTTGAAATTTTCCTCATTTTTGCAGAGGGTAAAATAAGCTCACGAGTTAGTCAAGAGTGACTTCATTCATCCTTTCTTTTGTGCTGTAAAAATAATACTCGTTTGTTCATTTGGGACTGTGCTTCAGTGCCAATAGCCGGCTGACTGCTTGTGATTAAAGCTGTGTTTTCCTACTCCAAATTATTGAACAATAGAGAGCTTCACCAAGCTTCTTTTTTACTCAAATCAGGTGGAATCCAACCAGAAGTTTCAGCCTACTAGTAAAATTGTTTGGGAAGTTTTTGACTCAAAAGGGTTTCATGAAGTTTTCCTGGCAACTTCAGGCTGATTCACTTTCTGAGCCACACACACATACTTTGAATGGTTGATGGTAGACTACACACAGATGCTGTGCAGAGGACAGAGCCATAGAGGTGTGTTTACATGATAGATGAGGGGAGATGTTGATATTTTGCCATCTGCAGTTGGATTAATGGTGTCGTAAATTGCAATGATAAGAGGATCAGTTTGAAGTTTAACTTCTGTTTCTACGTAGTACCATGCTTGTTGAAAAAACTATAATAAAAAAAAAGCATAAACAATGTAGTTAAAGCTTCACAGTATAACCAATAGAGTTTCTGTTGTTCACACATCTGGGTGAATGCACTCATCCAAGCTTTGCTTTTTTCCACCACTGAATACTCAGTTAATACACTGTTATCCAGAAAATACTACATCTCATGTCATCTAATGGCTGTTGTAACATATACTGGATGGTAATAAAATAACATAAACGTATAAATACACTCAAGATACAATGTTATTCTGATCTTCCGATCCAAATGTTAAGTGAACACATTTGACCACGTTAAGAGTTTATATTTGTCTCCAGTCCGTATCACAAATACAGAAACAGACGTAAATCTTAGAGTGCAAATCCATTCAGGAGGTGCACCTAATCAGAGTTGGATTTTCAGAACAATCAAGGTCAAGGACATGGAGCAAAGGGAAAACAAGACATTGAAATTTAAAGAATAGAAAAAGGCCTCCAAAAAGACAAGCCCAGTTAGAAAGTTCCGTGCATCCCGAGACATCCCTCTTGACTCTCTCTGTGTTTCTGAGAATGAAAATCATGACGGACTACTGTATGACACCCAGCTGTCAAATTCCACGAGGGAGCCCCCTCGCTGGGTGATGTAAAATGGACAGAGGAGGTGTGTATCATAATTTACAAATGGTCCGAGCCATTTCACATGGACGACACAGCGCTCCTCATTCCTTCCTCCATAACAGCCTGCTTCCAGCTTCTGAAATTGACAAATACACACTCACTCACACACACACCCTACCATAGCATAGATTTGAATTTCCTGCCCTATTTGTTTTATGGATTTTATGCTTTCTAGGACAAAGAACCTCTATTAAACTTCCATTCTTAGAGTGCAGTATCTTAGACTTGCTGTTACAATTTCTGTGTTTAGCTCCTCCATGTATGCTCTTACACATATGCTCTATTATAAAAAATACCTGCCCATAAAACATTTATTTTTTGTGATGGTTCTTTTGCATCCCCTTCAGGTGTACCACGGCCTCGACATCATCACCAATAAGGTGACGGCTGAGGAGTGCGCCCAGTGCAGACATCACATGATCAGCTTTGTGGACCCGTTAGTTAGCAGCTACACGGTGGTGGACTTCAGGAACAAAGCCCTGGCTCTAATATCCTTTCCTAGAAACACGTTAAAGCAGAGCAACAATATTTTCCATAACACCTCTTTCCACACATTGCTATCACCCCTGTCACCCCCAGATTATTAAGTGGTAACTGCAGGGAAAGAATTCAGTCGATTTGACTTTTACTTTTGTGTGTGTGTTTGTGTGTGTGTGGAAGAAGATCTCCTATGTCCTCATTTTGTCAGTGTCTCTCGCTGCAGATGTTGCAGTGAAAATGAGAAGAGAGAGATCACCAGAGACGATATTTATAGAGGAGTCTGTGTCTGTGCTGTGTCGACACACACACACACACACACACACACATATCTATACACACACTCTGGGCAGTCACACCCTCCTGCAGACACCGGCCGTCACACAGATGTGGAGAGAGGAGGCGATAACTAGAGACGGTATTAATAGACCAGGGTGGCATGCGCACACACACACGCGCACACACACACACACACTCTTCTCTCGCGCACACACACACTCACCAGTGCGGCGAGGGGATGCGGTAGCTCCAAGAATAGACTCAGTGCAGCGCGAGCCTGCTGGTGGGAAGAGGGAGAAATGGAAAGAGATGAATACAGATTAGAAGGGATAGAAGTAGTGTGGAGGATTTTCAACCGTAAAGCAGGAAAGAGACGACAGAGGGGAAAAGAGGAAGGGGGGGGTCTGTGTGTGATAGTTGGAGAAGGCTGACAAGCTTGAGAAGCTCAAAGACGCAGGACCTAATGACGCATCAGCAGCTATCAATCCTTCATTCAATATGCCATTTACATGAGCCCCCTCTATCCAAACCCCTCCTCTGTTTCTCTTTTATTGCTCTCAATCTTGCAGCCCTTTCTGCTTTCCCTCCTTCGGTTTTCCTCGCATCGAGTCACCGATCACCCTCACTCTCTTCCCCGTGTCCTGCTCCTCCGTTCCCCTGCAAACACAGTGATGCAGCCCTCTCTGGCGAGAGAGGAGAGATTTTTTTTTTTTTTCTTTTTGATTTTTACAAAAAAAAAATTGTGCATATAGTAAAAATAATTTAGTTAATAAAAAATGTGCAAAATGCAGCTGATCTTCAATAATAAAACATATGATGTCTTTGGAGACAGAGGGGGAGAGAGAGAGAGGCCTTTATCTTGTTTGAGTGGTTATTTGATTATTCCTGGGTAGAGAAGGTGGGCAAGGGAGGAGGAGAGAGAAGGAAAGGTGCAAGATGGGAGAAGATGCGACAGAAAAAGGAGAGCGTGAGGAAAATAAGGTGTGGCAAGCTGCTCTGTCTGTGACCAGTAAGGTCTTTTTAAAATTCCAATATTGGTATTTTTGTGTTGATTTAAGAGGTGAAACAAACTGACTGGCTGATACTGAGTTTGTGATAAAAGGACAGTATTGACTCTTTTTTTCAACTAATGATCAATAAAAGTTTAGAAAACTGTGAAAAATACACACCAAAAATTCCCACTTGCCCAAGTTGACATCTTCTAATTGTGTGTTTTGTCCGTCCAACAGTGTAAAGCCCAAAGATATTCAGTTTCACAATCATTAAACAATGATTCCCAACCTGTGAGTCAGGACCCCTCTAGCAGGTCACAGGATAAATCAGAGGGGTCACGAGATGATTAATGGGGTACGAAAGAACAGAAGAACAAAGTTCTGCTGCACAAATTTGATTTAAAAAAAATGTCTTATCCCTAGTCTTTGCTTTATTTGTGAAATATTAGATAGTTTAAGCGTTGGATTGTTCAGTCAGGTGTGTAACAATCTGAGAAGTGAAGAGGTGACACTCTCAGCTCATAGACTTCTGACACCTGTGACAAAAAAAGGTGAGAGCCACTGTCATAGAAGACAAAGAAACGCAGCAAAGCTTCACATTGGAGAGCAAAAATAACTTGAATGATTAATCGACTCACGTTGTTGCAGAGCGAATTTCTGTCAGTTGATTGATCAATCAATCGATAAATTGTTTTAGCTCCAATTGACTCAATGTTTTGGTCTGACGCCCACTCTAAAGGCTGAGTATTTTCATCATACACACCTTATATTAAATGACCACTACAAGAGGTATCATCATATCAGCCACACTGCACTCAGTTGCTGTAAATGCTGACAAGGAGGAGGAATCCACTGAGAGTCAATATACTGATCTTAATACTGCTGTAGCTGTATAATGTTACAGCCTGTTATCGGTCTTAAGTGGTATTGTTTATCTTCTTTATCAAGTATTCTGCTGAGGCTTTTCTTTTATGGGCCACGTACTGTTTTTGATGCATGGAATCAATCTTTAAAAGGACAGCTCCAGCATGTTGAGATTGTTGCTGATTTGCTGCATTTCCTTTTATTTAATCTCTGTACTGCACTTCTGTCATGATATATTATTCAATTTTGCCTTTTTTTAACATTGTTTTTCCAAGTTAAATATTCTGAAACAAACTTGCTCCCAAAGAGATGAGACTGCCAGCAAATTGCCACATTAAGATCAGGCTTTTTTTCTATTCATTTTCTATAGAACTGTATTTTTTAGAATTGTCTTGTTTACTTGAATGAATTTAAACACTTTAGTTCAAGTAGGAACACTTGAGCCAAATCAAAGAGGCAAAAAACTAACTTTTCTGTCTCATCTGGATTCTCACAGTATTCTTGAGCATAAAACCATTAAGGAAAAAATATTTGAAAATGCACAGTAAACATTAATAGCCAGAGGAGTTGTATGCAATTTAGCCAAATGTGACTGGGAGCCTTCCAGTGACTGATTGAATTAGAACCAACAGGAGCTGTTTTTACGCCATTATGGTGTGAATGCCATTATATTAGCTCAACAGGTTGTTTGAAAATGGGTTTAATTGTTGTGCATTCATGTAAAAACTGTCAAAATTAGCTACAGGCGAAATCACCCTGGGATTCATGTAGATAAATGTGCACAGATGAGTTCCCTCCTTAACAGACTGCAACATAGATGACATGCACGGCAGAAACAAACTGCCAGTCGTTGTAGGAGGAACAAACTATTACATTGAGTCGCTGCTGTGGAGAGTCCTGCTGAATACAGGGGTGAGTGAATACACCTCCCTTCATCCTCTATGCCTCTCTGACACTGTCTCATTTATATATTCATTTCTTATTCGTCTTCACCCACTTTTTTATACATGAAAACACATTATGTCACAGTGTATTCTGCTTCAGTGCTTAGTGATATTGTAATCAAAAAGTGTGGCTTTGGTTTAATTTCTCAGTGGTCAAGACATGACTTAATCATTGAATGGAAACATTAATAAAAAATTCTAGTTATTTCTTCTTCTCTCGCACGTTATTTCTGACCCAAAGCACCGTTACTAACAGGACACATTTATGCCTTACGGGTTTGAAAGTAGCAGCTTTGGTCAACTCTAAAACGTTAAATGAAATGTGTCTCACAGCAGGAGAACGAGGGGTCAGGGGACGGGGGAGATGGGGCTCCAAACAGGAAGCTGGAGCTGGAGAAACTGGGAGGAGCGGAGTTACATAAACGACTGGCGGAGGTGGACCCCAAAATGGCTGCCATGTTGCACCCCAATGACAAACGCAAGATAGCCAGGTGATACAGCTGTGTGTGTGTGTGTGTGTGTGTTACACTGGATGTCTAGTCACAAACGTATTGCTTTTTGTGATGTGTATTTCTAGAAAATTATTAATTATTTATGCTATTAAAACAGCACAAGCACGTGTAGGAAAAGTTAAATGGATAAGTGTGATTATTTGGTGTAGCTATCATTAGCCATAGATAATATTAATAATAAGCCTATCCTGCTACACTGTTATTGGTGTGTGTTAGCCACGTTTTGTCTAGCTAACCTGCTGCTCTTGCTAGCTAGTTAGATAGCTAATAGTAAAAGAAACACTAGCAACATGTAAAGCAGCAAAAATGCACCTGACAATTTTTCAGTCCCTTAAAAATACTCTGTGGTGCCTAATTAGCAACAAATAGTCCAAAGGTTAGCTGCTAGCTAAAGCAAGCCATCTACCAACTGGTACTTTGGTAACTTGATGTGTCCAGGTCTTGTTCTTGGTGCCTTGCTTGAAATTGTAGCATACAGCAGTCTTGCGGTTCTTGAATTTCCTTCATAATGCAATCATGTTTATGCCAACATCCAAACACACCCAAACCTAAGCGTTCCGTTATATTATGTAACAGTGAGAGCCACCACCAACTGTGTTGTTGCCCCCTAGTGCAAATGCCCAAAAACAAAATACTAATTTCACCAAAATGAAAACACATATTGGCTCTATTGTTGAAATGTGAAACTATTTTGGCTTTGTCCAAATTACATTGCATTGGAAACATGATGAATTTGCTGCTACGTGCTCTTACGCTAGCAACTCTAATTCAATAGAATTTCGTCAAAATGACAGCATTGTTATAAGAACAGAATGGGGGGAAATGCTGTTTTCACCCTTGGGATAATATGGTGTGTAGTGTTTGTGGGTGTGCCTCGTGGTAACTTGTTTGTGTGTAAATGAGTGGCTCACACTGTTCCCGAGTTTCCTCATGTTTTGTATGAGGTCCTGAAGGGCTCTTGCTCTGTTTCAGGCTGACAGTCACAGTATATATGGCCTCCACCCAATCTATGCTGACAGGACCAGTGTCTGGTCACACACACACACACACACACACACACACACGGCTTGATGAGTAGCAGTCATTGCACTCTGGTCTGATGTGTGAGAAGGTTAGGTTACCCTGTTCTTCTGGATGACAGGAAGACGACAGGAATCATATCTTCTTCATAACCTCAGAGTGCAGCGAGGCAAGGCTAAACAGTGTGGTTTGGATTTGAATCTCAACAGCTCAAAAGTCTGTTTAGCCTTGGCTCAACATTAACTGTGTGCTGGTGAGAAAAAGAGTTTTGTATCTTGTTTTATCGTGATTTATATTTCCCCTTGTTTTATCTCTTATTTTACTCCCGTCTTGTCTTTTGAATTTATTGTTGCTGGTGTGGTAATCATTTAGACTCGAGCATCTAAATGTGTGCCTCAGAAGGGGGGGTTGTAGATTTTCATTTACACTGGATTTAATGGATGAGTGGATGGTTAACTCATCTAATCTCAGTTTACCCACTGAGGCCTGACATACAGGGACTGGGATGTAAACTCCTTAGTATACTGGAGATCATAGGGATTTGTATCAAACTAAAGAAAATCTGAAAATGATTTGTTTGGTTTGCTCTACACTGAGTCCCAGTGCAGAAAAAATGTTTTATTTAACCACAACATGTCTGCTTGTATGTTTATGTACAGGAGTCTTCAAATCCATGAGGAGACAGGCGTCCCCCATAGCTGCTGGCTGGAGGAGCAGAGGGGGCAGGACGGAGGTGATGGGCTGGGGGGGCCGCTGAGATACCCAGACCCCTGCATCTTCTGGCTGCACTCTGACATGGACGGTACGGTGGGAGGATTGTATGGATTTCCATTTTTATTGTTATTGCTATCAAAACAACAGAAATGCCAGTGTTCATATGGGAGCTTCAGTGCAGAATGAAATAACTTTTTACATGTATCCGTCTTATTTTGCTGCTACACTTGTTATATTTATCCCTTTATGCTCCCCTCCAGCTCTAGACAAGCGGTTGGATGCTCGTGTGGATGAGATGCTGTCTGCTGGAGTGATAGAGGAGCTCAGAGACTTCCACGTCCGCTACAATCAGCAGAAAGTCCAGGACGACAGGTAGCAGAATCAGCAGCAAAACATGTCCACCCTCATGAAGGAACACAATCAACCAGATCCTGTTCATCCTGAATGAATTATCTTTTAGTCAAGAGTTGTCATTGTTTCAGATTCTGTCTGGATAGCTGTTTTGCGTAAGGCAAAAATCACCGGGATGTTAGGATCTTGTCGGCAGATGTTCTGTTCTTGTAATGAGGGGAACCGTGTTCAAAAGAAGTGCCATATGATGCAGGGATTACATATATTTGATGCTGAAGATGTTTTGTTAAAAGAATACTTTAGAATTGCACTTCTTCATCAAAGTTGATGCAGCAGAGTCAGATATGATCTTTTTTATTTCATGCGTTCCTTGTCCAAACCTGGTTGCTGGCTACATATGGCTTGTGTTCCTAGCAATTTTCTTTCTTTCTGTCTTTTTTTCTGCTCTATCAACCAAAATCCACCTAAAAGATACAGTGTGGGATTTGGAGTCTGTTATGCGGGCCAAAAACATGTCATACTTGGCTTTGGAGCCCTGTTGTCATTACTGTTGAGCATTACGAGGTAGTCTGAGGGTTGTTTGTCTGTACAACAAGTTCAAGATCATGTTCCCATCCTCCTATCTAAATGAATGATCCAGACATTCAGTCTGGATCCAGACTTAACTCCTCTCTTCCTTGTAACCAAGGCAATACGAGTTCAGTGAACTCGGTCAAGCAGCTATCCAGTTATTTATTTCTCCTTCCCAGTCTGACAGGTCACTCTGTTCTGTGCGCTGCCGCTTTCCAAAGGAGACCAATTTAGATGCAGCCCACACTGTTGCCAGTTTAGTTCAGATGGGACTGATATTTCTTTAGGATGTCCAGTGATTATTAATAATAATTGCAGAGATAAGCCCCCTCCATAGGACATTAGCACCACCATGGGAGTCTGGTGATCAGTGCTTATTACCTCAGGGCCTCAGGAATATTATCCCACACTGAATGGACATTCTGGTGGCCCTGGAACAAATTACCTACAATGCTATGTTGTCTGTTAAAGATACTTTTTGAAGATAACGTTAATATGATCAAGATTGATTTCTTGTCTTTCTCACTATTACCAAGTTGTCCCTGACATTTCCTTAACAGTAACCACATGACCTGTACAATACTGGAGCTGCGTCACTCTTTCAGCATCCACTGTTTCCTCTACTGTGATACCCCTTTTCCATCAACATGCAACGGGTTGCGCACCTAATTTTGAACCGTTCGGAGGATTTCGACCAAAAATAAATTTAGAGTAAACCAGTCCTGTTTGAATAATTGTATATCTTCTGTATGTGATATGCATTATGCATAAACGTGTATGTGGGCTTGACTAATGGCTGAAACAGACACAGTATGTGAACATTGCTGTGGGTCTCTGGGAAGCAGATATTGATATTATATGTGTGTGATGGGGTGTGGCTGCGAGGAGTTGATGCATTGGTGGAACGATGCCCAGGAAGCTGCCAATTCCCTTCTTTCGTCCCTCCTTTCTTTCATCACCAAATCACCCCATCAACCAGCAGCCGCCTCCTCCTCCTCCTCCTCCTCCTCCTCTCCTCTCTGCATCTCTGCCACTATTGCCCTCTCAACAATCTGATCACCCTAGCACTTTACTCCTCCCCCTCCTCTGTCTGTCTGTCTTTCTCTCCTTTACCCTCATGTCTCCATCCCCGGCTGGCTGCTGTGGCCAGACATCAAGGTGAAATCTCTCCCTCCCTTCCTCTCTTCCTCAGTCTTTCTTTTTTCTCCCTCCATTGACTCTACATTTCCTGTGCTCTGTTGCTATTCTCAAATTTCTGTCTCTGCCCGTCTAGCCAGATTTATTTTTGTTATTTCCTCCCCTTGTTTTTGTTACTAGTGTAAGTTATGGACCAAAAATAGTCATTATTTTTTATTATAATGTTTGTTCTACAATCTGTTAAAACAAAAATTAAAGTGCTCTACAAAGAGACAAAATTGACAGCAAGAACAGTGAATTATTATAGGTAAAAAGTAAACCAGAAAAGATAAAAACTCAAAAGAAAAGATTGGATAAAAGCAAGTCTGTGAATCGGAGTCAGTTCAAAGACAAGTAAGAAAAAGAAAAAGAAAACAAAAGAATACAGATATCCAGTTTACATGTTAAGTGTCAACCGCATCTCACCCATGGGGGGATTAAAAATAATTAACAACTAAGAATTATCATTAATTGTACAACGGTGAATCCTGGGATATTATCCTAAAAAATGCAAATAAATTACAATTTTAATAACTTTTCTATTTTCTTTTTATCAGGCCTATGGGAACATGGCAGATAATTATTAAACTGCAGTTAATTTGTACTTTTAGTATTTATTAGGGATGTAAACAAAGTATTTGGATGCAAACAGATAATGTGTTCTGAACATATACAAACAGCATCCAGATTTTTCCAGTAATAACCCTGATTTGTGATCTCCGTCCATAAATCAGTTTGGAAATCACAGAAAAGAAGGCGCTGCTTATAACTTTCGCTGTGGTTTATTATCAATTTCTATCAGTTTTTTTTTTTTACCAGGATATAGAAGCCTGGCACTTGACAGTAGATGGATGATGAAGCTGAAGTTAGGGACCGTCTTCAAAGTGCGTGAAAAATGGCTGAGAGAGATTTCAGATTTCCATTTTTAAAAAATCTACTCATTATAAACACAACATCCAGTTTCTAAAGAAAAATCATGCAATATGGCCCAATGAAATTCTGACATATTTTTTCCTGCTGTTAAACCCTCCTGTTTTATTTCCACTTCTAATTTCCACACAGACCATTAACAGTTACACAGCCTCAAAAACAACTCATCTTTTATTATTTGATTAATTTAGGTACATGGTTAACATATTGGTTATTTCTTATACTTTGTTGGCAGCTAAACTTAAACATATACATATGGGGAGTATAAATGTCAGTAGAAAACAACTGAACACAGAAAATTAAGCAGTCTGGACAATTTCCATTAACTTTTGCAATAAGCCTGGCCCACTTCTGGTATAAATCCAAAAACAGATATTTTTGTGAAATAAACGGATACAGATGGTATCTTTGCGTTAAATCCCTAATATTTATGTGTACACAGTATTGTCTTTTACACATACTGTAAACAGTTTGTTTTCTCAGCACTACTCTCACTATCCGTCAAGTCAACTGTTATGATAAAAAAAAAAAAACGGCTTCTTGTAGTGGTAAAAATAAATGGCCACCACAGCTGACCTCTACTATTTTTGCAATCAGTCCAAATCCAAAAGGTCCAGGTCATTGAACTGAACGCGCGCACCATATTGCAGAGCTATCACTCAGATCTGATGAGGTCCATTTTGGGCTAGAACAGGCAGCATTGCTCAGATTGGGGTGATACGGTCTGACATTGATGGAAATGTTCTGTCTGGCGAGGTAACCAGTGGGCTTCTGCCCCAACCTGATGTCACTCCGGTCAGGCTACTGAGTCCCGGCACCCGTGGGTCCCTCTGCCAGTGCCATTCAGTTTTTTTTAATGTCATTCTGTCACTTTGTCCCCCGAAGGTCCTCACATATGCTCAGACTGATATTTTTTGTTCAGGGAGGGAAGGACAGATAGAGGAGGAGGAGAAGGTGAAATGAGTCACCACCTGGGTGTCTATAAATGTCAAGTTGGAGATGGTAACTTTTTTTAAATTGATGGATAATGTTTCCTTTCTTCTCCTCTCCTCTTCTCTTCTTCTCCTGTCCTCTCCTCTCCCCTCTCTTCTCCAGTCAGGACTATCAACATGGGATTTTCCAGTCGATTGGTTTTAAGGAGTTTCATGACTACCTGACTGCTCCTGAAAGCAGCACCCAGCAGGAGAAAGACACACTATGGGACAAAGGTCAGAGAAATACCCGGTCAAAGTCACAGAGATGGATTTGGATCCACTGGTTGGTGGACTGGTTGACTGCTCAACCAGAAGAACCTATTTAAAGATTTTTCTCCTGTCTCCCCTTCGTCTGTAACAGCCTCCTTTTAACTCTGTCCAGGTATAGAAGCTTTAAAGATTGCTACGAGGCGTTACGCCCGCAAACAGAATAAATGGGTCCGTAACCGCTTCCTTAAACGTGAGTACCCTTCATCCACCTCAGTGTGTGTGTGTGTGTGTGTGTGTGTGTGTGTGTGTGTGTGTGTGTGTGTGTGTGTGTGTGTGTGTGTGTTCTCCACAGTCCAGTTCCCTTAGCAATCAGCACTCTCTTTAACAAGATGAGCTTCATGCACTCCATTAGACACACAATAAGCCTCTCAGACACCGTATTGTGTTCCAGGGTACGTAGTGTTGTGGGGGGGGGGGGTGGATTGGGGTGGTGTTACTTTACATGTTGTACAGTACATTCACGACCTTAATATTTTCTTATCATTAAAGGAATAGTTCAACATTTTAGTCTGCAAGCTACAGCTGGGCTACGCTTAGCTTAGCATAAAGACTGGAAGCTGGGGGAAACGCCATCTCTAAAGCTCACTAATTAACACGTTATATCTTTAATCCTAAAAAGAACCGATATGAAAAAACTACAAATTGTCATTGTTATCAGTTACGGGGGTTATGTGCCCACAGAGCCAGACTTATTTTTTCCATTGCTTCCGGCCTGTTAACTAGGCTGTAGCTTCATATTTAGCATACATTTATAGTGTTATCCACCTTCTCAACTAAATGTTAATAAGAAAGCTAAATAAGAACTATTCATTTTAATAGTTGAGGTTTTTTTGCAACAAGAACTTCCACGCTCAAAAGGTTTGAAAACCGCGTTTCCTCAGAAATACAAGAGCATTTGATAACACTTATTCAGACTGTGGAAATCACCAGATTAATTTATTCCCAGGCACACAATTGCATTTGATTCTGTGCAGCGTGTGTGAGCTGCTGTGACGTTACAGAGGGGATAATGTTTCAAGATCCATCCCCAGTTTACACCTGCGGCTAAGACCCTTGAATGCTTCTTTTCCTAGCACTAAGTCACTTGTGGCACCGAATGCATGTAAGTGAACTGTAGAGGTTGGTTCTGGCACTGCAGGATGGTTGAATGTACCCACCGCAGCCAAAATCAACCAGTGTGATTTCCCACCCTGGTCGCAACCCCTGGAAGTCTAACGTGTTTTAAAATGTGTATAAAGGCTGAGTTTGTTTCTCTGTCCCAAACGGAAACCTGGCCTCTGTGTCCCACCAGCAGTATGCCCTGCAGTAACCCAGCCTCCTAATCCTGTTAGGCCCAAGTGGCTTAGGCCACGCCAGGCCCTAAACCTCAATACCCCTTATTCTGACCTCCTGACTACCCGCTGCACACACCATATGGTCTTCATCACATGTGTGGATCTTTTTTTTTTTTTTTTTTTTTTTTTTATGAGCATAGGTCATGATAATACATTTTATTTACCACCTTGGTTGTAGAGATTTGGGAAATGTGTACTCTGGCACAAGAACAATGAGGGAAAGGAGTAAGTGGCCTCCTGTAGCTCTAAAATTTTAGTTTAACAGAAATCATCTCAAACATTTGTCTTTGAGTCAGACCATAAATAAGAAAGTAATCCCCTGAAACACCTGTAGCTATTGTAGTCTCACTGCACTATCTACAGGGATTTCCAGGGGACTACTTTCTATGTTTACTCAAAAATTTTTAGTGTAAATTTTGAAGGTGATCATAGTCACACATGTTAATATCTATCTCAGATGGGTTTTTTCAGCGTCAGAGCCTTGAAGTGTTTTGCCTGTAGAACAGCCTCGTCCTTGTGTCCACCTCTGGTTGGGATTGTTCTAACCCCAGGTTTTGCTCCTGAACCCCGCTCTTCCCTCCTCTCTGTCTGCATCGTCTCTGTTCACCTCGCTCCCTTGCTGTGACTGCTGACCTCTTTTCTATTTCGTCTGAGCCCCACACACACACACTCGCACAGATTCCGGCAGGCCTCAGCTGAGCAGGCTAATCTCTTGAAACATTACAGAGCTGCCGGGAATTTGCCCCGACCACACAAACTCGGGCAACAGGGTCACCGGGGGCTACGCAGACCAACCCAAGCACGCAGAGAGTAGTGGGTCAAAGGGAAAGACAAATTGGAAATGACAGAGAGCCTCAGTCAGGCAAACACAATGAAGCAGGTTAGAGAAGCTAGAAAATGACCTGAATGTTGACCGTACATGTAAATATACAGAAAGACGCAGAATCACATGCCTCGAAGGCACAAGTTTAACCCAGTTTTCAGTCCACAGTCTTTAGCAGCGACTGTAGGTGGGCGCTGAGTGTCTTAAATACTTCTCAGCAGGATATGTGGTTCTTGATGGACTCAAGTTTGGTTGCTGTGGGGATTTAAACACCAGGTTAGCCTGCTCCAATTAAATCAAGCTTAATTGTCTTGCGTCTGTATGTGGGTGTACGCTTATAGGATGCATGTGTGTCTGTGTGGTTATAGGGGGATGTTTAATTAGTAGATTTAATTACCCATAAAGAAAATGTTAATTTGAGGTTATATTCATTTTAAGTGCCACATTTTATGCGGGAGGGTGCCAGTGCCCTCAGAGTTTGTTTGTTTTTTAATTCCCCAAAGACATGCACACAAGCACGCACACACTACCTGTAACCAGGATACGCAGGTGTAGTTTGACTGAGGCCCCGTGAGTGTTAAGTAACAGGGCTGTAGGTATCTTTTAGTCCCACGGGGGAGGGAGGGAGAGAGAGAGAGAGAGAGAGACAGCAACGACACATGGGTAGCTGGGTGGATGGAGAGTGAAGGTAATCTGATCCAGCTGGGGCAACAGGTGTGGGGCAAGTTTACACTCTTGTCTTCTAGCAAGTGCGAAGCTTTCATGTACGTGCGCGCACACACACACACACACACACACACCCATGGAGTGGAGCCAGGGTTGTTTTTGCCACAAAGACCTCTGTGTCACCTCCACTAGGTGGAGAGAGACAAGGGAGAGCTGGAGAAGATGAGAATGACACAGAGGCTTAAAAGGAGATGCAGTAGTAGGTGCGTTTCCATCCATGCATTGAGTGGAAATGCCAGAAATTGAAAAAAAAAAAAAGAATCCAAATTATTGCAAAAAGAATAAAAATAGCAGGGGTGTCGTAGGGGTATGCAACCGTCACGTCCTTGGTTGGAGTCCAGGGGGATGCCCTCGTTGCATGTCACCTCCTTCTCAGTCACCATTGCGGCTCATAAAACCACCACATCATCATCTTTGAAATTAATTTGGTGAACTTGTTAGCAAGTTTCTTATTTACACAACATTATTATTCATTTGGAGTCCTGTTTGTGTCCACCTCATAATTGCATATCCAGTATTCACTCTCCTTTTAGCTCTGTTTTTGGTCTCTACCAACTCCTGAGGGAAATATCTGGCTCTTTAGCTGCTAAATGCTCCACTATGTTAGCAGTTTCCTGAGGTGTCCAAAAACGACTCTGATAGTGGTGAGAGTGAACCAAAACAGTAAAGTTGCGTGCTGTAAAATCAAAACAATAAGCTAAAAGACACTAGAATGCTCCGTGGAGCTGAATGGAACTGAGGAGTTGGGTGATTCATTCTCTTCATTACTATGAGCGACTTTTTCGCAGTCATATAATCCATTGTTGATCTAGAAATAATGATTATAGCAGCTTTAATAGATCGCGAGTGAAGGAGGAGGAACTCCATAATGGTGGGGAGTGAAAGTACAGGTCATAGATATGGGGATTGGATTCATTCACTCATAGCCCACCAAACAGCCAGATAAAAAGAAAAATCAGAAGGAATATCCTTGACCCAACATACTTAACCTGTTGCAGAAACGTCTAACATGAACAACAGAAGGAGGTAAGGGAGACAAAAAGTGGAAGAGGAACTACAGCAAAGAGGAAGGAGGCTGTTGAGTGAATAGAGGCAGCTGTCGCGTTCCAGTGTGGATGACGGCCAAAGAAGCACAGCTGGGCCGGGGGACACTGCACCGAGACTGGTAGTCGAGTTTTTATAGCAAAGCACACACAGGCACACATCCTCACTCAGTAAACATGAGGATAATGCAGCAAATGACTCCTGTCCCGTTTGTTGCAACAGGTGGACTACTGTTTCAACACACACACACACACACACACACACACACACACACACACACACACACACACACACAACACTCAACACTGGCAAGCAGCTGCCTGGCGACAGGAGATGCTCTTTCTTGTTGGCAAGGCTCCCCTGTGGGCTTGAAAGGCAACGCTCACAGTTTGTGGTGTGTGTGTGTGTGTCGACCACCCTGCTCTTTGTCTCCCTTCAGCATTTCTTATCAACCTTCATTCACTACAGAGTGGATTAGCAGAGTTAAATTTCACCAGATCCCAAACAAGAATGCTGGAGGGGGGAGGTTTCCATCCAGCATCTGGCAACCCACCACACAAACTGTGTCTCCCTTTTATTTACCACCACTCCACTCTGCCCAGTGGGAGGCTGGTGGTTGCAAAAGGGAATTGTTGGAGGGCTGGTGGTGTTGAGAGAGATAAATGAACGAAGTAAGGAGAGAGATGGCGGCAACAGGAGGCGAGGCGAAGTATTTATTAGAGCACCTAAGGGACAGAGCTCCAACTCTGCATCTGGTATAGGTATGCCAGGTGACGCTCGCCACCACCACCTGCCTGCTATTGTGCCACAAGCACAAAAGACTTCCCCTCTGACACACACACACGTACAGTAACCGTGCCAGTGAAACCCGAGGCTTTGATTAACAGTCACTGCTGTTTTTAAAAACAAACACACTAACAAATTGACCTGCTGTCTGACTGTATACACACACATGCCAGACAGAGTTAAGTGATAAGTGGTGTGCACAGAGAAAACACACACTGGGAAGCCAAATGATGCAGGTGCAGGAGTGCTTAGACGTTGCCATTAAGGATCTTTGTGTTTATTTAGCTTTAACATCCTTTGTCAAATATTCAATTAAGCACAGCTGACCTCGACAGGGAATAAACAAAATACATCACGTGTAAGCAGCTGACAGCAAACCAACAATATGCAAATTTAGACCAGAAGGAGTTGAAATGTGGCATGTGCCAAGAACCAGGCCAAAGGTAAAGTTTATAGCTCGCAGGCGGGGCTGTGTGAAGACTCTCATTGTTCCCGCACACACTCAGAGTCAATACAGTTATTGTTGTCCAGATGACCAGTTACACAGTTACCACTCTGTATTCCTCTGTAATAATGGAGTCCCACACAGTTCCCAGCAGAGTTAGTAACTCCAGTCTGCAGGGTGTCTGCTGCCCTCACCTCCACAGTTCAGTCTGTGTGAGGAAAGGACTAAGCCATAATTGAGTTGGCTAACTGTGCCTTACAGGTTAATGGGATTCATTTACATGAGTGCGTGTGTGTGCGCTCAACACGTAGATATTAAATGAAAAAATGCACCTGACTAGATCCAGCTTTGTGTCTTTTTTTAACTTTTAGCCATGCCAGCAGCAGTGTCTGTCAGCGGGTCGGTCCACCACTGTGGGCACGACTGAATATCTCAACTTTTGGAAGGATTGCCATGACATTTTGTACAGACAGTCGTGGTCCCCAGACGATGAATCCTAATGACGTTGATGAACCCCCTGACCTTTCCTCTAGCACCATCTTCAGGTCAAAATTTTCATTTCTTTATACTACTGTACTTTGGTTTATGACGAAATCCCTACTTTTGTTTTTAAAGCTAACTAGCAAATGTTAGCACGCTAACAAGCTAAACTAAGATGGTGAACATGGTAAACATTATACCTGCTGAACATCAGCATGAAGTTCATGAACCCGTGTCATTGTGAGCAAGTTAGCATGTTGGCATTAGCATTTAGCTCAAAGTAGCGCTGTGCCAAAGTGCAGCCTCACACAGCTGCTAGCATGGCTGTAGTCTAGCCTAGGTTTTAATTTATAGTTTAGAAGGTTTGCAGCGGAAATGGCTTTGATAGATAACCGAGGCTTTTTTCTACTTAGGACTTTGTCATGTTGTATTCACTCTGAACAACCTCTGCATGCGTCAGAAACCTGTAGGAGAAAACACAAGCAGCCCAGGCTGACCAATCACACTTGTCGCAGTCCCCATGTGGCGTCTCCATCGCTGCCGTGGCCCCAACCTGTAGTTAAATTTTTGAGGAGGCGCACGTCAGCTGCCGTGTAGCCTACACACACATAGCCACCATAGGTACAACGCACAAGTCATGTTAAAGCACCCCTTGCTTGTTTTATTGAAGTTATTTTGTGTATTTGCCCTTTAATTTTATTTCACTCTTTTTATTTTTCCTCTATTTTCTGCTCGCATATTTTATCTGTGTATATTTCTTGATTTATAGCTCTAAAATTGTATTATGTATGAATAAAATGTGACTTTGTTTACTTTCGGTTGCAGTTGTTTGAGGTCAGTTTCTCTACAAGTAGCACACAACTCCATTTCCTGTGCATCTGTGCGTCTTCAATCAATGCAGGGCAGTGGCTCTTGATGCAGGCAGATAGACAGGCAGATAGACAGGCAGATAGACAGGCAGATACACAGGCAGGTACACAGACAGATACACAGACAGATACACAGACAGATACACAGACAGATACACAGACAGCAGGGCAGGGACTGGTGCTGCTGTTTAGTGCTGAGGCCTGGCCTGGAGAATGCTGACTGATGCAAAATAGAAACATGGGGGTGGAACAGTTAGAGGGAGGGAATGAGAGAGTGAGTGAAAGCCAAAGCGAGACTGATGGCGAGAGAGAGAGAGAGAGAGAGAGATGGTGCACAAGAGAGAAGGGTGGGAGGAAGGAGGGAGAGACATTATCGAGCCAGTGTGAGTCAGCAGGTTGACAGAGCTTCAGGGTGCGGCTCCAGCACATCACTGCGACTGTAAATTTCCCAGTTTGTACTGTGTTCATCCTGAAGTCTTCCTCATCCTCTCTGATATAAATCTCTGATATATATGTAAAATAATCCGCTACATAAGTAGCAAGTCAATATACCTCACCATATTAAGAATCAAACATGTATAATAGCATCGACCTCTTTGATATGATGGATGAAGCAGTTTTTGTTTTTATGGCATTTTGAATCATTCATTTAAAATTGATCAGTACACTGGCCGCCTATGGGAAAACCTCATCTCAAACACATTGTAAAGAAATATTGTCACTAACACAACTTAATTGCGGTGGTAGGTAGTGGTCGAAATGTTGTTGTTAGAGGCTTTTTCCACATGTGGAAACACTGAATCAAAATATTGGCCTTTAAAAGCCTTCATTACATTTATCGGCAGCCCGCGTTGGCCTTGTAAAATGCATTATGTGTGCTAACTGTGTGTGTTTGACCTGTGTGTGTGTAGGACCAGGAGACAACGTGCCATTGGTGTATGGCCTGGATGTGACGGACTTGTCGAGGTGGGAGGAGACGGTGCTGAACCCTGCACTGCAGATACTGGACAGTCTCAGCAAGGTGGGGCCTCAGGAGCTGCCTCCTGTCAGCAGCTTTCATGCACTGTTGGGATAAAACGATACCTCTACTTCCTTCTTTACTCCCCTTTGTTCCTGTACCCTTTATCATTCTACCCTTTTTCTTTGCTTTGTTGTTTTCTCCATTACTTTTGTTTCTTCCCTTTCTTCCTTTTCCCGTCACTTTACTTGTTCCCTTCTTCCTACATCCTAATAGGTTCCCCTCCTTTTTTGCTTGATTACTCACAATTTTTCCTTCTTTACTCCTTCCTCCACTCCTTCCTTTTCTCTGCTGTCACTTTTGCTTTTATACCTCTATATTTTGCATTCCTTCCTTTTTAATTTTCCCATTTCCCTCTTTCAACTTCTCCTTCCTTTTGTTCATTTGTTCCTTCATTTCTTGATTATTTTTTTTCTTTTCTATATCTGTCCTCTTTTCTTCCTTCTCTTTTTCCTCTCATTCTGTTATTCTCACAGCTTCCTTTTATCTTTTGTTCCCTCATTTCCTCCCTCCCTGCCTTCCTTTCTCACCTGACTCTTTCTTTGCTTCATTTTGTTTTTTATGTCCTGCTCCGTAGGTATTACTAAAATAGGTAAAGCCGGTATTTTATAAACACTCTTTTAAAGGAGCCCTGGGAAGTTTTTGACCACCAGTAGGAGCAAGGTTTTTACACACCAACAAACATAGCAGTGCACCAACAAAGGCAGTGATGAAGAAGACTGCTTGCTATCAAACATGGATGTAAACAATGTAGGATTTAAAAAATCAGCTTTGCAAATGTTTTATTGTCAGACCTCAAGGATAAACACAATATCTTTTGTTGAGTAACTAAAAACTTTTTTGCTCAATCAATCAGGGTGAGGAGCCAGCTATTGCACCAATCAGAGTACAGGGAGCGGAGCAGAGAAACAAACGGAGCCATCACTCGTGTGATCTGTGTGACAAAGTGATCATCGGTGACCTGGAGTGGACAGGTGAGGCTGTTGACCCACATCGTACAATATGAAAACATTACATGCCATTCATTTTACCCATCAAAATGTGTACACAGTAAAATCAGCCTCTAGTATATGCTAAAATCTCTTTCATGTTTCTGTGTTTATACCCAGTGACAATACACACCTTGAATCACGTAATATCCTGACAAACCATTTCTACTTGTTAGTATCTGAACGGAGGCCACACAAACCACCTCAGGTTTCTAGGTTCAGGGACAACTGAAAAGGCCCCATGTTATAAGATCCCAAAGGCTAAAAAATGCCATAGTGCCATAAAGAGTGATGAGAAACCTGCTCGCCTCTGGGACCCTGGCTGAAACAGTGCTGTCTCATGCCAAATACATCCAGCGGTGTCCTCAGTTTATTTTCTTCACCTGCAGCTCACCTGAAGTCCAGAAAGCATCACTATCATGTGAGGAAGAAGAGGAAGTCTGATCCGGCCTGTGACCAACCCCAGGTTACCACTGCACCTCCTGCCTCTGCTGCAGAGAGCCTCTCAAAGGACTCTTGTGCTACTGTTGCCCCAGGCTGCAGTGAAACCTCTCAGGAGTCTTCCCAAGACACCAGGACGACACACAAGGAAGTACCTGTGACTTTTTAAGAGTCCCGCAGACTCTGGACTATCTTCATCCAGGTCTCCACCACTGCTCTGCACTAACAGCTGGATGTTTCCTTATTATCAGTCCTCAGAGGGCTACTTTCTTGCTTCCCATAGAGTCGAATTGAACTATATTGTCTCTTTGATCCTGCTGCTCAATCTTCTAATTTGTCTTAGTATTTCCTTTTGAATGGGATGACAGACCCTCTCAGCCCTGTAGATAGAAGAATTAATATCACTGATTGTTGGTGAGAACATATTTGAAATACTGCAAAATATGTTTTTTACTTTTATTGTACTTGTTCACAGGCTCTGAGTGTAGATCCTTGATGCAGTTCAGTTTTGTAGTAGACATGTTGATGGTCAGGACAGTTCAACATTGTGGAATCAAAAGGACAAATTAGACGTTTTATGGCGGGTGTGGCCAAAGAAGTATCACTTTTAAGGAACCTTTTTTTGCCACTACCTGGAAATCTCGTTTAAGTTGTAAAAGAGAGGTTTATTTTTTGCCGAATGTGCCTTAAATGAAGTGGCGATCTTTTATACTGTTAGCATTTCATTTTATTTTAGTTTAGCCTAGCCACCATGCACTTTTAACCTCACCCAGTTGGTTTTGAAAATGTTCAATAAACCAAAGGGTCCTGAAGTTTCTGAGCCGATGGAGGATGGTGTGTTTTGTGTCACTGAAGTGGAAAAGGAAAATTGGATTTAAGAGGTTTTCACATGACATCAGCGGGGGTTTTCCTTTTATCTCAGCGAGATCTCATTGGCATGCTTACACAGCACAAAGTATTGTGCACTGTTTGCCTGCTGCCACCTTATTTTACTGTCATTAAATACATTTTTCAAGCTCTTTGTTTGATAATGACTAGTCACTTGATTTGTGCTGTTGTCTTTGAGTGGAGCTCATTTCTGCTCTGACAGTGGTATAAACCACCGGCTCAGGCTGTGAGGAGAGAGTGTGTTTTCACAGTCGTGATTGCAGGTCTTTGTTTGTCCAGTGGTGTGTCATACCCCTTTCAAACCAAGGTGTGCCCGCCTGCTGTAAAGCCACTTACACAATACCTGGCATCGCTCCAAAGGCCTCTTCTGGCGCTGCCTTTCCCGCTTCTCACTTGCCACTTTTTCTTCACACCAGGACACCCATCCCTCCCTCCCTTCCTAAGAAAGTCAGACAATTGTTCCGCATTCCCAGTAAACACTCCATCATCTCTTTCTTTAAGCTTTCCGTCCGAGTCTTATGCTTTCAGTACAAGTTTAGTTCACAGGCTCCCAGTGTTTGACCTCATCCACATGACTAAAAATATTTCCAGCCATATAATAGCTGGAAGTGTGTGTGAGAGTGTGTCCCACATTCTCTCTTTCCAAACTGGGTCAGGCCTCAAGCTTACTGGGGGCTTACCATACAGTACAGTGTAGAGCCATTACACTGATAGCAAAGGTCACTGTGCAACTGGTGTCTGGTTTTTATAACCCTTTCTGTGTTTGGATGGTTTGTTTTTCTTTCCTTCTGTTGTACATTTTTTAATCAAACTTACAACTGCTTTGTTTTCCTTTCCCTCCGGTGATTTTCTTTTTTCATTTCTGTGATTACAGAAAAAAACAAAACAATGAGAGTGATCTTTGAATACGAAAAAAATGTTATCAGTCATATGATGTGCTTTTTCTTAGGCAACTTTTATGCGTGGTATGTTATCTGGAGTGCCTCAGCAAGTCTGGCCTGGCACCTCCAGGCACTGCTGAATCACCCCACATTTAAAGGAGAAAGCTTGCGCAATACAATGACATAAGGCTTCAGCCCCTTGAACCATGCATACACACACTCTTAGAAGTGGAGAGCTAGGGCAGCGTCCACGGTCAGAAGGCTAATTAGTGATTATAGCACCGCGATGCAGTGGATCATCTATGGACACACACACACACAAGCGTGCACGCGCACTTACATGCACTGGGTGAACTCATTAGCAGCAGACAGTGAGCACAAAGAATCAACACAACAAACCAGGTTTGAAATGGGAAACCTGCAACTATGGCCTCCCACACACTAATAAGTGCTCTAAAAGTAGAGTTTTCTGCTTTCTTGAGTGTTTGATTTGATGACTGCTGCTACTCGATCAGGCTTAGCACTCTCCTGTCTGTGTGTGTATGTGTGTGTGTTTATATGTATAGCTGTATCAGTCAGCGAGCCGCACAATAATTCACCCAGTTTCTCCATTTCTGTCTCTCCCTCTCTCAGTCCACTCCTGCCCTATAGAGCCTCAGTAGCTGTATATGTTCACAAAGCACACACTGTCCTATACATGAGGCCCTCCGTGGGGGAACTGCAGGCTGACTTATGTAATGCATGCTGCAGCCTAAAGATGCTTGTTGTCTGTGTCTGGCCTGTTTGCCGTGGAGCTTTGGCCTCTGCTACTGGCTTTACTGCATGTACAGCAACACCAGTGTATCCTGCAAATGAATGCCTATGACCAGACATCAGTTTTTCCATGCATCACTTTGACAGTGACTTGTGAGATATCACCTAGTCTGTATCATGGCGGCTGTATGATAATGATGTTTGTGTGATTTAGTGCTGAAAAGATTAGGCAACAGGAAATTAGTCGATATATTATCATGAAAAACGGCCAAACGCTAGCTGGTTTGCGCTTTTCAAATGTGAGCTTTTTTTCGAGTTTCATAATTTCCTGTAAATTAAATACATTTGAGCTTTGGGCTGTAAGTTGAACAAATCTGAAGATGTCACTTTGGGTGCAGGGAAACTGATGGGTTTTTCACTAATTTTTCGCCATGCTAGCAGGGGGGCTCTAGCGATGGCGGTGTCGGCCCACCACTCTGTTCCAGGGAGACTATGAGATGGATTGCCATGAAACATATGTACAGATATTCATATTGCCCAGGGGTTGAAATGTAGCAACTTTGTTGTCTGACTTTTCCTCTTATCATCATGTGAAGTCATTACAATTTGTCCAATACTTTGTTTTATGACCAAATAACTGTAAAACATTCCCATCAGCCTCAGTTGTACTTGTTTAGTGCTAAATTAGCAAATGTTAGCATGCTAACATGCTAAACTAAGACTGTTAACATGAAAAACATTATACCTGCTAAACATCAGCATGTTAGCATTGTCATTGTGAGCATGTTAGCATGCTGACACTCAAAGCACCACTGTGTCTAAGTATTGCCTCACAGATCTGCTTGCATGTCTGTAGACTGTTAGCCTCTTAATATTTTATAGACAAAATGACTAATTGGAAACATGATCAACAGATTAAGCATAACAAAAATGATCTTTAGTTGCAGCCCGTATTTCATTGTTACATCTATTTAAGGAATAGTTTGACATTTTGGGAAATATGCTTATTTGCTTTCTTGCCAAGAGTTAGATAAGAGGATCAGTACTTCTCTATAGATTAAACCAAGCTAGTGATATCAATCTTCTCATCTAACTCTCGGCGAAGCATAAAAGTGCATTCCCAAAATGTGAAACTATTCCTTTAAAGAATTCATTAAAACAGCTGGTAATCTATGAGAAAAACATAACCTGAATTTCCTCTAATGCAACATTTTTCAACAAACTGCATTTTTATTATTTTTTCCCCTGAAGTTTCCCAGTTTGTACGTCAAAGATGCTACAACAGTCTGTGTTGTTGAACTTGCAGTCTCTCTGCCTCAGAGCTCTGCTGTAGTAGTGTGTCATCCAGTGACTGTGCGTCTAGGTAATTTGAAGTCCACTTAATCCTAATCTCTAATCCCATTTGACTAAACATTCTCTGCCATCTGGACCTGGCGAGACAGAAAAAAACACACTCACACACACCTACACACACGCACGCAGACAGACCTGCAAGCGGCTAATCAGATAGAGCAGCAGCTGTAGTCAAAGGCGCCGTTGACTTGACCACCAAGAAGAACCTTTTTATTTATGAGAAAATATCTGCTAATGTGGAGTGTTAAACGTGTTTATAGATAACACAGAAGGCCACGTTTTTGACAGTGGCAGAATACTAGACACTACACAGTCTTATAATCTCAGAGTAGAAGCTCTTGCAACGTGAGGGACTTAGTTAAGAATGTGAAACTTTTCTTGTCACTGTAGGCAAGACAGTGAAGAGCAGCAAAAGGCCAACTATCAGGCTGCCAGCTGTTGTGTGCATGAATTTGTTTGTGCTTTATCCTGAGTACAGAGTATACTGTGTGCTCTTATTAGTGCCCTCTGACATTATTGTCTCATTTATAGTCTTTTAAAGATTGTGTGTGTGTGTGTGTGTGTGTGTCTCCCTGCATGCGAGCTTCCCCTGTTCAGGGTCAGTGTTTTGCTGTTTATCAGGAAGAGGACAAAGACCATTCAAGACTTGGGTGTTGCATAACCCAGAGAGAAACACAACACACTGTTAGGTGTGACTCCATCATATAAGAGAGCATTGTTTTTTTTTGTTTTTTCGGTGTGTGTGCACATGTGAGAGGTCTGCTTTATTTGCTTGTTTCATTTTAGCAATATAATAAGAATCACACACAAACCACAACCCCTGCTATCCGCTCTAGTGCTTGTGTGTGCTTGTGGTTTCCTCAGCACAAGTGTAACAGCTGTGTGTGTACCTAATGTGCATTATGGATTACACACAAACACGGCCAGAGCTGCACAATGAGGGATGTGTGTGTTGCAGGCTAATGCAGCCCAGAGATGATGTTTCTTATAATGTTTCAGTGCAATCTGATGTTTGCATCCAGGGCCGAGTGCAGACATCATTTATTGATGTGTGTGTGTGTGTGTGTGTGTGTCTATAGGGACAAACGAGGTTCAGTGAGTTCATGCAAATCCCTCTCTCTCTTTTTGTCACGCTGTCTGGCTCCTGTAGTGGCCGCCAAATACGAAGAAAGCGACAGAGGGACGAGGAGAGGAAGAGACGTGATTAGATGTGAAAAGCCTCTAAGGAAAGTGTCATAGGTGCAGTGGCATGGCTTCCTATAGTCTCTCTCTCTCTCTCTCTCTCTCTCTCTCTGTGTGCTGCATATTTCCTGCTTGGTTATGTAATGCAGGGGCCGCTCGGTACTTTTCTCTACCCTCCCCAATCCAGAGCATGACATGCCTTCCTGTTTTTCCAGCAACCCAGTGAACTCTTTTCCCAGGGCAACACTTGGCAGGGCACAGCACTCACCCACATGCACACACACACACAAACTCAGAGCACATACTGTTGTTACGTATTGTAAGTAATGTGCTTATTTTAGACAAAGCTGCTTACCCTTGATGTATTGTGTCTGGTGGGCCACATAAATGTCATTGTCTCACTCCTCGCATACATATATGCGTGTGTGTGTCTCTCTCTCTCTCTCATATCTGCCTTCATATCATAATACATCCTCTCCTCCGTCCTCCTGTCCATTTCTTCTCTCATTTATCTGTCTGTCCACTTGCTTTCACCTTTGCTCTCAGGCAGGAAATGGGTGTGCCAGCCCATAAAGCAGCTTGAGTTCCTGTTGTGTGTGTGTGTGTGTGTCTGGGTTTCTCCATTGTCAGTGGCTTAAGCGCTAGAGCCGGCTTTTTCCCGCCAGTGCGGTGTTTTGTGGGAGGGGTTTTTGGCTGGGCTCAGCAGCAACAAAGAGCCAGAGCTTCCCGCCCGATATGCAAATAGGCTCAGAGTGGGCGGGGCAGGGAGCCTCCCCTACTGCAGCGCTTAACTCTTTCACTGCCAGGGTGGAAGTCAGCAGAGTGCAGGCAGGTGGTGTGTGTTCCTTCTGGTTCTTCTGTCCTCAGGAGGATGGTTGAAGGCCAAGGCTTGGGTTTAGGGTTGAAGTTTAATTTAAGATTAAAGAAGTGTACACAAAATGTGTCACAATCTAACACCTCATACCATAAAGTGTACACTATGTACACATTTTAATAGTGTTTTAGGAGTTGTTATGCAAAAATCATTATACTTTATTCATGGCCCAGAGCACAAAGGAGCTGCTGGACCCCTATTAACCCTCCATTCTTCCCACTCTCTTTGCAGTGTGTACAGTATTCCTATGCTGGAAAATTACATGGCCCCAGATTTGTTGCGTGGAAATTAAAACATAAATGAATTTAGAAATTTGCACCATGTAAGCACAATATTGGAATAATGAAGGTCTTAAAACTAGATCTTGACACAGGGACCCTCTTCAAGCCTAATGGTTAGAAAAAAACACAGGACCCACCTTACTGTTTTGGTTCACTCTCACTGCTCTCATCAGCAACATTTTCAGACGCAGCTGGCAGCTTTTATTATTGTTAACTTGTTGTGCTGCTCCCACGTGGCCAAAAAAATCAGTGAATGCAGGTTAAATCAAACTACCACAAACCAGGTGACACCCAGGGCTGTCGGGCCCCCGGCCAGTCCATTTTGCCCCGTTGGTAATCCAGTCATGACTGAAGGCGTTCACCGACCAAAGTCAACGTTGGAAAGCTACTGCCACTTTCAAATTTTGAAACTTTGTTTAAATGAATCTTTTGTTTTCTTCTCTAAGATGTTGCTGAAGCTGTCTCACCACTGTCCACATTACGTCTGATTCATGCATGGAAGGACATGAAGTAGCTTTAAAGCTAAATAATAATCTTAAATTTAATACATCTGCCACAAAAAGAAAACATTTGTTTGAACTATCAGGTTCTTCTTGCTTTGTTTCTATAGATGAAGACCATGTACAGAAAAAAATCCTGCATAAAGGATAAACATGTGACTTCTCACCTGAGCTTCTAAATTTAAACTACTTAAGTTTCATTGTGTTACTGATACTTCACTAAAAAGTCTAAAACCTGCTGCAGTAGTTAAGTCAGAGCTCCGCTAGCTTTTTACAGGTATTGTAAAACAGATGTGTGTGTGCCCATGGCTCGCTCATGTTGTAAGTGTGTAACACAACCCAGCGTAACATTAGATGGCATGTAGACCAATAGCAGCTGCTGTGCACACACATGTGCGCTCGCGCACACATCCTCTCCACCCCATTTCAAACAAAGGGCCCTATTCTACGAAGAAGTTGTGTGCTTCAACATGCTAAGCAGCAGACAGGATGGGGACTCAACGTGGTCCACACAACTATTTCACACACGGTCAGATATTTTGCATTTTCACTCACTGTACTCTCCATTTGTGCATTTCTTTATTACAAACCATATGATATCTGCTGTGCTATTGTGACAATTTGGCCAGTTGATGCATGAGAAACATTAACAGGACCCAGTCAACAGCAGACAAACAACATATATATTTAATCCAAGGCGCTGAAGTTATGTAATGCACTCTAGTGATTCTTTAACAAAACTAGTCGAGCAATTGGCTTTTTCATCTGACTTGTGCATCAATTCAGAGAGCATGAGTTTGTGAATTGAACACTTTTGTCATGCAGCATTTGAAGCTTTACCCATATGCAACACTCGCCGAGAAAGACTGCGGGTATATCACTACACTAACACTAGTAGAGGTAATAAATGGATCATTTTTACAGATAAAGCAATAGAACTGTGTGTATACAGTGGAGGGATTTCTGGCACAACCTCACCTACTTCCAAGGTGCATGGAGAAAAGAAAACATCTGAGGTCAAAACTTGTAGCATGAAGAACAACTTTATTGTGACGAAGACCACAAGCTGAAACGTGTTGGTCTCACAGTAAAGTTGTTGTTTATACTAAAAGTGTTGCTGGAGTTTTTACCTCCTCTGCATACATACAGTACATTACCAGTCTTGTGATTTTAGATAGAAATAAAATAAAATAAATGAAAACATTATATTAACTATATTTGTTCTCTTTCTCTAAAGCCACCAAACAGTCAACTTTCAATGAAAAAAGTGTATTACATTCCCCCAAAATTCTTAACTTTAGATTATTAGAAAACACTTGTCCTCATACACAAATACACACATAGACAAGTGTGTTACATGCACACAGAAATGTTGCTCAGCACATTTGTACAGTACAGGTTTTTCAGAGCAGCAGTTGGTAATCGACCCTAACGACTCCTGGGCTGATTTACATTGCGGCTGGCGAGGACAATGACTGCTGATATGAAGTATGTTGGGTGTGGTGTGTCCATCAGTTAGGTGTGCAACAGGGAGACAAAGAGGGAAAAAGGAGACTGTTTATTGTTGTGTGTGTGTGTGTGTGTGTGTGTGTGTGTGTGTGTGGTGACTCAAAGTTGTATGAAAGGCGGGAGGGGATAGCAACGGAGGGAAACCACTGTTGAATGTGTATCACACACACACAGTTTGGCTGATAAGGTGTTCCTTCCCCGGGGGCAGTTAACGGTTAATAGCTGATCCGTTTGGGTCGAGCCCTGCTGCAGCGGCGCGGCTTTAAGAGGGAAAGCAATAATGCAAGAGGGGAATTTGCAAAACATTTCAGGGGAACTTTTGGATTATCTGAGATACCTTCGACTGTTGGAAGACTAACTGAAAAGAAAATTCCCCCACTCATGATCCTGTTTGCTCTGCAGGTGTATCATTCTATGATCAACTCAAGCTAAACAGATAAATTAATTTTTATTAAATATTGTGTCATCACTTGTCTATTGCTGCTGTGGTGGATGCTCCACCTATATTACAATACTCTAAAACCTACAATGACGTTTTGTATGTGCATGTTTTACTTGCTCATTTCATTATAAAATTTGTTGTAAATGACTTTTATTGAAAGGCCCAGTGTGTCCCAGACTATTGAACAGGTTTGGGTAAGGTGCTAACCTTTAAATAATTCCTCTAGTCTGGGTTTTAATGAGTTTTAATGTCCCATGACGGTCTGAATGCTGTTCCAGAGGCTTAACCATCCTGACTTAAGAAAAAAAAGGTCTGGAGAAAACACTTGGAACATGTCGCTTTTGGCACCAAAGTGAAAATGTACAGTTAATTTCCCCCAAAAAATGCAGAAACTTCAGTTTCTGTCCCTCAATCCATAAAGTCACTTATGTATCACCTGCTCATGTTGTGCCTCATATTGTCTATTGGAAAGCAGTAAATAACTAACATTTATCAGGAGTAATGCAGTTTCGAATTTGAATGCATGCCATTAGGGAAGTAAAGTGAGACGGTTCCTTATTTATTGCATGACAGTTAGGGCACAAAGCCAAAGCCATACCCATTTATAGTGGTCCGTACCACACACACACACATACAAGTTACTCCCTACGAGATACCATATTTGCCTACTATCTTTTTTTAT
Source organism: Macquaria australasica (assembly GCA_005408345.1). Classification (NCBI taxonomy): domain Eukaryota; kingdom Metazoa; phylum Chordata; class Actinopteri; order Centrarchiformes; family Percichthyidae; genus Macquaria; species Macquaria australasica. Next base: position 201,850 of record SEMN01000619.1, read on the forward strand.
TTTACATCCAGTTCACTGTTAATTCAGAAGTGTGTGTCTCTCTCTTTACAGCTGCTTCTTTCTCTCTGTATAAGCTGTGGTTGCATTTAGCCCTATAAGATGGTACAGTATCTGCCCCCTGCTCTCTTTTCCTTGTATAACTTCTGACAGGCTCTCCTGTGTCCCCCTGCCCTACTTTACACCTTCCAGGACTCACACTGTACAGTATAGACCTTACAGCTGACCGAACTGTGTGCCTTTAAAAACCTACTGTATAACAGCTGCCATGACTGGTAGTGATACCCCAAAACTGATATTAAAGATGTTAGTTGAAGGTGTTTAATTATGAAACATTACTGCTTATTTGGAGCAACAAATAATCTGGTATTTCATTATAGTGCCAAGTGTCAGAACGTCTTCGTGGCGGAGGTGAAGTGGACCTCTTCTGTTTTGATCACAATAAAGCAGGTTACTCATCTGTTTTTGTCTTAATTGGTCTGTCATAAATTGATCTTTTGCTGCCCCCTTGTGGTGAGATAGGGAACGTGACTGCAGTACATCCTGAAATAGGAGAACACGCTGTACCATGAGAGGTTGAGAGGCTATAACTGATAAATATGATCGAAATCTTTGTGATAAAGACGGGTGACATGACACGTGACACTAACAGGTCTGTCTGAAGCCTTGAGCCTAGACCTTCCATATAAGATTATGTGATGATATTTCATCAGGAAACCACAAATCAAGACTTTATTTTTCATACATATGTTTTATGTTTTGGTTTGAATGATCATCTTCTGCACCAGTGGTCCCTTGCCTTTTTTTGTGCATGTGACCCCCTCATCACAGGTTGCATGTCTATGAGCAGTTAACAGTTCAATTCCCTCTTTATAGTGTTTCATCTGAATCATTTTTAGATGTTAGTGAAACTATACACAGGGTTCGTACAAAGTCTTGAAAGTTTGGAAAATGCTTAATTTTAACCGTTATGTTTTCAAGGTTAGGAATACGCTTGAATTCTAATATACTCCTTGAAAAATGCTTGGTTTTCAACATAATCTGGTGTTTCATCATCTGCACAATCACTCATAAACCAAACATCTTTTAATTTTTGAAACAAATGATCCCGTCGTCATATTTGTTTGTTGTCTCCTGGCAATAGTAACAATTAAAGGCTTCGAGAGTCTGGAAGTGTTTGGTTTAGGTGCTTGAATTTTACTCTTAAAAAGCTGTATGAACCCTGTATACAGTATTACACTATGCAGTACTAAAATTGCAAGAAAAAAAGCAAAGATCAAAGAAGAGTTTGTAAAATACACATCATTTTGTTTAGTGGAATCTAGTTTAAATTCTAAGAGTTTCATCAGTCTGTGTTAGTCAAATCAAGTGGATATCTACCAAATTTATAGTCTTAAGTATAGAATTTCCTTTTTGTTTCCTTGTTGAGCAGCAATGGAGGGACAGTAACAAAAAGAGGGAATTTGACGACTAAATCCGACTTCTGAAGCCTTATATTGGCTTCATTTTTGCACAGGATAAGGACTGTGGATTTTGTCCCCCTCATCACTTACATTGGAATCACATTAGGAAGGAATCTCTTAATGACCAGTATGAACAAGAGGAATGATTACAGTATGAAAACCCCATTTCAGTGTTCATAGAGGCACCTAATTATTGTTTTGAGCCTTAAAAAACTGTGAGCATCTCCTGTAAAGATGTGCTGGCATTGTGTGTGTATGTTGCCAGAACTTAACTTAATTAACTAAATATAGTTATATCATATTGAGATGGTGCACATTAGCAAGCTTCAGCACTTAGCAGCTCTAGTCATGTGACTGAGTGGAACATGGTGTTGCATATCATTGTGGGTGCTTACAGCTAATTTCATGGTAAACATAAAGGTTGAATCAGTGTTGCATTCATAATAAACTTGAGAAATCTGTTCCAGTTTAGTACCACATATATCACATTAGATGGAGCTCTGAAGCTCTACAGACACAGAACATCAATGGTTGAATGTAATAAATGACAAGTTTATTGTTGCACAAAATGTACAAAATAACAAGCAAATGGACAGCTCCCCACCCCACCCCCACCCCCAACCCCTTAGCGTCCCTCCCCTCCCTCTGGTTCATCCGCCACAATGAAGCTCAATTTCTGAAACCTATGACTACGGCAAGTCCGATGGTCCAAGCCAAACGCATGGTAACTCTGAGAGACAACACATACTCAATTTCAGCATCACTGAACAATTAAAAATGAATAAAAACACCTTATTTACACATTTCTGTCAGAACTTTTACAACATGCCATCTATATATTTATACAGAATATGCTTGTGCACATACCCCTGTATAGAAAATATATTATAAGATCAAATTAAATTAGACTAAGGGCTATAGACATCCAAAGTACAGCACGTCTTTTTAATCTCCTTTTGAATCTTTTTTTATTTTCACTTTTATTTCCCACCTACTCAATGACTTAGTACAGCCTCGTACCAAAGGAAAGAACTCTAGTTGTATGCAGATGTCGATGTTTGCTGTGTTTTTCCTTGAGGATCCTAGCTGACCATGTAGATGCCTGATGAGAAAAGCCTCACATATTCACACTGGAGCACTCAGATCTCTCCCTTTAAAAAGCATTCGACCGGCGTCTGACTTGTTGTGTGTCATTTTATGTTGTCTTGGCTGTTTCTCATCCTTAACTTGAAATGATGATCAGTGATGTTTTACAAGATTATAAGATTTCATCTCCCTCAACCCCTCCCCTCTCCTCGAGCCTGGCTTGATGATGTAATAAAAGCAAAAACCAATCAGCTTTGGCACTGGGTGAAGAAGTAAGTGTGCTGTGGTTTCCTTCGAGTGAATCTTACAGGTCATGTGAAATTGGATGAGTCCCCACAGCTGAAAGCAGATCTGCTGTTTAACATATTAGAGCAAAAAGAAAAAAGGGATGAAGAAACCTTTTTTTAATAAGCTGTGATATCTAAACCACATTAGCACCATGGAGAAAGAGAGAGTGAACGACATTGTTCAAGTAAAGCCAGACAACTCGCACGATGTTTTGTGCTGGAACATATACAGCGTAAGGGCACACATGACATGGATGGACTTTTTTTTTTGTGTCAAGGAAAAACCATGTGGGTGGGAATAGGGATGAGGGTGATGGGCAATGAGGCGAAAATGGAGGCATCCTAAAAAGACTCCTCATGTCCTTGCCTCCTTTCCTTCAGCTGCACCAACGCAGAAAAGAAACAAAACAGGTAGAAGCAAATCTCCGGAGTGTATCCATCACATTGCCTCATAAATCACCTGCAGGCGCAGATCAGTGCAGCTGAAGGAGGACAGCCACGCCACTACATCTGCGACCCTCAAGAGCTTAAAACCCCCTCCGGTTGAACTGAGTGTGTGAGGGGGGCACAGGGGAGTCTCCAGGAATCAGTCTGGGATCAGATTTCAGGGGACAGGAGATGGCGTTGTTTTCAAAGTGTGTGCAAAAATACTTGTCAGACTACTGCTGGAACATGAACCCTTTTTTTCTTTGTACATTTTCAGTTTGCTTCGGTTCTGACCTTAAATTTTGCAATATAGCTTCCTCTTTAATCCTACTTATTTTTCATCTGCTGCTTGTGTTTCACTTGTTTTAATATATATCTATATTTTCTTTTCTGGCTTTTTTTTTTCTCTTTTCTTACTTTACAAAATGAGAGACAGAATGATGGACAGCTGACAATATATATAATTATTTTTCCTCTTCTTATTATCATCAGGTTTCTGGTAACCTGGAGATGATTTTCTTTGTTCGCTGTAAACAAATAGGTTTATCAGCCACTGGCGTTTGTTTCCTCCTCTTCTTCGTCTTCTTTTTTTCTCCTCCTTCAAGTGCACTCCTTCTTTCCTCCCTCTCTCCACCGCTCTCCTCTTTCTCATTGCAGGAGGGCCCTGATTTGTTTGGAGGTGCTGTCATCATTTAGATGCCGTGTCGTGTACCTGAAGGAGAAGGTGACAAAGAGAGATGTGTTGAAATCTGAATGCTCTTAGAAAACCTTCTGCATCACGTCTCTATATCTCTGTTATCTGTCGCTGAAACACACACACGTTCGTACACACCTCAGTGCATTCAGAAGCCCCTCCACACTGTTGGACGGTTGCTCTTTCAGCACCTTGATGCAGCCCTTCATCTGCCCGGAACAAAGACAACACAGGGTGTTAGAGAAAGGTCAGAAGCCTCACATCCACCTCATCTCCTGCTGCTGCTGCTGTTGCTGCTGCTACACACCGACTCAAAAACACACATTTATAAAGGTAAGTGACCTCATCTACCAGTGTAATGTTGAATATGTATCATACATGAGCAAACACATGTATTTATAAAGTCAGACATGTGCTCTCTAACCGTCTTGGCTTGTTACTGGTCATAAGTTGTGAGCAGATGAATCAAAGAGTGATTTTTGCTCTTCAGACTGTTTGACTGAAAGGATTTTTACTTTCAGAGCTTGAAAAGGCAAACATATCCAGTATTTGACAAGAAAAAGCCCACTTGGTTAGACCCTTGGATCAATATGAAGGCTTATAGTGATAGTGTTGTTTTAGTTTGATTCTCAGGATTGCCAGCTTTTTATGCTGATTGTTAACAGGCTATCTTTGAGTTTTGTTCTCCCAACAAAATAAGGTTTGATAAAAATTTGAAGCATTCACTTTTTTCCCCATCAAATCTTAATCTCATCAAGGTAGACAAGTATCTGAAACAGCATTTAAAACACAAGTTGGAACACCACAACTCTCCACAAAAGTCCAAAGTTAGTTAGCAGCTTCTAGAGGCAGAACAGGGCCGCTCTTATACCGCGGGTTTTATTGACTGTAGAGTAGAATCATCTCACACCACTGTGATGATGTAGTGTCAGAAAGAAAGAAGGATATTGATGAATCACGCATACTTGTGTGGATCCTGGTCACAATGTCAGTATAGAACTAATTCGAGCCTTCCTACAAACAGGGTTCGTACAGCTTTTTAAGAGAAAAATTCAAGCACTTTCAAGGTACCTACACCAAAAGTTTCCAGGCTCTCTAAACCTTCATCATCATATCTAAATTGTTACTATAAATGCCAGGAGACAGCAAACAAATGTGACGACGGGATCGTTTCATTTCAAATATTAAAAGATCTTTGGTTTATGAGTGATTGTGTAGATGATGAAACACCAGATTATGCTGAAAATCAAGCGTTTTTCAAGGAGTATATTAGAATTCAAGCATATTCCTAACCTTGAAAACATAATGATTAAAATTAAGCATTTTCCAAACTCTCAAGACGAACCCTGTATTAAAAAAACAATGTATTGATCTTTCAGGTATAGTACATTGGCTTGGACTAGCCTCCTTTACATTAGAGGTTTTAATGAAAGCCAAATATAAACCAGATTTAAAACTGATAGATTGGTCTATACTACGTTGTGTGCATATTTATGTGTGTGTATTTGTGTGTACTCTGCCTCCCAAGGACTTGCAACACTGTTAAACACCTCCCTTTAAAATTTCTACTTTATTTCATTAGGAGAAGTACACCATCAGGTACAGAAGTACACCTGACAAAGAGCCAAGTTGGGCTGGAAATGTTGTTCTGTTTCTAATATAATCCGATAGAAGAATTAAAGGGAGTGTTTACAAGTGTGGTACAAATCACAGAGATGTCCGTCTGTTTTAAACACTGATTATTTGTGCGTACTCACATCGATTTTAGAGGTCTTGGCAAAAGCCCCGACAGGGTGGACGTGGTCATAGAGAATGATGACTCCCACCATCACCCTCATGCAGAACAGCATGGTGTCTGTGTTGGTGAACCGACAGCGGTACTCCCTGGGACAGAGACAGTTATGGAGGAAAGGAGTTTAACAAAAAAAAAAAAAAAAAAAAAAACGTTAAGAAAATTGTTTAATAAGACCCGAGAACATAGAGACATAGAGTCAAGGTTATTTGAAGCACTTTGTGATTGCCTTGACAAGTTCCTGATAACTTTTTATTCACATAAAGACATCTAATAGAAAAGAGTTTAAGATTTAGCATGAAGGACTCTATGAATTAGTGTTATTCAGTCTATTGAATTAGTGGCTCAAACTTGAGAAGGCCTCTTTTGTGTTCACTTTGAAAGGGCTTGTTAATTAAAATGTAGGCTTCCAACCTTCCGAGAGAAGGACAAGGAGGGAAGGGGATGAATCGAGGAAGGGATGACGGAGAGAAGGGAAAGTTTGGCACTCACGGAGTCTCCAGCATGACACGGCACACACAGGCCATGGTGCTCAGGCAGTCTGTGGTGTCCTCGATGGGCAAGGTCTTATTCTGAAGAAGGGAATAAAAGGGGGGGGGGGGGGTGCATAAAAATGACAATCATTTGAATGAATGGAAATTGGATAAAAAGTGAGAATGTTCATCCCTTCCCTCACTAACAAATGCACTTACATTGCCCTCTGTAGTTTAAGTGCTGATGGAACAAAATGTTCTACCACAAGGTGGAGACAAAGTACATATGCAGAGTTTAGTAAAAGTAAAAGGATGGTAAAGCAACTTCGGTAGAAGGCATTAGTGACCAGCATGTCCTCTATCTACATTTTGCACAAATCTTAAAAGTGTTGTTCAAATGTCTGTTCAGTCAAAATGCTCTGAGGTGTAAAGTCAGAAAAAGGCTGCTTCCTCTACTCTAAAATACTGTTCTGACAACAAAGGAAAGAGAAAGAAGAGATTTGGTTGTAATTTATTTAGTTTGATCAGTTCTTGTAGTCATTTTTCTCACGTTACAGTATATTCACTTGTGCATTCTGTGCTCTGCAGACTGTTTGCTCTGGTCTGCATGAACTCTCTGCTCATTTAGCACAGGACATCTTGACATTGACCAGTTACTGTGTAGTAGAAGAGTAAACAAGAGTGTAGGTAGGGTGATCAGTAGAGTAATGTAGCTATTGGTCAGTCCCTGATTAATGTTTGATTTTTAGTGACAGAGTGTCTTTGCCTTGTTAGACAGATTTCAGACATGGTGTGTTAAGCAGAAACTCTCCCAGGTTTGATCAAATCTGTGCATTTAAATTTTGAACTGACTAATGACTGAACAGATTGTGTTTTGATAAGTATGATAAATTATTACCTTAAGGCAGGTGGAATGTAACTACACACATTTAATAAAGTACTGCACTTAAGTACAAATCTGAGGTTCTTGTACGTACTGGATTATTTCCATTTTATGCTAAACTTTACACTTCTCCTCGACTGCATTTCAGAAGGAACTATTACACTTTTTCCTCCACAACATTTATTTGACATTTCTAGTTACTAGTTACTTTACATACTCCACCAATTCAGCATTGCACTTCTATAACATTGTCAGACTCACGATGGACAGTTAAAAAAAAATAGACCAAAACTGATGCAGCAGAGCCAGAGATATCGTCTTTTTTATTCCACACATTCTCCTTCCTTGTCAAAACCTGGCATCTACACTACCCACAATGCAAATCAACCGCTGACAGTTCAGTCAGAGATTCGATCTGACGTGACATCACTTGAGGTATTTTATTAGACTTTGCACAGCTCCCTGTGGAGCCACAAAAGGCTTCACACAACTGTCTTCATGTATGCAGTAGCACTCCCCAACACCTGTAAACTATGTAGACCTGTAGACTATGATGTGTAAAATTGGAGTTCCCCTTTAAGGTTTTACATCCAAAACATAGGATGAGCATATAAAATATGATGCATTGTTATACATTAAACTACCCAATAGTGTAAAATAGATAAAAGTAGCTCCACTGTAACCAACTACAACAATTAAATCTTACTCGCACAATAATGCATTAGTAATAATAATCCAATAATATAATATTTAATTGCTGATAATATTTTTTTTACTTATGTAATATTTTCAATGGAGGACATATACTTCTAATGGAGTATCCTACAGTGTGCTATTGCTACTTTTACTTAAGTAAATGTCTTCAAAACATCATCTAATAGGGAAGACCACCTTGAACGCTCCCTTGATTTACTTTTTGGATGCCTTGTAAATCATTTCCATGTGACTTTCGCTTGATGCTTGCTTTCAGTGACAATAACTAAAGCTATGAGAGTTAAATAGGGACTCCGGCTCAGTTCTGAAAGTGTCCACACTTTGTGTTAACCAGGTCTCAACACAGTAGACTTATATATATGAATCTGACCTGGGAAGAATTGGAAATGTACCTCTGAAACAAACTTGGTGGTGGCGTTACTCAGAGTCTTCAGCATTGGTGTTGCTTCAGCGTAGAACAGGGACATCCGATTGGCCATCTCATTGTTAACCTCGTTCTCCGCTTCCAGCTGTGTGCCAATACAAAACGGATAGCATATCTTTAGAAAGCATTAATCATCGACTGCACCCAGTCCAAAATGAATGGCAAATGAAATACTGGTGATGTCTTTGTGTTGTTAGGAGGAAAGGAACACCTGCACTTCAGTCATTAATGATTAAAGAGAGAAAGTGAAGCCATGCTGCTTAAGCTGAACATTTGATTATGTACGCGCCATAAACAGCCTGAGCCGGAGCCAAGGCCTCACCTGCTGGTTGTTCAGCCTGTTCCTGCTTATAGTCCTCCTGTAGTAGCTGAAGTCATTCTGAATGGCTGGATTTGTCATCTGTGTGGCGAGAGAAGAGGTGATTTACGTTATTGATTTTTCAGTACAGTAAAGGTCAGTCTCTGAGGGCTGTAATTAGACCAAGAATGATTCCCTTCACCTTTAGCTCATCAAAGCTGAGTGTAAAATGAAGGATCTCAGCAAACTGTTTGGCCAGGGCCTGCTCTCTCTCCAGGTGCTGCATGGGAGCGTACGGCGGGCTGGTCAGCGCCTCCAGCAGGCTGCGCAAGGCATTCTCTGCAAACATACTTAGATGTCAGAAATGTGTCTGCACAAGCTGGAATCTGCACAAGCTGGAATCTGCACGTCTTACTGCCGCTGCTGCTGTACAGGCTTTCTTCGCCTCGTGTTCAGACTGCTGTAATTCTCTCTAATCTGGCCTGGATCTGACGTCTCTTTCATGTCACCAGATTTAAACAACGAAATGCAGCAGCAGCAGCAGCAGCAGCAAAATTTAAACTGGTGCAAATAGATGAAATCACTTCACTCCAGTTCTGTCACCTCCTCGCTGGATATCACTGGATACCTGTTGGGCTTTTAGAAATGGGGATCTGGCCTCAGGCAGTGTGACAGACCTCTAACCAGGTGCAGGGTTCAGGTGCTCAAACAGGGCCCTTCTGGCTGGGATTTACAGTAACATGTGACCTGAAATGTACCATTAGAGCCCTCAGGCTTTGGAACAACATGTCTATTAAACTCTAAATGTGGAGGCTCTCTTTTCTTCTTAATATTTTTAGCCAGGCTAGCAGCATGGCTCTAGGGATGCCAGTGTTGGTCTGACGATCGATCGGTCCACCACTTTGGTCCAGACTGAATTATCTCAACAACTACAACTTCATGGATTGCTGTGAAATTTGGTACAGACATTCATGTTCCCCTCAGGATTAATCCTAATGACTTTGGTGATCCCTTACAGAGTCCACTCCACTGATTTAGCATTACACTCACAATGGACAGTTTAAAAAAAGAATAAGATAGATTAGTCATAGATTTGGGTGTGTTATGCTAGGAGTGGCTAGTGTAGCTTCTACTAATTAGCAAGTGTTAGCAGGCCAATTCGCGAAAGTAAGATGGTGAACACGGTAAACATCATACCTGCTAAACATGCTAGATTGATCATTGTACGCATGTAAGCATGCTAACATTAGCATTGAGCCGCTAGCATGGCTGAAGACTCTCAGTCTTAAAATAAAACTAGAGAAGACTTTAATGCAAAAATGAAATTAACAAAATGAAATGACTTGTTGAGATGAACGTTTACACAGTGCAGAATTCGCTGCCAGGCAAAATGAGAAATGTGCGCTGGAGGTGGTTTCATTTACCATCCTCTTTCACAGTCTTTCTTTCTTTCTTTCTTTCCCTTTCTCTTTATCAATCTCACATTATTTAGTGCAATGCGCAGCGTCACAGAGCCACAAGCATGGCCGTAGACTCTTAAGTCTTTTTATGACACACTGAGCTGGGCCTGGTGAGTCATTTTGACCTTTTCTAAGGTTCAGCAGGTTCAACATCTCTCTTTTTGCCCTCTATGTCACACAGGCATTAACAATAAATGCCACTCTACAAGACAAACTAAATGAACACATATACTGTAAGCAGTACTCCATAGAGATTGTGGCTGATAATACAGCCTGAGCATCCTTGCGGACACTGTATCAGTGACCATACACATCCACTGTGTCACACATGCTACTGAAACTAAGCCTTTTCATTGCTTTGCTGCCTCTAACAAATCAGACACCAGAGCTGGACCTCAGAGGCTGTATGTGGTGGTAATGCCTCAGAAGCAAAGTCTCCAGAGGCCCCATCCCTTCCTCTGCATTAAAAATGCATAAGGACCTTCTATAAATACAGCACTGAAGTGTTTCATCTAAAGGGCCTGGGCAGAAACCCACTCGCCCTCCTGCTGTTAGCACGGAGCGCATGGTCCCTATCCTGAGCACTGATTCCTGAGGGCATATACTGACAGATTGGACAGAGAAACACTGCAGCTGTTTGTTTGCTGTACACAGGACCTCTTAACCTTTTATTGCCCCCTTTGATCAAATACATAACTCAAGAAAAAGTGGTGCTAGGGGCAAAACTAGGGATCTTCTAGTTTGTACTCTCCTAGTCAGTAAGATTTGATCCCTTTCTCTCCATAAGGAGGGCTGGACAGCAATGTATGCAAGATATCTGTTGCATCCCATGGATACATTAGCGCTGATGCATTATCATTAATTATTAGTTAGCCCTCTTTCTATGGTAAGCTGAGAACACGATGTCCATGAAATCAAAGTATTATTGGAAGGCAGAGCAGAGGCGGCAGCCAAACTCTATATTCCTCTGCTCGTACTTCTCTCTCTCCACTCCTCCCCGTCTCTCTCCGTGCTGGACGGCCATGTACCACTGTTTCCGTAGCAACGGCTGCCTGGCTGCTAGGTCAGGATGCTGCAGAGATGGCTGAGAGGACATCATTGTGTGTGTGTGTTAAGGAATGCTGCCGGACTGAAATTGCATGTAAAATCACGATAGTGATTCATGGCAACATGGAGTGGAGCTGTGAAGCAGCACTGACAGTACAAGATGAGCTTCTCCCCATTGCTAGTAATTATAAGAGTCTCTCTGTTCATCACCTTAAAATGAATCTGCAATCTCTTATTTAAGGTTCAATGAAACATACACAATGTGTTCACTGTGTTGCGGTTAAAATATCTTTTTGCTGTTGCTGTCAGTGTCACAATGTGTGTAACTGTCTGTCATATGCAATACATGCCACATGTCTCACAACCTGTAACTGCTGAATAGCTGTCAAAAAGACAAAGCAACATTTCACACATATTTCTGTCACAAAATGTGACAGACCAAAGAAAGACGTTACAGATTTGTCAGGATGCAAGAAGCAAAGACACATTGAATGTGAGCACCCCTCACCTCATCTTCTACTGCTGTTACATTTCTCCCTTCCTCTGACTCATTACCCATACAACACTTTCACCTACTAAGGTGAAGTAATGCACCACTTGGTAGGCATAGCCAGGGCCTTGCTTTTTTGATAACTGACTGGCTGACAGCAAATACTCTTTCTAAATTTAGATTCAGGTTAGCGAGGTTCCAGCTCCCATTGGAGCTCCAATATGGCCAGCAGAGAGTGTGTTACATCACCAGAAATTTACTCTAAATACTGTATGTAACAGCCAATGCTCACCCAGTCGGAGGGAAAACTCGTAGAAACGCTTCAGTTTGGCCACCAAGGGGCAGACTGCGTTCCAGGCCTTCTCCTGAAGAGCGAGGTCGCCTGGGTTCTGGATGGCCTGCGGGCGAGGAACACAAGAAAGAAGCACAGATGTTACTTTCCAAAAGTGATTTCAAAACCTCCCCGTCTCTTCTGTCCTCTCTTCCTTAAAGCAATGTTTCGCTTTAGTAAAACATTTTCACTTTCAACTTTGATAGTACTTCCATACTGTAGTGATTTCAGTTCAGCAAAACTGAGATATGAAAAGACTCGGTATCAAATGTCATTTACCAGCAAAACCTAATTTAGTTTTATTGACGTGACACATAATATCCACTGTATTATGGTTATTGTAATAAATTATTTGACATAGCTAATCAAACTATCCAACAGGCTTATACAACAAAGTAGGAACATAATTCCTTAAAGGATAAGGTTGCTGTTATTCTATATTTTTTTTTATTGTTAACAAATCTCATGAATAGACTTAACTCAACGGTACATTAATTCCCAACTTTCTACCACTTTTGTGGCACTCAGCCCCAAGCCCATCTGTTCCTACTGAAGATGTACGTTTAAAAAAATGGGTCACAATTATATAGTTTCATGTTTAAAAAAGGCTCACTGATTTCCTAAAACAGCTGGGCACTGCAGTTTTAGCAAATGTTACTCAAACAGGAGTAAATGGTGCATTTGTTGGGGACTATTTTCAGCCATGGATTGATACACATTTGCTAGGGAGTATTTACAGCAGCAGGAGAGTGTATGTCAGATTTACTCTAGACAAACAACAGTGCCCATGTTAATTAATTTTTTTTCCTGGTGGGATTAAGTAACATAAAAGACTCCTAAATGTCACATCCTACGGCGGCTAAGGTTTAATGCTGACTTCTTAACTCCTCTGCAGGTGCACACGTTAAAAGAAAAAAAAAATGATGAAATGTAGTTAAGTGGAAGAGTCTGCCAGAAATTCTTCCAAGTCCTCAAGGTTAGGAAGCAAGGAGAGGAAACGATTCAGCACTATTTTGTTAACAAGTAGAGCAACGCCAACAGCTGAGCTAATCAGCAGCGATCGTTCATGCTGCAGAGGGAACCGGTGTGCAGCAGTGAGTAAAGCTGAACCTGAACACACTGAAGCTGGTGTTCATCAAGACCAGCGTACCAGCCTTCTAACGGATGGTATTTATGCCTCTGCCATAACATTGCCACCAAAAACAACATATTGCATGAAATGTTTGTTTGAAAAAATACTTTCACACTTTTCTGTCTACGTGCATCCTGCATGGCACTCTACATGTCAGAATTTCACCCTGGCAGGCCATGTGAATCACACGAGTGCTATTTTTTCCACACTGCAATGTGGCTCGACTGTTTATTGATGCACAGCGCTCATTGACTGCTTGGCGCTCACTTCTCGTATCTCCTGGCCCGCGCCATTATAGGACTGCAGCTCGGCTAGGATCCCATGAGCCTCCTCCAGCACAGCGCTGACCTGGTTCCACACGGCTGTCTCTGCCTCCGTGGGCTGGGCATCTGGGAGGGGAAGGGAGGGGAGGAAGGAAGAGAGGAAGAGGGAAGTGAAAGTGTGATGTAAGGTACGGGTAGTGATGAAAATATTGAGGGGAGGTGGCAGAAAAAGGGAGAAGGAAAGACGGACGGGAGGGTGGAGAGTGAAGAAAATGAGAAGGATGTTAGTGATGAAGGAAGAGCTGAAAAGATGATATCCTAAAAGCCTGAGATAACTAATTACTCGCTACATCGCTGCAATAAAAGTGAAATGTCCCTACAAGTGAAAATTACTGCATTTCATCGTGTTAGTGGACACTGCAGCCATATATATCTAAGGTCAAAATCTGGCCAGCAAATGGATGATCCAATTTACCCAGCATGGAATTATAACAAGAGAGCTGCAAGTCACGCTCTGTCACACAGTGAGGTTTGATTACAGCACGTGCTCACCCAATAAGGACCAGAAGACGACAAGTCAGTTTCACTTCTGGGAACGATTTGGATGAGGATGTTCACAACTGACAGTTAAACATTTTGATGGGTTTCAGGTCTTCTAAAAGTGCCTGGATTGCACCAATTGGACAATGTGTCTGACTCCTGAACTGTAATCATCCCAACTGTTCATCCAGTGGAGATTTATAGAGGCCTGGATAGGTATAATTGTCCCATCAGATTGATGTAATAGTCTTATCCATCTTTTTCTCACTTTCTATTTCCTCCCCCCACGTGTATGAATGGGTAGAGACGGGTTTTTTATTTTATTTTTACCCTTGAGGTTTAATTGTGAGAAATGTTAAAACAAACAAGCAGCAGGGAGGACAGCCTCTGGGTATGCTCAGTCTTTCTCTTTCTCTGTTTCACACATGCACACTGAGCAGCGCATATACTGTAAACTCAGTGTTTTTGCCGCAGGGCACCTCCCAGTCACAGTTCTGCTTTGTTTGCCCATGTGGCGTGCTGCATGCATACAGGAGGGATTAAGTGTTTGAGGGACACTATTTAGGATGCGTCCTCTTGAGTCATCATCGTGTTTGGTTTCCTTTACTTGGAGCTATCCGTCTCAATGTGTGACTCAGGTATAAAGTGAGAGTGGGAGTGTGACCAGGCAGCACTCTGCATGCGGTAGCACCACTGATTATTTTTTGCACCCTGAGGCATTGCCTCCCTGCAGAGAAATACTAATCATGGAATATTTGCTATCCTACGTGCACACCGGCTGCTATAATAAGCACAGCGAGCATTTCTCCTGCATTTCTCTGGTACAACAACATATTTTGTTTACTCGGTACAGTAATAATTAAATGAGCATAGCATATGCTCACAGCATTAAAGGAATGGTTCGCTTTCATGCTGAATTAGAAGAGAAGGTTGATACCACTCTTATATCTTTACATTAAATATGAACCTGGAGGCAGGGGAGGCTTAGCTTAGCTTAGCATAAAGACTGGAAGCAGGGGGGAACAGCTAGCCTGGCTCTGTCCAATGGTTTTGTCTTCACTTACGGTGCCTGAAAGGTTTCAATGGTGCTAAAGTGCTGGACTGTTTCTTGAAGTTCTTGCAGTGACTCCTCCTTTTTACAATTGGATTTTTGTACGGATTAAAAAAAATGAGATATCATTATGTATAGTGAGTTTTAGAGGTGCTGGTAGGTGGGTTACCTTTGGACGGAGCCAGGCTAGCTGTTTTCCCCTGTTTCCAGTCTTTATGCTAAGCTAAGATAAGGTTAAGCCGACTCCTGTCTGTAGTTTCAAAAGCGAAATTTCAAAAAAGGAAAGGAAAGAAAAAAAAGCAAATAAGCGCACTTCCCAAATAAGATAACTCCAAGCATCACATTTTCATGTGTGAGACTTTAAATGAGAAATTATCCACATTTTTGTCATTTGTGGTTTTGGATTTGTCCCTGATCCTACAAAAGGCTTTAACCCGGTATAATGATTAGCATTCAGCCATAAATAGCTTCATTAGAGCTCAGTATAGAGTTTAAACCAAACTTTAAGCTGTGTGACAGAGGTGACTGTGCCTCTGGGTTGAGAGGGAGAGCTCACAGATGGCACGGGGTGGGGTTTTTTTCGGGGGGGGGGGATGTGTCTAAAGCTGCCATGCCTGAGTCTGACTCATTCCACTTGCTTTTGAAGTAAAGTGAATCACAGGCATAATAAATGAAGGGTAAATTCAGCCTGTTTGACAGCTGACGTCTCTTGCCAGCAGTGAGCTCTCCCACTTCCACCGTAGCATACAGTCAGTAAAGGAGGAGGAGGAAGTCAGCTGTTAAAGGGGGAAAGTGGTTGAGGAGGGGCAGAATATGTTGGGATACACTGCAAAATATCTTCATCTTAACAATTCATTTAATCTCATAATCTGAATCAGTCTTAAAATCTGAATTGGGATTTTTATTTTATTTTTATTTTTTTTGCCAAAGACGACTTGCCAAAGACGACTTGCAGCAAGCATGCTAACACGCCAAACTGAGATGTCGACCATGGTAAACATTACAGTACATCTGCTGAACATCAGCATGTTAGCTTTGTCCTTGTGCGCATGGTAGCATGCTGATGTTAGCATTAAGCTCAACAAGAGAGCTGCTAACATGGCTGTTGACAGCTTGCCAACCATTCTGCCAAAATGTTTTAATTGTTGCAAAAACTACCGAAGATTTTAACACGGAGTTGTAAAATGAAATGACTTGTTAAAATGGACATTTCCACACTGCAAAAAAAGGGGGGGGATAGAGGTTTTATTTACCAACCTCTTTCACAATCTTTCTCTCTTTCTTTCAGTTTTTCTTTATCACTCTCACGCTCTTACACACATTATTTAGTGTAATTCTCACACACACACACACACACACACACACACAGATAGGTCAGACATACAATAGGTCACACAACAGGGGATGAGTAGGTGGAGGGATGACGATAGGCTTTCTGTTAGCCATCGTCATCCCCGAGCAACAGAAACCCACACAGGACTGGCATTCACTGTTTATTTCTCCTCGGGTTTTGTAGCTGAGGAGCCGGGATCAAAGCATTGTTGTTGTCATTTTGCTACAGCGTCACCATGCCATTGTGCATCTGTCTGTGTCTAATAAGATGTGGCGCGTGTGAATAAGAACCCTTTAGAAAGAAGCCAAATGACTTTCAAATGCCAGTCCCTGGAGCAGAAATCAAAAGATAAAGGAGAGGGTGAGGAGGAGAAGAGCTGAGGGGGGAGAAAGGGCTAAATAAGGACGTAAAGATGACACAATGGTCAGCTAAGATCGATGGAATGAGGAAAACAAAGCAAAGGCAACAAAGAGAAAGGGATAACTCAAAAAAATAAGAAGCGGATGGTCTCACGTTCAAAGTCAAGGAAAACTATTGGGCCATGCTCAAGTTCGGCGCAAGCCAGCACTTTCAGGAGGTTTCCCATGAGCCCCCTGGAACAGAGAGAGGGGAGAAGTCTGTGGGTGATGAGGGGATGGGTGTCAGGGGTTGTGCGCATGTGCGTGTGTGTATTGTGTGTGTGAGTTGTATGTGTGTGTGGTGCGTGAGAGGTGGAGGTGTCGGGGAGGGGCACTGGATGGGGGGGTTGTTGGAATGGCATGGTGGAAATATGTCCTGGGTGAAGCATGGCAACATGGACACAGAGCTTCTTTAATCCCACTCCTGTGGTATTATTTATAGCTAAAAAAAAAAAAAAAAAAAGCCACTGATTTGGTGGCAGTGGTGATGGCAATCCTCAGGTTCAAAGGTCAAATGTTATAGAGAATGTGTGTGAATGAGACATAGAGGAGAGAAAGTCCAGTTCAAATCTAATTTTCTTTTGCAGAATTCTTATAAAAAATTAAAAATACAAGAATTTATTCCTCACTTCCTTAAAAAAAAAAAAAAAGAAACTATATGGGATTATATTTGTTTCAATTAATAAAAATGTAAGTGCCCCAGTGTTAATGCTGTAATGAGAACAGCGAAAGTGAAAGAGAGGAGGGTTTCCGTGACATAAAAGTGGAGAATATTGTAATCAAATGGAGCACTCTTGTATAGTTTTATCGCAGGTTTTACTTTTGGTCTTTTTTGGTTTCAAATTATTTTTATTCATTCTCAATTAATCTATTTTTTTAATTCTTGGGAGGTTTTGTTGAATAATGTTGCTGTAAATCTAACTCCAAAAAATTACTTTCTATAAAAGTGCACACTTACATGTAGTAAGGAGTTAAAGCTGGATATAAAGGTCAGAATATATATAAATCAGTAGTAACTTTCTTCTTGGAAGCATACTGTTTGTTTGCTTGTTTGCCTCTCTGTAATTACCTAAGCACCATTTTATCTATACCATGTATTTATACCATCATTGGATAGAACAGCTTTTAGCATGAGAAAGCACTGAGAGTGGGACTAGAGAGCGTCTGATAATGACAAACCACACCCACAACACCACTCCATCACACCATCAACAACTCAGCAGCTCACATCCAAATACACCTCCCCTGACCCCACCCAGCGACCTCCCACTGAACACCTCTGCTGCACACATGTGCTCTCACATTTGCAAGCACACAGACACGTGCACACACCCCAGCGCTCACTTACTTTCAAAGTCCAGGAAAAAATGTGGACAGTTCTCTAAGTCCTTGCCAAGGACCTTAATGAGGTTCCCCATGGCTGGCGACCTGGACGGGAGGAAACAACAAAATGCATACAGTACGCAGAACCTGGCAACCCGCATGAAAATACACAACATGCACATGGAGAACACAGCAGGTTGTGACTGTTTTATTATTTTTTTTACCCATCTGCACTTTTCTAATTACCCCGTCTTCCTCTCCTCCTCCATCCTTCTGTCTAGGCAATATGTCCAGAGCGAAGTCAGACATTCCAGTCATAAATGACACTGATCACAGTTTACGTCCCATACACAGCGTATGCTGTATTTGATTAGAGGGGGGGCCTAAATCCAGTAGTGAATCATTCAGCTCACTCATTGGGAGTCACTAGAGCTGAGCAGTGGTTTTAATCTATTTACATTACTATAGTAACCTAATAAAAGCCTGCTGTGTAGGGGCTACGTTTTCCTAATGCTCTTCATGTACAGCAGTCTACTTTATGACAAGCTCTTTATAATTCATACCCCGAGGCCAGATGCCAGCGCTTTATAAAACCAATGATGCAAGCTTTATCAGATTATACTGGAGGTCAGACGGGCAGGATATGCAGGTCTACATGCTTGTATGTTCATATACAGCGGCAGACAAAACAACGCATGTCAGGTGTTTCAGAATTTAAGGCCATGATGGTGGTCCCTGGTTTCAAGCTCTTTGATCCCACTCGGGCCAGACAGTGTAAACTCACGCTGTGGAGCCAAATGTCATTCAAAATAGGGGTGGGCCACACCACAAAATTTGGTTTTGATCCGAAACCAAGTAATACCAAGCTTATGTTCCATCGTGTACGTAGGGGAGAACCACATGTGTCATGATTTATGAGGTGAATGCATCATTAATAGGCTACTTCTGAATACATTTTCATTACCATCAAATAATTTGCCAAATATTAAACATTTAGTTTTCTCTAATTATTTAATCACAAGTGTGTAAAACAAAAAAAAAACAGGACAGTTTTTTAATAGTAAATTATTGTGATATTGTGGCAAGCAACGCATGTGCGCACTAAGAGGAGCATTACTGCCCGGAATATGATTTAACATGAGGTGGATCAATTTTATGGTATTGAGCCTACTGATGCTAGTATCTATACTCAAAACACTACTGAAGTAGTTTAGTATCAGTAGTATCGAACCACCCACACACATAGTTTAAACCTGAAGATCTTTATTTTATATTAGTGGAGATCCTTAAGTTTTCAATATTTTCCCCAAATATGTCAGGCTGAATTTTGGAATGGAACTTGGAAATGATATCTAGACATCTAGAATATCTCCATTCGATTGAATGGTGCCGCCATAAAAAATATGTAGGGTCCAGGGTTTGAATATTTCACTAAACATCATACAGCTTCAGTAAAAAGCTGGAACAAGCTGACACAGAATATAGATGTTATATTGTCAGATAGTGTAGAATAAAGAAGAAATGATTTTAACAACCTTAAAGCTACTTAAAGAGGACATTTAAGGAAAATGGATGTTTAGGGATCAGAGAGGGAGAGAAGATTGATGTGGACTTTGTGTGTGTGTTGTCTAAAAAAACACAATAAACACAGAAGCGAAGTGGAATCCAATATTCAGAAATGACTCTCAGCTGTGCGAGTATGAAAGCCTCTTGTCGCTCATAGAGGGGCTTCGGTAGCAGAAGGTAAGCAGCTGCCAAGTTTCACTTCCTCTGCCGAACTCTCTGTGTTTAAGTGCTACGTTAGGACACAGCGGAGGCCTATCAGTTTCCCCCCCTGCAAGACTGATTTATAGCCTGCATTAGCATGTTTATGAGATGCCACCGTCCTGCAAAAAAAAAAAAAAAAAGGCCCATCTTTTTCACTGTTACTCAGCAAGAACGGGTGTTGCAATGCAGCACTGAGGTACAGCTGGAGAGGGGATGGGAGTTACACACTGTCAAGTAACTGCAGCTTGCTGACATTCTCCAAAGTAGTGATTTCTCTTTCAGATGAGTACTGTAACCTATCTACTGTGTTATAAGTTTACTCTATCTGCAACATCTATCGGGAGGCAGAGGAAGAGAGCTGTGTGCTGAGTCATTGCTTAAACCTGTGAGCATCAGTCCAAACATGTAAAACGCACCCCGTCTCCTCCTGACTTTTAGACCACCTGCTCCAACACACACGCTGAACCGGCGCTATGAATAAATGAATAACAGATTCATATCTTCAGCCTGACAAGGTGATTGTAAAGGCGAAGTCAAGCTGAGCTTCAGATCGGGGGCCTCATATAAAGCAATGAAAGCCTTCTGACATGTGAATAGGTTAGTGTGAGTGTGAGTGTGTGTGTGTGTGTGTGTGTGTGTGTGTGTGTGTGTGTGTGTGTGTGTGTGTGTGTGTGTGTGTGTGTGTGTGTGTGTGTGTGTGTGTGTGTGTGTGTGTGTGCGCGCGCGTGTGTGTGTGTGTGTGTGTGTGTGTGTTAGCTCTAGGTAGCCGCACACACCGGCCACACACACACACACAAACGTTAACACACATACACCGAGTCTGGAGCAGCATGTGGTCCATCCTGAGAGCAGCGCTCGCCTGATGGTTGCCAGGATACTGTTGGCCTGGTAATATCGTCTGCTCGTCTCCAGCAGAAGATGTGCGGGGGCATCCAGCTTACTCACACACACACAATCATCTGATGCATCAATCTTTACTACTTGAACAGCAATCAGTCTTTAAACTAATTGCAGATGGTAAACATAAAAATTCACCGAGCCTTAAAAAACAGGAAATCAAGAGACTAACCAACAGCTTCTCACACCTCCCTCTCCTTACCCTTTTTTCCTACGAGTGATTCGCCTCTTCCTTTATCTTTAGCCCTCAGTTTCTTTTCCCCCGTCCTGTCTTCCTCCTGTCTTTGTGAAATCCTCGCTGTGAGTAAATCCCAGGTTAGCGTGGCTCAGAGCGATGACTGCAGTCCTCACGGCGGCACCGGTTGCCACTGTGCTTTTCTTAGCGACTGATGTAAACTTCTGCTCTCGCTCTTTCTCCCTCTGTCTCTCTATCTCTGTCCACTTCACACTTCTCTTTTTCAGCCATCTATTTAAAGGCCTGTGGTTTTCTCTCTTTGGTCTGTGTGCTAGATGCCGCTCTTTGTTTTCTTTTCTTTCAAGCTGCTTATAGAAGAGGATACTCTGCTTGTTGGCACAAATAGCACAAGATATGTTCATGTTATTTACATTTCTGTCCGTCTCCTCTGGCTGTGTCGCCCTGATGTGCGTCTGCAGCTATCTCTTCAATTCATACGCAAACAGACAAAACTCCTTCTCTCTTTTCGTTGCTGACGTCATAATGGGTTCCTCAAAAAAGATCCCTTCCAGCTCTCCTCTCTGCCTCACTTCTCTATTTCACCACTCACCAGCACTCTCCCGGCTTCCCCTGGCCTTGTCTTGTCACAGCCCATCTCTGTCAGTGTGCCATTCAGTCTCACTGGTGGCCCTTAGGTGCAAACAAATCTAAGTGGCAGAATGGCGATTGGGCTGCGCAAACACACCTTTCCTTTTAAACTGGCGCCCATAATGTACATCACATAAAAGCCATTGGATGTATCACAGGCCCACTGTTTGAACATTAAGACATGGCATTCTGTGAATTAGGAAGTGTGTTTGGTGGCCACTGGTTGCAGTTTCTCTTACACGCAAACACACACACACACACACACACAACGTTTGCAGTCAACAAGCGTGAAAGTGGAGCAAAGTGCTTCTCTTATGCAACCGCACAGCACACAGCTCTCATCTGTAGTCCGGCAGGAGAAACCAAACCGAGGGGCTCCTCGAGTCTCAATAAAGACACGGCTCGGCACCCACATGGCAGCTGAAAAGCAAACCTGGTCCAGACTGGAAGCCAAGCAGCAGCAGCAGCAGAGCGAGGCCTCCCAGCTTCCTTTCAGCTCGTACTAAAAGATTCCTCCTGTTACACCCCAGGAGCTTCATCAGTGTGGGTTTACCGAGCACTGAAACAGCACTGCTCATCTTTGCCAAATCTAACCTCTATTAACTCACCAATAATACCATCCGAACTCCCTTTCTCCATCTGTGTCTTTCTCTCTGCCACAAACCACAATGGTCTCTCTTTCTGTCACACACTGGCTGACTGGGTATTCAGTGGCCTGTGAATCAAACCCATTCAGCAGCTGTAAGGTATAAAACGGATGCAGCGACTGTACTCTCCCAGCTGTCATCTTTCCTCTCTACCCATCCCTGTTTCCTTATTCCTGAATTGTCCATCCATCTCCCCCCTCTCCGACTCGCCCACATAGTGTTTCTCTGTCGTGTCCTTATTTTTTTTCAGCTGTTGTTCTTTTTATCTTTTTTTTTTTCCACTCCTCATTTTTCATTCCTACCTTCGCTTGTGTTTATCCCTCTGGAACACTTCACTGCATCAACCAGGGCTCGTCAGCTCCACACAGTGGTTACAGCATCAGCACCCACCACCTGACAGAGTGACAGACAGATACACAGAGAGAAAGAGTCATTAACATAAAATTCAACATCATGCACAGCACAGTGTCAGGAAAAGCAGCCATGTAGAAGTCTTGATTTTGGTGTTAAGAAGCACTGAGTCAAAAAGGGCAAAGAAAAGCATGGACAAAAGGGCAAATAAACATAAGAGCAAAAAATAATGCAATTATTATGTAATCAGGCTGATGTGCTAGTTTGTCTCCACCAGCCTTTTAGGTGAGGATATGATTTTACTCAGCTAGCTTTGCAGTGAAACCTGATACACCCAGATTTAACCTGCTACTACATCTAAAACTATTATTAATCTTACAGTTTAAACCCGTAATAAGTGATTTTTTGCACACTTGGGGACACTAACATATTATCACTTAGGATAGAGTGAACATGTTAGCATACAGTTGCCTAATTACACATCTAGCAGATATGGAGAAATGTTAGCATTCATTTTAAGTTGTGTTTGTGTCCACCCAATAAATGTAAATCCAACGTTCACTCTCCTTGTAGCGCTGTTTTGGTCTCCGCTAACTCCTGAGAAAAATATCTGGCTCTTTAGCTGCTCAATGCTCCACTGTGTTCACTAGGTAGCCGCTAACGTTGTCTGTCTGCCATTTGGTGCTGGGCAGGTGCTGTACGCTGGTTCGTCAAGGCTTTTTCACTGAAAACAGCTGTCTGCTGTGGCCGAAAGCTACACTATGAGAGTAGTAAAAGTGAACAAAACAGTGGCCAGAAAACTAAAAGTGTGAGCTGAAAAAGCTCAGCAGTGCTGACAGGGACTGCAGCTGGATGATCATTTTCTGTGAGTTTGTCACTGTGAGCAACCCCTTTCACGTTATATGTAGTAAGTCCATCCACTGTTATTAATAAAACATTTGATTATGGCTGCTTTAAGTGTCCAATGATGGTCTTGATGGAGTGATACCATTTGAGCCATAAAGTTCCTCCACAGCAGTTGTAAGCACTCGGATCACGGTCAGAAACAAAAGATGTATAGCTTCAATCCAAAATTATCATTATTACCCTTCCAAAAGCTCAATCAGTCTAATCTGAGAACCTAGAAGGTGCTTCTTTCTTTCCCAGTTTTACATTTCGATAACGGGCTAAGCTTGTTAAGCTTATCTCATTCATTGTGCGTCTCGCACAACTCCAGCACTGTCTTACCCGCTAAACTGGTGTAACTATTAACACTGCTGCCGCTGCCCTTGCATCATCGAATCTCATCAAGAGAGTGCAGACAGGAGAGAGGCGGGGGCCTTTGAATAATAGTTGCCAGGGAAACACAGCCTCTTATTCTCATGGCAACACACACAGCCGGGTACTGTTCAGTGTTATCAATCAGTCGGATTGGATGGATGGATAGACTGTACTCTCCTTAATCTCCAGAGTGTGTGGGACACCAAAGCATTGACTATCCTACTTGTGGGGGTTATAAACTACACCGTCCACTCCTGGAATTGCATGTCCTCTACCTTAAATAGGGACTTTAATTTTGACTGTGTGTTCCCTTCATGTAAATAGCCTAATGCTTATTGATCTCTCCTCTCAGTGAAAGGGCAAAGGTCAAGTATTGCACAGGATGCTGAGGTCAACAGGGGTGATGACTTGAACTAAGACATTGAGGTTAATAGGTTTGGACAGAGTTAAGGTAAACTTCATCTTTTAAGTGAGATCGTCTGGCTTTGCTTGTTAGAGTCTTCTACCCCTTGACCTTTAAAACGGACATGAATCAACACTGAAAGGCCCTCAGAAGCTCTTTCGGGTACAGTGTATCACTAATGAAAAACCAGCTCTAGGCAGCTGCTGTCATAACTATTAATGGATGTGTCAGATCAGACATATAATTTTAGTCCAGCTTCAGGGCCCTGGCAACACATTTTGATGGATTACTATTCTCAATGCTGCAAATTAGCTGAGTGCTTTTAGTTGCCACCTGTTGGCTTTCTCAGCACTGTGTAATCTGATCCATACACAAACTTCAGTTTCCGTCTCTGTACTTCTTGCTATCCAGCAAGTGGGTTTGAGATGCAACTGCATACACGGTGATCAGATTTAGTTAATCTCAGTCAAACTTGGATTCTACTCACTTTTGATATATAAGAATACAAAACAGGATGCTTACTAATATAGCAGGAGGTCTTTTTGACACGTGCTGGTTAAATGTGCTATATAGTAACACACATTTAGTTTGTTTACCCTGTGTGAATACAGTGTTACTCTAACATTTTTTGCTTGAAGTATTTAAAGTCAGAACTAATCAATCAGGTTCCAGGAAGACTTGGATACTGGTGCTGCCACTAGATGAGCCCCATCATGAATCAGTGTCATGCTAATCAAATATCAGACTACTCTACAGTCTCCAGAGAGCAGACACTGAAAGAGAGGTCTAGCCAATTGGACGGACAGTCTTTAAATATAGTTGCTTTTTCAGCGACTTCAGAGCCGATAAGTATTTCAGAAAGAGGTGGTGAGCGAGTCGGGGGGTCTGAGGGGGAAATAAAAGCAAGAGATCACAAAGTCAATGTGTGCAGACATCTGTCTGTTTTGTTGGGAGTCCGTGGCACTCAGCTCATGTTAGTTCTGCTTACTGAACAGGTCCTTCTTTAAAAACCCACTGGTGATTATTCCTATTCTCGCTCCCTCTCTCTCTCTTTCACTCTTTCTCAACCTTTCGCCCGCTCTCTCGAAACACCCCTCTCTCCACCCCCTGTTCACTCCAAGCCCCCCTTTTTGCGGCCATTCATTCACTCATCTTTTCCCCGCACACCCTTTCG
Source organism: Macquaria australasica (assembly GCA_005408345.1). NCBI lineage: Eukaryota > Metazoa > Chordata > Actinopteri > Centrarchiformes > Percichthyidae > Macquaria > Macquaria australasica. The sequence continues at coordinate 227,077 of SEMN01000619.1, forward strand.
ACCTCTTCCTCTGTTCGTGTGTCTTTTATATCCTCCCTCTATCTTTTCCTTCTTTGTTCTCAGCTTATTCTCCCTAAAGGCAGAGACGAGTGCAGGAGGCTGCGGTTAAATACTAGCTCATGTGTGTGTTTTGAGAGAAAGGAGGGGGAAAGAGGAGGATGTAGAGTGAACTCAACACCCACCTAAACTCAGTTAATCCTCTGTTTTGTTCAGAGAAAAGGTGTTTAACCACTCTTTAAGGCTGACAAATTATATACTGTATGTTGTTCGTATCCTGTACATTGCTGTCATGTTGATGCTGGTGGTAGATTGGAAAATGGGTGATCACATACTGGAGGTCAGTTTTGCAGGAGGAGAGGAGAAGATGTGAGAGAAATGAGAAGGACAGGAGAGGAGAGACTAGGAAAGGAAAAGCAAAGAAAAAGGAAAGGAGAGGAAAAGAGAGAAACGAGGAGAGGAGAGGAGAAGAAAGGAGGGGAGAGGAGAGACAAGGAAGGGAAAGTAGAGGAAAATACAGGACAGAAGAGTCTATGAGAAGAGAGAAAAGACAGAAATAAGAAGGTGAGAAAAGGAAAGGAAAGGAAAGAAGAGGCTAGGAGAGGAGAGGAAAGTAAAGAAGAGGAGAGGAGAGGAAAGGAAAGAAGAGGAGAGGAAAGGAGAGGAAAGGAAAGAAGAAGCTAGGAGAGGAGAGGAGAGATGCATTGACAAAGAGCTACTTTCAGGAGTACAATTTGCCTCACCATACACACACACATACACACACACACACACACACACACACACACACTGACACACATTCATACACAATTATACATATCGTCGTCCCTCGCTGAGGTGAGGAGGGAAGGAGAATAAAAGGGGAGAGCTGCTGAGCGTGAGAGCGAAGGATGGATCACCAGAGAGATGGAAATGGAGGGAGGTTGTTATGACCCCCCCCCCCCACACACACACACACACATACACCAGCACAGTGCACTGTGCCTCATGACAGGGCGATTGCAAATGAGCATTGTGATTCTGTGCTGCGAGGCTGACAAAGAAAAAGGGGAGGATAGAGTGAGAGACAGAAAAAATGACAGAGAGAGAGAGAGGGCATGGTATGTTTAAGCTGTACTTCAATCCATTTTCATTGTGTAACATTCTTCAGTGTGATCATTTTTTCGATTGAAATAAAGAACTGGGGCAGCAGCTGAGGGACTTCATGGCTTATTTGCTCAGAGGTGGATAAAAGCCGAGCTCTAATGTCTCTATTGTGTAGATATTATGAAGGTTTATATGCAATAAGTGCATTTGTACTTGTTATATACAGTATCCTGTTTGCCAAAGTGTCCAACATGAGCGATTCTTGGTAATATAATTCAGTTCCACTGCTCTGTTTTCTTTCTTTTCTCCACCACAGAGATTAATATATGCCTTCTATTTAATATTTGAATACCATAATTTGGCTCAGGGGCGTTTTGAGCCTTGGAAAAGCAGAGAACAATTACAGCTTTGAATTTCAGTTTTAAGAGCAGTTTCCTTTCTGAGTTTTGGCTGTCTGAGGAAGGATGGGTGGGTGTACAGTGAGGTCTTGTTATCTTTATTTGTGATGTGGGATGCCAAAGGGAGCACTATAGGCTTTTAGGGGTCCACATGCACTCGCGTGGGGGCTCGTGATGTGTGTATGTGCATATGTGTGTGTTACTGTTATTGCTGTGACTATTGTTGTACCCCCGTCCTTCCCTGACCCCTGCTATCTGTAAACAAAGAGAGAAGTGATATACGTCTGTACAGCCAGCCAGTCTTTGTCCCCGATGAACTGCTTTCACACTGCTTTATATGGGTCAGGGCAGTGTGTGTATGTGTGTGTTTACATATGAAGTTAAATGAGTTGAATTGATTTGAATGGAGTTGAATTGTATTGTATTGTATTGTTGTGTGTGTGTGTGTGTGTGTGTGTGCGTGTGCGAGTGTGATGTGCAGATGCCTGTATGTACAGTATGTTTGTGTCTATATATATTCACCTGAAACTGAATTGAATTAATTTGCATTGAGCTGGTTTAAGTTGAACTAAGCGTGTGTGTGTGTGTGTGTGTGTGTGTGTGTGTGTGTGTGTGTGTGTGTGTGTGTGTGTGTGTGTGACACAGAGAGAGAGAGAGAGAGAGAGAGAGAGAGAGAGAGCGTGTAAAACAGAGAGTGAGCGAGAAGGACTACTATAAAACAGTACATAAAGGCAGTTTGAACTCAACTCCCTGGTGTCTCACTGTCTTGTAATTCAGTACAGATACAGACAGAAAACATGGCATGAGAGAGAAGGGTATGAGATGCTACTTTCAAATTCTTAGCAGTCTAACACATAGTGTGTACACACTGGAAAAATGACTAAACTAAAACAAGTCACAATGCATACTAAAGTGTTTGTGGTGCTATTGCACACCATTTTATGCAAATAGAGAATAGTAGAAATAGTAAAAAAGCTCCATCTTGGAAAACAAAAATAGTATTGCTTGACTATGAGTATTACTGACTCGAAAAACATTTTGCTTTCTCTTGCACAAAACAGTAATGTAGCCTCCTTCCAGACCACCTCTGAATCATCATCTCAGATTTTTAAGCAATTTCAAGAGCTTTTGGTGTCGTGCTCGTTCACGGCTGTTTCCGTGGTTGGAAAAACAACTGAGCCAGTCAGAGCTGTGTGTGTAGGTGGAACGATCTTCCTGCGCCAGAGCCAGAAACGGCCACAAAATGGCAACACGCATGGACAAAGTCGACGCAGCTGTACAGGTTGTTGTAAGTCGACTTAGAAAAATAACAACTTAAATTAGCATAGTTCTTTAATGTAAAAATGTTAACTGCTCCTAGCAACCAATATGTTGACTGAAAATTGTGTGTACGCTGAAAATGACGTTGGCAGGACAGATACATCACTCACTACTGAAAACAGAAAACAGCTAACATGAATGAACTGAAAACTAATAAGATGATGTTGTTGATAAAATGAAACGGTTACTAATTCTGATTTTCAGGCTCATAGTAAAGTACAGTCATTTATTTGTATATCAACAGCAAAAATAGTATACTGTGATCATTTGTATGTTGTACATACTGTATAATCTTACTATGAAGTGTGGAATTGGGACACAGCATATGTCTCAATCCCTCGGCCGCAGCACATGACCACGGAGAATGAATGAATGGGGTGACTTCTGACCTCAGCGTGACCTAGAATCTATATTCAGCTCAGTGCGTTGAAGTCGTCCACCCTGTGCATACCGGGAAGAGCCGGCGTGTCCTTGACGGAGGCGATGCTCCATCGTACTGTGCTGCAGTGTGTCTCACATGGCAGAGGATGCGGTTTTACACTACTCCCTGTCCCACTGGGAGGGGCAGAATAGCAGCAGCAGCTGTCAAATATAGGAAATTGGCTGTGATGTAAGGTATGGGCTCAAGCTGATGCAGAGAAAAAAAAAAATTGATGGAACAGGATGAGAATGAACTACAAAAAAAAGTCGGTTTGGGACGTGTTGGTGGATTCCCGGTGTGAAAGTTATTGAGATGTTGGCTGCTTTTGTCCACGCTCACTCAAGCTGAACTATTTAGCAAGCATGTGTGTGTGTGTTCATGTGCAGAGAGAGGGAAAAAGATAGAGACAATCTTTGTGTATAGTCTCACAAGCCTGATCAAACACTGAACACAAGCATGGCTGCCAGCATCCCGGTGTGCCCACGGCAGATCTGGTATTCACACATGTGAACACACACGCACACACAGAGAAACATACAAAGATATACAGTGATGAGAAATTGACCGTTTGCTAAGCTCCATCCTCCTTGGTTACTGTTGCTACGCCTGTCGAGTTTTCCGTTCTTGCACGACACATGCAGTTTGATAAGAATGATAACCTATCACTCTAAATTTGCAGTAATTTTTGAAACAGTGGGTCCTTGATTTCACACAGAGGTAGACAAAAGCAGGCTTTTCGATTCTAGCCCTCCCACGCTGTAGGTAAATACTACACAATGGATGTCCCAGTCCTGAAGGTCTTTATCTAACATAAACTGGAACCCTGCAAAGTAATGTAGTTTGTTAATGATATGTTGCTTTGGCTGTGAAAGTTGTAATATAACTGTACGTAGTAAGCTAGTCAGCTGGACATGCCAACACTTACTTTAGAGCAGAAAACACTTTTGGGAGAGCTGGAGCCCCAATTGAGATACCATCACTAAGTAGATAATTTGCCTCTTCACTTATTACACACTAATTGCAATACTGTCTTGCTTCCTCTCCTCCCGCTCTGCTTGTTTTAGCCTCCATCTGGCTAAATTGGCTTCACCTGCCCACTGAACTGGGGATATTGATCTTAAATATGACCAGAGGGCGGGCATTTGGGCTGTTCATCGACGTTAGTGGACAGCAGTTGATCTGCTCGACAGACAACAGGCCATGATACTGTAGGAAGTCCTCAGGGAGCAGATCGGAAGTAACCTGATTACATCCAGAAAGTCACCATCTCCTCTTTTATTGCCGTAGAAAGAGAGAGTTAGACAAGCCAAGTCATGTCTGGTTAGAAGTAGACTCGCAGAGGCAGGAGAGGATTCACTGTGGCTCATCTCTGTGTCTTACTGGATGTAATATCACACATTTCAAAGAGTTTCAGCAGGACACCCATAACAAGGACGATAACCAAGTTTAATAAGACTTTTCAGTAGTATCCACAAGTGCCATCCAGCATTGAGAGTTAGGTAATATGATCTAAGAGTTATCAGATCTTGGCTTCCTTGTCACGGTGAATTAAATCTCGCTGTCTCCTAAATCTATTTTCTCACTGATTCACTGGGTTACTTCACAGACGCGTGTGATATTAACGAATCCCTCATTTTGAAACTTGTTAGGCAAGTTTTTTAATCAAGTGTTGAGTCCTGAGTCTCATTTCTTTTCAAAACAAGTGGAATGAAGAACCAGAGTCACCTTTTCTTGAATCAGTGTTTTATTGTCAACTTTAGAGGATCCTTGTTTCTCTCTGTTTCAAGAGACTGACACACAAGTGACATTACCTTACCCAGCAGAATTTGTCATTTGCCTTAAAGCAACTGTTCGACATTTTGGGAAATATGCTTATTTGCTTACTTGCCGAGAGTTAGAAGAAAAGATCAATACCACTCACACGTCTGTACAGTAAATATGAAGCTCCAGCCAGCAGCTGGTTAGCTTAGCTTAGCATGAAGACTGGAAGCAGGGTGAAACGGCTAGTCTGGCGCTGTCTAAACATAACAAGATCGGCCCACTAGCACTTCGAAAGCTCTGTAATTAGCACATTATATCTTGTTTGTTTATTCTGTACAAAAACCAAAGTGTAAAAAGTCTTGTCGTCACCATGAGGTTGCCAGGCAACCCGCAGAGACTTCAGGAAGTTACTTTTCCAGGCCAAGAATAGTTTGGCACATATGCCTGCTCTAAAACCACGACTTGTTGTTCTTGCACTTACTTTTTTATACAGATTAAACAAACAAGATATAACATGTTAATTAGCGAGCTTTAGAGGTGCTGGTATGTGGATTTTGTTACGTTTGGACAGAGCCAGGCTAGCTGTTTCCCCGTTTCCAGCCTTTATGCTAAGCTAACCGGCTGCAGACTGAAGCCTTATATTTAACGGACAGATATGAGAGTGGTATTTATCTTTTTATCTAACTCTCAGCAATAAAGCTAAAGAAAGCGTATATACCAAAATGTTGCACTATTGTTTCCTAAGATTATAAGACTGAATTTCTGCATAGGCAGCATCCCCAGTTTCTCTTTTGTCAGCAGCTATCTGACCCAAAGTTGTATGTACTGATCACACTTCTTGCATAGATTTAACCCCCTGCATGCTATATCTGCACCCTCCCTCACCACCCTGCACCCTCCGTCACTCCACCCTGTCCCCCTTTAACAGGATGATCTCTGCTCTGAGGGAGTAATCCCTCATTCCTGACAATACTGGTTTAAAAACCACAAGATTATCAGGTGGAGACGGATCACATCTCAAATTCCGAAATTATCTCAGCCCTGGCTACAATGCTAGTCCGAACCCACCTCTGAACTCCAGTGAAAACAAAAGGAACATCAACAGCAAGCATGAAAGCTCAAGTGACAGATGTTTGAATGACAGATGTTACTGCTGGACAGATGAGTCGGCCAGTCAACAAGATTAGGTGTGTTTAGATAAAACGTGGATTGTCAGGCATTTGTGAGGAAATCAGTTGAGCCACATGGACAAACATATGGAGGATGTTGTATTTTAATCAAAGGATTGAATGCAACATGGTTGTCCTCTCCACTTATTTCTGGTGTCATAATATATCACTGGAAGTCAGTCTGATAAGCTTTTCTAAGTAAAAAAAGAGCAATAATCCACCATGTAATCATTGTTGCTCTTTTGATGAGGGTACACGATGTTCAAGGATGGTTTGGGTTTAAAAACACACATTTTTCACAAAACGAAAAAAACAAATTTGAAGTAAAACAGTTGTAGAAACTGGTCTTAAAATATATTTGAATATATTTACATCCTCGCTACAGCAAACAACAGCAGCAAATGTCCTTGTGTCTACGTTTTGATGCTACACTTCAGGCTTTCAAATGCTCTTTCAGGCTGTCCTAGTAGCATCTATTCAGTGTCAAAATGTTTTGACAAAACACTTTTTCAAGCGTGAACCATGACACTTTGGCGTAGCCGCACACATTTCCATATCACTGTACGTGTCACTCATCTGCCTTATTCATAGACTGTCAGTTGGGGTTATGCTGCGACCTCAGCCATGTCTAGTTCAGTGAAGGCTGGTGGAGATCATTACACACCATTACACCTGATTGGCCGTGTTGACAGACGGTGCTTTAAAGGTGACAAATACTGACGGAAGCAGCAAACAAGACAAACATTGCCCATCCTCTCCTCGCTTTTCGCTTTGCTCTGCTTTTTTCTAACCTCACGTACCCCCATCCTCTATTTCCAGTCCCTTAGCATGTAATAACCGACATGTTGGAGCCATGAGGTTACACACATCTGTAGCGTGAAATACATGTCATCATGGGAAAAGTTGTTGAGCTGTGAACTTTGGGTAATTGCAGTGATACCGTGAGTGCGTAGCGCAAATAACTGTCCATATTGTTAAGGAGAAAAGATTGAAATACATAAGGTCTTGTACATTAAGAGAAATATAAAGAGAGCCTCCTCCACCATGACACCCCAACCCCCATTCCTGTCTTCTGCCTTGTCAAACCTGATAATCCTGACACATGCTAAGGCAACCTAACCTACTGCACCTCATATGGACAGAGGAAATGGGACATTGTGAGACACACGGAGCACTAATCCTCTGCGAGACGGCAGGACAGAATGACTGTGCTGGAAGACACCGCCACACACTGTCAACACCATTTTGCGGTGAGCTTTTTGACCAGATGAGGCTGAAGGAAGTGACAGAATGTACCGAGGTGATGAAGACTGATTGGAGGGGGCTTGGAAGGAAAGAAAGATTGAGAGCAGGGACCATTTAATGAGTTAATGACGGAGCAAGAGGGATGAATAGAGAGGGTGCACGAGGAGAGGCGCTGACAGACAGGAAAAGAGAGAGAGGAGAAAAGGGGGGGTGTGAGACAAAGAGTGACAGAGAAGGAGAGAGGAGGAAATGCAGACAGGCATGTTTCTATGGGCGCTCAGGAAAGATTTGGGGTGAGGGAATCTTGCATCATCGCGGAAGGCCAATGAAAAGGCTCGGTTAAAATGTTCAAAGGGAGTGTCCTAGCAACAGCGGAGTAAATACCATAGCAGCCGCCATTCCATCTTAGACCGAAAAAAAAAAACCTGTACACACACACTGATTAACATTACTCAGAGCACACGTTACCTGTTTCAGTGCACCTTCATATTTTGATCCATGACCGTCCAGCAAAACCTATATATCACTCATTGTATGTAAGTATTTTTCAAATGACAGTAATGAATTAGGACAAGCAGCAAACATATTTTCTCTGTTTTATAGATACATACAGACATTTAAAAAGATATTCAGTAGTATGTATAATTTTAGATGGTTGTGTACATATGGAGAGTACCGGTATATGTACAACATGTGCATAAGTATACATGAGTATACTGGCATGCAAATTTGACAAATTTCACCATGTGTATTGTTATATATATATATATATATGTATGTATATACCTGTATATATGTGTGTCCATACTGTACATGCATATAGTATATGTATATCTATGTTGTACAAAAAGAGAGGATAAGACATACCTGCATATTATGTGTGATTAATATTGTGTGTGTGTGTGTGTGTGTGTGTGTGTGTGTGTGTGTGTGTGTCACGAAAGTCAACATGGCAGTAAATCATCATTTAATCTACTCATATGGATTATAACCAGAGTCAGTAGATTACAGAGGGATAGACGGGGACCAAATCTTTCAATTACACACCTCTCCTGTCTGTTTCTCCCCCTCCACTCGCCTATACACGCTCAGTACTTAATCGTGCTTTTTCTTTCTGCCTTAATATTTAGCCATCTCTTCATCCACAATATCGCCCTCTCATCCCCCCCCCCCCCCCCCCGCACACACAAAGAAGACCTGCAGAGTCACACGGCAGCACGGTAGTTATTGCTTCACCCTCTCTCCTAACAGCCTCATGTACACCATTTTCTCCACCAGAATTCTTTTCACATTTGAAAGAACGAAACACTCCTGAAAAGCCTTAGGCCTCATTCATTCATCCCTCCATTCAGTTTTTTCCTCCCTCCCTCCCTCCGTCCGTCCTTCCCTCCTCCCTGTTTTCCACTCTAGTCGCATGCACCCACCCCTTCTGATCAGCAGAGCAATCTGGGGCTATTGTTTTTAGCAGGCTGTTTGCAGAGACGGCTTGCACAAGCACACACACATCTCAAACACCTACCTCACTGTACAAAATTTAACGCGTTTTGTAGTGACGATAACAATTTCTGATAAAATGCGTGCGCGATAATAGAGCTGAAAAGACACAGAGGCATGCATGACATGCAATTTACCCACATTGTTCACAGAACACTCCAGTGCATCACTGTGATATATGATGCATGTGCTGTGATGGTTCTAGGTCACATATGTCCTGTGACCAAACCATCACCCATCACTGAAAGTATACACACATTAACACACACAAGCAGCATGTGGACTCCATGTTCTCCTGATGGATTCCTGCTAATACACAGAGGAAGAATAGATGTGTGTGTGACTGTGGCAGTGACCGTGCTGCTCTGGCTAAGCACTGCAGTGAAAGAGGACAAGCCCCAGTTGACCAGCCCCACGGGGTTTGATATGGTCGGGACAAATTCAACGCTCCCTCCCTACCCCCGGGATCCTGACCCGCACTTGTCCTCCACATCCAGTCCTTCTACCCACAAGCACTAGCACCATCCTTCAGCCAAACCCAGCACCAGTCAGCCACCAGCCTCGGTCTACAGTCTAACCCACATCCATCCTCCAGCCTCAGCCTCCTCCTCCAGCAAAGCCAGCTCGCAGCCTCTCTGTTAGGCGCAGGGTGGGACTGTGAGACCCCATCCTACTATCGTAGCTAAACTGGTGGAGCGATGGTGAGAGGTAAAATGAGGAGGAAAAAAATGAAGAGTGTTGGCTCAGCTTACCGGCTGGGCGTGCAGGAGGGGAGGATGATGCCTCTGACTCTGCTCTTCCTTCCTTCTCTCTGGACCAGGGTGAAACACAGATGGATGCAGGGAACAAAAGAGGAGGACAGAAGGAGGCAAACTGCAGACACCAGCAGCTGGTGGCTAGGGAGAGAATGAAGCAAGAAGAAAGACGACAGAGGGTGCAAAAAAAAGGAGGAAAAAGTCCGTGTGTTGCTTTTCTCTGTCTTCCTTGGAGAGACTCCTTTATCCTTGTGAGCCAGAGGGCTGTGGATTCACCTAAACACTGAGCACACGCACTGCCTCACGCCACACAGCCCTCCCTCTTACTCTCTCTCTCTCTGCACTAAAGACAGCAGCTGTTGGTCTATGAGAAATAGAACGCTATGTCCCCCTCCCTCTCCCCTTCTCCTCCTACCTCACTCGCTCACAAAGACCCCCACCATACACACACTCACACACACACACACACATTCGGTCCTCACAACACCCCCTCCCCCCTTGACTAACATCTCCCACTAGCCTGCTGGCAATAAGAGGAGGGGGCACTACTCTCTCTCTCTCTCTGTGTGTGTGTGTGTGTGTGCTGCTGTGTATTTATGTGTGTGTGGTGCAGAGTTGTATTGTGTTTGACATTGTTTCAGCAGCAGAGTGACTTTTTCTGTCCACACGGTGTGAAAGTGAATCATGGTGAGTAAGGATGTGCAGCGGGGTATTTTTGCAAACTGTGTGGGTGACTGCCGAGCATCATTTGCTACTGTGCTGCAGAGGGGAAGGAAATTCACTTTATTTGTGGTTACAGGCAGCGCGAGTGTGAGGCCGTTTATGTTTACTGTAAGATGGAACAGCACAGAGCAGCCATGAGCATAAATGAGCTGACATTAATGAAACAGGTTAAGTAGCTACTGTTTGTGTGTGTGTGTGTGTGTGTGTGTGTGTGTGTGTTACCCTTTCCCTCTCCCATTAGGAACCTTACTTCAGGGTCGCAGCCCGGACGAAAGGGCATGATTAAATGAGCCGCGGCTAAATTGTCACTCTGTGTACACTTGTGTGTGTGTGTGTTTTTGCGGGGGTGGGGGCACAGAATGTCTATTGTCTGGTGGGCTTGTACCCAGATCAGTGCTTATGGCAGCCCACCCGGGCGACTGGAGCAGGGTAAAAGAGCTGAAAACCAAATGCTGCCGTGCAACACTCAACCACAGTTTGTGTGACTGACAGATTCAGGGCAGAATAAGGTTAGTAAGACCTGGCGCCCTTTTATAATCAGGTTGCGTGAGTGTATTTGGGGACAGTGAGAGGAGTCCGGTTGATGAACTCTTCCTACCGCGGCCACTATTAATATTTGAACAGGTTGTTGGGTCATATGAGCACATGGAGACACTTGTTGTCTGAACAGGACATGCTTAAAGATGCATTCAGTCTTCACTTCTGCTGAAACCCCAAAAAAAAAAAAGACAACTTTGGAAAAAAGAATGACCAGTTCAAGATTTACACAGAGTTCATGTGCGTTGAACTATGATTTGTCCAGTCAAAAGGAATGCTGTTTGTTAGCCTCTGAAAGAAAGAAAAATCCTCCAACATGGAGGCGTGTCTGTCACCAACACTGCAGGAGTACAAAATAAGCACAGAGAAGCTGCAATGTGGCCTCGGTTGGTCACGAGGAAGCACTACAGGGTACAACTATCTGTGTGTAATGATTTGCTATATAGATAACTACAATGCTAGTAGCTAATACTACCACCACTTAGCATGGCTAAGGCATAGAGAGGGGCCCATATTATTAATGTCATGTACCTTTTTTGCCATTAAAAAAAGTTGATTTGTCAATTAATTCAGTTCAGATGTAGAAAAGGCTTATGGTGTTGATAATCGGAAACAACGGCTACACACAGGCTCTTTGCTGTCTGCTAAAGCTAAAAGAAAAGCAGAGGAAGAGTTTAATGTCTAACAATAAATATGGGTCTTCCTGTTTTTGTGGTCGTGTCTGAGAAGTGGATCATCTGACTGCTACTTTCACATCGCCAAACATTGTCCGACATTGCTAAACAGACTTCAGATCACATCACATGCAGACATTACACGTCGTTGTACACGTCGTTGTACCTCAACTTCCCTGTGATAGTACATAATTAACACTGCAGATATGATCCTGTAATACAAACTAGAAAAGTAAGCAGAATGAATTAAATATGGCCCAAACCATGTTGTAGTGTGAAAAAAATATGTACAATATATTTCAGCCACTGCGCACATACATATTTGAGCATTATAGTCCCTCCAGGCACACATTCAAAGAAAGGCTACGTTAAGGGTAGAACTCTTTGTAGACTCCATATACCAGAATGCACCTGTGTCATCTGTAGTCTATCACAGAGGAAGAGACGCAGAGAAACATAGAAGTGGTGCTGCAGTGGTTGACACCCTCCTGTTAGCCAGCAGCTGAGAGCCACAAAGATGAAAGAGAGGTAAAAGATAAAGAAGGGGAAGGCTGAATAGAAAGAACAGCGAGCACTTCATTTTGTAGTGGTGTGAGAGTGCTTTTAGCTTTTTATTTAACACTTGCAAGAGTCTGTCTCCACAGGGACGTCAGGTGAGGATGAGGAATGGAGGAGATCCAGCGTTGGAGAGTTTTTCATAAGTCACTGATACTCACTGAGTGGGAGGTTATTGGGAGGCTATTATAAAGCTGGTGTGAAACTCAGTATAATGATGCACACCTCAGTCCCCAAATGTGGAGCGAGCTTCCCACCTCAGTCAAGTAAACAAATGTTTTGATTCAGACAGAAAATTTAAATTAGCATCTCTTGACAGCAATATTTGCACACATTGACCCCACACTAATGAGCGTATTTAAATTGTTTTATATGTTTTATCCAACATCACTCATGGGAACGCTTTTTTTAATGACTAAAATGCAAAAGTTAAACAAAAAAGACAGTATGGTTTGCATCCATCTGTTGCGTGACTAGGTGCTGCTGCCGGTCCTGAGGATATATCCTGAAATTAGATGGTGGCATCTGTTGGTTTTGGTGCACGGCAGTTTAAACTTGATGGCCTGAGCTTTCTGAAGGGCGTTTCACGCATGACTGTGTGACCACACTGAGTCATTGTCCTGTCTTACCAATACGATCAGTGTTACCATTCTATTTTCTCCTTTTGAAAATGACTCCAACATAGACTGGGATCATTTATTAACTCAGTGCATCAGAATCTGGAAGGCTTTCAAACAATGAAATACTCCAGTTTCACAGTTGTAGCAAGCATTGCCACCCCTAATGACTCAAATATGCACCGGACCAGATGTTCTCTTTGAAACAAGAGAGAGGGCGCTGAGTTTTGCCTGTTGTCTGTGAACAAACACCATCTTTGATGTGAGGCCTTGTATTGAACTTTCCTGACCAACTGAACTCCGGCCAATAGATCAATTGTTCCCATCTCACCACACCGTGAAATTCACACCAGTGTCTATCTGTCTGTGCGTGTGTCTGTGTGTGTGTGCGTGCGCCAGATTGAGCAGCAGATACTGCAGACCCCGGCCGAGACACATGATCATCACCTGACCTGGGTGCCTTGCTCTGAAAGACGGCGGCTCTGCAGTGAAGGAGACCAAAATGAATAAATAACTCGTATCCAAGGATACAGAGGGAGGATGGTGAGTAAGTCAATTTGCATAAGCTTCTAGGGAAAGTTTGCCTCCAGTGAAACCTACTGTATATAGTCCCGTAGTACATAAATGTGAATTAATGATTGCTAAGCCGTTCATTAACTTTAATCACACAGAGGTCTCTGTTTCATGCCCTTTTTCTGATCCATAATACTCTAAATTCTCCTCACATCAGCTGTGAAATTGAAAGCATTTGAAAGTGTGATTGTCCATATTGATTATACGGCAAAAAAGAGGACAAGCTGTCTTCAAGACCCGGTCTGCAATATGGGAAAGTGCAAGAGAGGTATGGAGGTCTTTCTTAACTGAAATATTAATACCTGAGTATTATTGCCAACCAGCATAAGGTGGAGCACCTTGGATTATTTATACGGTGTCTATTATTTTTTAGGTCAGTTGTCCCATTCTGCTTGCCGTTGCATGAATGGCAGGGGACTGCCTGTGGTGTGTTAGCCTGTCCTCAGATGAGTTTAGTCTTTGTGATGGCCTGCTTTATGAATTATGAGAAGATGTAAAGTGCACTAGTGCGATTAAGGTGAAACACAGTGAAAGAGCAAGTTGGCGTGAGAAAATCAAAGCTGAGCACACTTATTTCAGGAGGATGTTATACAGAAATGTCATATTTTAAAGCCAAGGAAACAGATACATTCAACAAAAAAAATCAAGAGTTGGTCTTGAATCAAGAAGACTCTCTGTGTAATCAGTGTTAAGAAATATTTTGATTTCAACAGTAGATAGTTTCATGGATCAGGATTTCTTTAATACGTTGCTTTACATTAAAGTGAGACTTTTGCTGAACAGCAATCACTGTGGTCACAGGTGACAACTGAAAGACAATGGTAAATGCCAAAACATATAGTGAAATAGTAGCACAAGAAAAGAAGACTGATCAAGTCAGTGAACTCACTCAGTAAAGTCAGTTACACAGTCTAAATATTGCTAACTTTAGCTAACATTAGCCCCCATGAGCTACTGGTCATACCAGACCAAGAAAAGTTGTGACCCCTCACTGTATTGAGTTGAGGAAGAATGCGTTTTATTGCATATCATTTGTACTTTTCAGGCCAAGCCTGGACCTGTCACGTTGCACTATAGACATTCGTACTGAAGCCCACACTCTCCCTCCATGACTCTCACCAGCTAAATGTTAGACTTCTATATTGATGAGTATGTGGGCAGCTGGTGAGCTGGCATCATGCAGACACTACTCACAGAGTCAGAATCAAGAAAATGAGAGCTTTGTAAACGTGTATTATCAGTGCGGACTTGTTTTGGCTTTTGACATGGAAGGTAAATATTACTGGAAAGTGCTCTGTCTCTTAGTAGCATTACCTCAACCTGACATACAAGCATCCCCGCTCACAGATACATTCACCTGCCTCTCCTCACCATCCTCTCTCCAATCTCCAGCTTCTCCTCCCTCTCCTCCGTCGCCCCACTTCTTCCTCCCCCTGTGCCTATTTCTGTCGTCTTATTTGGAGTCATTGACAGAAGTATGGTAGCTCGACACCCCCCCCACCCCCCCGCCGCCCCCCTTCTCCCCCATCCACTCTCCTTCATCCTCCTCCCATCTCACCCTTCCGTTACAGTCGCTGTGGTCTCCCTGCCCCTGCAACACCCCCACCAAGCTCACACGGTTAGTACAGTCTGCCTGTGCTCTCTCCTTATAAGGGCAAAATACATTGACAGAGGCAGAGAGAGGGGGCTGTACCAGCACAGGCAGGCAGGTAGGGGGACAGTGGCTCTAACAGGAGGAGAGAGAGAGAGATGATGTAGAGGCAGAGGAGCAGAGATTAGGAAAGAGTGAACAGGGAGGAGGAAGGGTGAAGATGGCAGGGAGAGAGGGTGATGGGGATTGTGTGATAAGAAGTAGGGTTCAAATGAAGCTTTGGGGCTTTAGAAAGCAAATAGCAACATTTTTCAACTGAGGAGGCCAGTAGCACATATTTTGAGTTGCATGCAAAAGATATTTCAAGATCTAGTTTTACTCCCTGAAAAACCTACCATGAAACACAATGACACAATGTCCCAATAGACAGTGGGACGCTATCTAAAACCAAGGTTAATTGGATTACAAACTGCTGATATTTACTCTGAATATTAATTATTTGTAAAGAATCCTGATTCTTAATTTCAAAATGTTATTCTTCGAAAGACAAAAACAGCAACAAAAAATAAATTTAAAAAAATGAAACAGCTTTTAGACCATGATACAACAAATCTTGCCTCCAAAACCCAAAATAATAATATTTCCAACTGCATGATACCATGTCTCCAAAGCTGATCAAAGTAACCAATGTAATTCAGTAGCTTGCCTAATCCAGGCCACAAATCTTAGTACTTTAGTTAAATTGACCATTTATAAAATGAGCAACTGCATGAATGTATGCATCAGTCATGATTATTAATAGTAGGCTATCCTAAACCTAACGTTATGCACAGGAGGCTTTCATTCTACACTTTTAGCATTTTCCTCATTGCTTGTGAACTCCAAACTGCAGAAAAGTTTCCTTCTAGTGGAATATATTAATTATGCCCAAGGTTCATGTCAGCAAGTTATAGTATCTGAAACAGAAACATGTATTGGCTTGTTAGCTAATAGCCAAGATGAGATCACCAGTGTTACTTTCTGACAGTTTGTTAAAACTCCTCCAGAGCCACAGAAGAAATTATACAACTGCTTTCACAGGCTAAGTAGAACTCCTCATGACGAGTAAACTGATCATCAAGTGTATCGTATCAGTGAAGTAACCCTTTAATCTCACCATAAAAATAAAGAGACATTGCCAGTGGTGAGAAAAGGAGTTGGTCTGAGCTGAGAAAAGAGAACTGGTAGCCTACAAAAGTGAGGCATAATCACTAAGTAGCCAATATTAGGAATAGGAACTCCTCCTGCCTATCAAATTGACTTAAAAGAGTACTGCAAAGATTTAGCATTGCATTCCTACAACACTGTCAAACTTTTGATGGACAGTTAAAAAAAGGATCAAAAATTCGATGCAGCAGAACCCGAGATATATCATCTTTTTTATTCCACACATTCTTCTTCCTTGTCAAAACCAGCCGCCTACATTACCCACAACGCAACTTGACCTCTGACAGTCTGGATTGAGATTCAGGTGTGTTATGCTAATAGCGGCTAATGTAGCCCCGAGCCAAAAGCGTCAAGCTGAGATGAGGAGCGGACTGCAGAGGTTAGCTCACTTATTTCTAACTCCACGTGATTTTTCTCATTTTCAAACTTGTAGTCAGACCCAACCGACGCTGACTCAAGTGACATCACATGAGGCAATTTATCACACTTCACACAGCTCACTTAGCAGCCACAAAAGTGCTTTATGCAAGTGTTTTCACATTTGCAGTAGCACTCCCCAATGCCAGTAAACAGACATTGACGTGTAATATACAGTATATATATATATTCAGTCTGTTATATGTCAAGATAAACACACTTCATGTAGAAAAGAGTTATTTTTGAATGTGCATGATCAGCTTCAGTTACAGAGTTCAGTCTCTGTTGGAGTGTGGTGTGTGACAGAGAGTGTGTGGGAGAGTAAGGCGTCTGGATTTCTGGATTTTGACGGGGAACAGATGAAATTAAGGTTTTCCCCTCTCAAGCCTATGTGTGCGTGCGTGCATCTGTTTGTGTGTGTGTGTGTGTGTGTGTATGTGTGTGTGTGTGCGTGTGTGTGTGTGTACTGGTTCTGTTGGTTCAGCTGGAGCGTTTCTCAGCATCACACCTCCTGTGTAGCAGGAGGCCTGGTCCGCCTGCAAGGACTGGGCAGGTGCTAATTGGGCCTGCAGCTTCTGAATGGAGGCGCCTGCCATGAATGGAAGTGAACGTGTCGAGCGAGGCGGCCTCATGTGATCCATGTGTGTTTGCTCAGTGTGTGTACAGTACATCAGCGTCAGCAGTGCCACAGACTGCATAAACACACCTCCTCTCTGTGTACTGCTATCTGTCTCGGTTAAGTTAAATAGACCCCTCATTTTGTCGCAGATGGAGGGATGACACCCCTTTGGGAATGATGCGGGAAGAGAGATGCAAATCCATTTAGTCACAGGTCCCTAAGTGGAGTAAAAGGCAGACGCAAGGAGGGGAAGAGAAGGGAATTAAACCCACATAATACAAGGCTGCTAAGTGTGTCAGCATCTACGAAAGGAGACAGGCGGGGGGTTGTTAATGGCGTAGGGTTTGTGTGTGTGTTTGTTTCGGCATATTATCGGTATGAAACATCTCCTCTTGTTAATCGTTACCAACATGTAGGCAATATTTCATTTACTCTGAGTAATTCCCCCACAGGGACAAAACTCAAACCCACCCTAAAGCCCACGCAACTGAGTAGATCTTAGAGGGAAAATAGATCAGATGAATAAATAGGATCTTGATTCAGAGGGAGTTTGGAGATAAGCCTTTTCTCACCATCTCTCCTCTCAGAATATATAACAGGGAACCATCTCCTCCTATCTCTCCATCATGTCTCTCCATCGGCATTCCCTTTGAAGGAATTAAGGGAGTGAGTCTTGATGGATCTCTCTGGAGTGTCGGTTATGTAAAGAGGCTGTGATATAACCCAAGAGGAGACTTTATGGGATGAGTAAATTGAAGGACGTGCAAGAACGAGGTCACAGATTTACACTGACGGAGATTTGCTGACAGGATGATTGTATAGGTGCATATGAACACAAAAGGCCCTTTTTTATGTGAAAGTGGCAGTAGTTAATAATATGGTGCAATAAAACACTATACACTCATTTCCCAAACTCCAGAAAAGCAGAAAAACACATTTCTGCCACGCAAAAATGATTTTCACATTTTGACAGACGTTTCCCTAATCTTTGCAGTAAAGTTTTAGATAACAGCCAATTACAGCCAATTACAGCCAATTACAGCGTTATTATTTAGTATTTATTTGGTGACAATAAAATAATTACTGGGTACTTGTACCAGGACAAATACGTAAGTACAAGGCAAGAAGACAAACAGTCAAGGAATAACGGGGATTTAGGCATAAATTAGGTTTAGAAGTTGAAAGCCTCTGGATAAAGCTGAACAGGTTAGCCAGTTGGTAACATTTGTCAGATGCTTCTCTCTCTTTCTCTCTTTCAACAACACATCAGTGGTACTTGAAACTCAACTGGCCCAAATCACTCTGAACGTACGGGACACCAGTGGCAGAGATTTACTTGCCTAGGCTCAGTAGCATGGTACTCACTAGCAACAAATTGTTAAAAGCATATTTATGCTCAGTATTGTACATCGTTTCATTCAGTCACTGGGGAGAGAAAAAACATAACCATCCAAGCAACAGGCCATTGAGGCTCTGGACAACTACTGAGACTGTCCTCCATCTACTGTATCAACTAATGGTATTCTGGGTAGCTTTGTTATTATTGAGTGGCACTGAGAGGTTTTCTGTAGCTATTATAGTTTTACCCGTTTTGACAGTGTGCACAATATATTTTAAATTAAAGTTTACAATAAAGTTTTTTAACACCAAGTGAAAGTGCCACGCACAGTATGGCTCCTTGTCATAGCATGGCGAATGTGAAAGAACAACGAGGCTAAGCCTGCTGGTCCCCTGTCTTTACACTGTAATTATTTAATGTGTACCAGCCAATTAAAATAAAGTACTTGCAGTGTGATTTATTTGTAGGTCCCCCATAAATGCACATTTGTTCCCCTTATTCACTCTACCTTTGTACCTACTGGGATACCCAGCAAGTATTTAATTGGTACTCTCTATGTACAAAATATTTATCCTGTGATTTGTAGGCTGTAATGTAAAGCGTTGCCCTTTTGGCTTGTGAATTACTGGATGATTTTACATCTTCAGGTCCTTAAAAGCACTGAAACAAAACAATTTGAATTCAGTGTCGTGATAAGGGGTCCAAAGCTTTGTTTTAGGGGTCACAAGCCAAAAAGTTTTTAAACCACTGCGGTAATGTATGGCATTATCTGCTTGCTGTGTCAAAAAACGTGTCTTTTACTTTACGTCCACATGGGACTTGCTCATGGTGATGATCCAGGATGACTTTGAGAAGCCTTTGGCTCAAAATGAGATGTGACGCACAGCTAGATGAGGCAGAGTGACCACAGTTACACAGTTACTGGGTAAAGTGAAAGGCTTAACACATTATTTGTGTATGTGTGTGTGCGTCTGTATCATTGCCAATAAGGGAAGCTGCAGGGGTGGGGGGTGGGGTGTCCCAGAAATTGGCAATTGCCCCTCACCCTTCCCCCACGTTGGGCACCCACATGGACAGTGACAGACTAGAAAAGGAGGAGGGAGGAAAGCCAGAGAGAGAAGATGGAGGGATGCCAGCGTGTCTTCCCCCCCGACACCCAGATGATCCTCACGGCCCGCCTGCTGCACCCTCTTTGTGCGGATCCATTTAACTATCAGTTGAAAACAGATCCTGGATTACTGCAGCTTTAGGAGTGAGCGTTCGTATTCCCTATATAGTCCATAGGAAAAAACAACTCCACCTCCTTCTTTCTGTCTGCGCACACAGACACATACTGTACTGTACATCCCATCATGTTTCCATATGTGTCTAGACTGGAGTTTCCCAGTAACCCATAGTCGTCCAGACCTCTTGTTTCCCCCTGAGGCTGAGCTGATTAACAGTAATAGGGAACAACAATGCATGATAATGTGAATTATGATGGGCCAATGGAGGCGGCCTTTGGCCCCGCGCTCCATATGAGGGCAATGGCACAGTAATGGGTAACATGGGCCCTGCAGGGACAGGCCAGACAAAGACAAAAGCATGCCAGACTGTAGGTTAATGTAAGTGGAAATGACGTGGGAGGCCTGGGGGGTGTATAGAGGTCCTCAATGTGGTCCACACACACAGAAAGATGAGGAAATTAGTTTATTTTGAACTGTAAATATATTCATGCCTGCCAGTGTACACACATTAGTGCAATGAGGTCACCCTGTAGCTCCAGCTTTCATGTTGTTATGTTTAAAAAGAGTGGCACTCAACCTAAAAACACAGCATTTTCTGGCTCCTGGAAAGCTGATATTGTAGAGATTGTGTTTTTTACGCAAGAGCATCCAAGTGCGGTCAGAGTGATTTGTTTTTGCAGCAGTCACAGCGGCCTCCTCTCTCCTCCCTCACCTCCTTTCGATGGCCAGCTGTTGTTCAGCCATCCCCGTCTGCCCCTCCATCCCCTTCTCTGGCCAGAGCTCTGGGGCAGTTACAACCAGACGGTGATCAGTTGGGAGCTGGGCAGAGGGGGAGTGAGCTTTGGGGGGGGGGGGTGGCATTTCAAAATGAGACACATACAATACTGTGAATTGTCTAGAAGGACCAAAAGAACACACACACATTGACTCTGAGATTGGAGGTCTTATCCCAAGTGACTCTCAACTTGGCTCACTCAGGAGAGGTGAAGAGGTCAGGCTGTTTACTCTGGAGAGGATCCCTCTTTGTCTTTGGTCCAAACACACACACACACACACACACACACACACACACACACACAAAGGGAAAATAGACAGAGAGAGACGGAATTTGTCCCCTTCCACCTCATCTATCACTCAACAAATTGGACTCTGTCTCCCATGCAGTGTGTGGTGTCTGGTCATAAGGAGCTGTAAGAGATGGAGCTGACGGCTAACCGATATTAATGAGACTCATCTACTGATATTTCTCTCACTCTCTCCAACTCCTCCACCCTCTGTTCTCTTGCTCCTCTTTTCTTTGCCATGTTCATTTCTCTCAGTATCTCTATCATATCATCATTCTATCGTATCGTTGATGAATAACTACTGTCAGGGTTGGGGGCTAATGAGGAAAACTGCGAGGAAACTAAAGCCCCAGTGGAAGAATCGAAGCCTGTATTAATTACCCTGCTTTTTTATTTCACGTAGGACTGTTTCACATAAGATTGTTACTGTTTTGGAGGGGTGTAAATACTGTGGATAAAGAAAGCCTCATGACTTGGCACCATTTCTTATGAAAACACATGTTCATTCAGGCATTCAGAGTTTCAAAGGTAGTGTTCAAATTCAGTGATTCTGATGGATACATTTTAGGTTAAGTCTTGAATTGATGAGAAAAACAAATGTTAAATCATCTTGAAATCTCTGAAAATAAATAAATAAAAAGTATAAATTAAAACCAGGTTCCTATACGGTGACGATACAGCACGTATCCCACAAATGTGATGTTGCTGTGTGATCCAGAGGAAGACAACAAACACTTATGTCAGGAAAAACGAACTCCCTTAGTGGATGTCCGATGTTCATCACAGTCAATTCACACCCCGGCCAAAACGTATGTGTGTTTCTCCCCTCTGGCAGGCGCTACAGGGCACTGTGCGCCAAAGCAAGCAGACACAAGAACTGTTTCTTCCCACAGGACATCACACTCATAAACTCAGCTATGTGAACGTCTCCCTGCAGTGTCTGTACAATACCCAGCAATTACTGTGCAATTATTATTGTTGTAGCTGTGTGTATGTAGGGTATTTATATACTGTGCTGTACATAATAGTCCTTTAGTTTTCAAATATTATACCATCTTCACTCACAACACAGCCTGTATAGCATGTATTGTGCAATAGCTGCACATACAACCACCTCTCTATTTAATTTACCACTCTAAATGCATGCACTATTTATTCCAGTGTTCTTTCTATTACAATACATCCTGGACTTTTAGTACACACAGTGACCAACCAAAACACAGTCTTGTATATAAACATCACCTGTAAATACCTGTGTGAGCACACTTGGCCAATACACTTCTAATTCACTGGATACTGATTGATTCTAATTTACTGGATATTGTGGGTGGGGGGGGGGGGCTGAGTGGGAATGAGTACTTATATTGCATAGGGTTGGGTGTAATGATTGAAATGTGTATGTTTGGATCTGATTGAATTTAGTATTTATTGTATTTTGACCTTGTATTTGTGTAAATTGCATTAGCAGTGTTAGTGTCTGCCTTCCCAGGGACTGCAGATGGAAATTAGCTAGAAGCTAAATCTGGTACATCTCTTTATTTTCATGTTTTTGGTCATAGTCCCTGACAGATAAACTCATTAAATTTAACTAATCATTGGTAAATAAGCAATCTGAATCTTTAGTATTCCAACAATGCAATCAGCAGACACTGCCAAACATCTCTGGCGCCACCTGATGGAGATTTTAGGGAAAAGCACTCTGTCAGGTTTTCACTTACACATTTCTACAGCTGAGTGCATCAAATACTTAAAAATGTTGAGAAAAAGATGTTGGCTCTATTTGAATAAAACTGAATGATTTGTATTGACTAAATGGAATTAAATCTAATATATATACATATGAGTTATACAACTTTTCTTAGTTATTTTCAGTCAGTATAAAAATTGACTTTTGACTGACAACTTCAGTAAATGTAATACAACACAAAAGCTCTCCAACATGACTAAGTTGAATCTACATCTCTGACTCACAAACATTATGAGCTTCACCTGTTTTTACTATAGAGCTAGTTTTTAAGATGTTTGTTATATTGCTTAACCCCTGTGGGCAGAGAGTTTCTCTCAGGTATTTTTGTGGGTGGCTGCGTTCACAGCGTGTCTATAAATTGAGCCTCCAACATAAACAGTGTCCTGTACCATGCAGGTGTAACAAATCCAAACCACATGAACAAGATCAGGGACAGCAGCAGATTATGACATGTTTGTTTGTAGTCATGTTGTTTGTCTCGTCAATATCCCCCAAAAAACACAAGTTGGACTTCAGTAAAGTGCTGTAACGCCAACAACTTTTTCCCATCATAAGCAACCACACTGTGTAAGTGACATTGAAAAGACAGCGTGTGTAAATATCCATCCATGTTTATTACAACATTCAAATATGAGGACTTTTATGCTGGGTCTGGTTACCTGCTTCACAGAAATAAGTTTGAATAAAAAAATAAAAAAAACTTGTTGTTGAAGAAACTGAAACTGAATAACACGTCAATCTACACACAAAAAACACAAATGGCACAATGTAACAACATCATGAGCATTAAGAAGAATATTGTCCTGTTGAAAAAGATCTTCCTTGACTTCTGGGACTTTCTGTCTCTGTGTCATGTCACAAAATATCAGGAAAAAAACAGCTCCTTAAAAAAGTTGGGAGGAAAAAATAAAAATCAATATCTGTACTTTGTAGAATAATCCTTTGGAGACACCACCAGACCTCGTCCTTTTCTTGCTCCGCGGTACACCGTTTCAACAATGTCTATCATCTCCTGCTTGTCCTCCATCGTCCAGTTGATCTTGTTGTTGTTGCCGGTGCCCAAATCAATCATGATGTGTTTGTTCCTGAAAAACACCCACAAGAATAGGAAGTTCTGAAGCTGTACAGGAGTTCCACAACAATGACAGACAGGAAGGCTTTATATGACAAGGTCCCCATTCAGCAATTAACTCACATCACATTACAATAAACATCATTTAAGTTAACATTTGATATTTTGAAATCTAGACATTGAGTGCCTTACCTGAAAAAGAACATGACAGTGCAGGGGTCGTACAACTCGTACATCTTGTTGAAGTCAGGCACTTCTGTGATGTCCACCAGGTAAATGACGGCGAAATTCTTAACCTGGCAGGATGTACATAGGTATCAGAATTGTGTTTATTGCCAAGTAGGGTTTCACATACAAGGAATTTGCTTTGGTATATTGGTGAATAAATAAGCACAGTGGAGAAAAATAAAAAATACATAAATGTTCACACTACGTTGCATGTAATATATTGGATTCTTTACATAACGCTTAAACTGGCTACTTGATAACCTACATTTAAAAGTTAAATGTAAGATATGAACTGGTGCTGAACATACTGTTCATGGACTGCCACAGACCTCCTTTGGCTCTGCCTTACCTGTAATACCTCACCTTTTTAGTGCCACTGCTATAACAAATGACCATGCTTAAATAAGCTTCAAAAAAGAATAAAAGTTACATCTTTAAGAAATGATTGCAGTGCCTCAGCTTTTTAACAGCATTAACAGCTTTGGGCAGCATGTCCTGAAAACGGCCTGCAAATTGCTGACAGAGTAACATAGCCGAACACAACACACTATAATGGGAACCTCAGTTGTAAAATCAGCAATAAAATGCCAAGAGCAGTGAACACAGTGAAGAAATACTGATGAATCCTCACATCCGTTTAGCAGACGATATTGGATATTAACAATGTATAACTCCCAATGGAGTTTTAATAGAGCAGGTGCTTGTAATGTTCAGACCGTCTGTGCGTCAGCAGCTTCTTGAACATAAGGTACCTTCTATAATACTTCAGCCTGTGATCACCATGTTATTTATTTTCCATCTGCACTGAAATGCAACAAGACTGTTGACTGGAGGCGTAGCTGAAAATAGCAGCGTGTTATTTTCAGGTCTCCACACATTGGGAAATCATCAGATAATAAACCCGTGTCGTGTATAACAGAACAGAATTCATTTGACTAAAATATAAGGTTTGAGACAAGCTGACAGTCTGTACTTCAGTCTCATATCTACAAACACAATGATCTTGTTTTATCACAGCAGACCAGCAGGTGATGCTACGGAGCACGTTTAGACCGCAGGGAGCAGCTAATGATCAGACCCGGATCAGACCTTTTCAGCGATGCTGTAGAGAACTTCGTCCATTTTCATACACGTCGGGTCCCAGTCGTGACCGAAGCGGATCACGAGGACCCGGTCCTCCTCGGACAGGATGGCTTGGTCAACCTGCCAGCCATTGTGGAGATGCGGTAGCATGTACGACATCTTGACCCTCGGCTGTCGATTCCCAAGCTGAAAACCAAACACATTTGACTTTAGCTTAACTTAACGTGAGAGTAACGTTTAGTTAACATCAAGCTAAATCTGATTTCTTGCTTACAGTCAGGGCAGCAATGTGCCGTTAGCCCGCCGACACTAGCCAGCTAGTGAGCACGAATTGACGTTAGCTAAGTTAGCCCAAAGTCTGGACGGGGAAGTAACCAAACCATACTAGACAGGAAAGACAAAGTAATTCGTGCGGAGACACTTACCTTAAAAAACAAAGGGGGTGCGTATTGTAAAGTGAAATAAATCCTCTGCGTAGTAACAACGTAGCAAAAACCTCGGTGACCGTCACTGCTGTGTACCTTTTCGTAAATGTTACGTTGCTATACGCATCGCGTCATCAACCCAGTGTGGACGCGACGTGGTTACGTCACGTGTTTTACATTACTGACCAAACATTAGGGGCCACTTCAAAAACGTGTCAGTGAGAAGTCAGTCAGATCAATCACATTAAATAAGTGAATACAGCATAAATTCATTTTGTGATTTTATCACTAACGAGGACAAAAACATCAGTTCGCATGATATATAATCTAATGGTATATTATTTTATTCAAAATCAGAAATGTTGTGGATACTATACTCCCTCAATATTCATTCTTTAAGGAATTGAGAAGAATCTTGGATTCATATAGTATTGGTATGAAGACGGACTCGTTTGTTTTTGACTTATGTAAGCAGAATTCTGAAGTTTCCAACATTTCTCCAATCAATACCTTGACCTTTACAAAATGGTCGTAAAACACATATTATCCAAAGCCTCTAGCTGGTGTGGTCCCAATCTGGATAGGTTCTTTCAGATGTTAATAGCTGTCTCTCAAATGCTATCTTTCCCTAGAGACAGTCTTTCCCATTTGCTATTAGGAAAAATACCTTCTGTGACACATTTTTATCATCAAATATAGTTAAATACCTAGAGGTATTATCTCTGCAACACCTTAAGTAAATTGAAACCTGACATTTCCTCAGGCTGCTGATTTTGCAACAAAAAGAAAGAAAGAACACTTGATCCACGCCCCTGCATGCCCACCTTTAGGGAGACATTACTCATATTCACAGCCTTCTCTGGGCCGATGGAACTTAAGGAATCGGCGGTGTTGTTTTTGGATCGTACTAGTGGACATTCTTTAATAAATGATGCCACTCTTCTGCGGCTTCTTGGGAAGTTTCACGTCCAAGCTCTTGCTGTAAATTATGCATCCATGGTATAAATACTATTTAAAAAATATATCTTTTTCAAATATTTTTATTGCCTCATTTCCCTTCTTTGTCTTCCTCTTGTCTCCAGCCATCTTAGACAGAAAAAATGCATCTGTCACACAATAATTTACATGTCTATAACTAGTAATTAAGTTTTTACATTAAAACATTTAATAGTTTGTATGAAGGTAAGAGACACAAAGACAAAACATTTATTGTTGTGCAATTCATTACAGTACAAACAGAGTACAATGAACACAGGTTCAAAGGTTATAGGAAAACTTTCCAGTCTATGACATAGCAGCATATTATGGCACTCAGAGTATGAATCATCATTAGATATGTCTTAGCCTATCTTTAATTCCAACACTAAACTACACAATCACATTACTGTGGTTCTGAATGGTCAGGTGATTTACAAAGTCCGACTATTTCACGTTAGACTATTTGGTCTAGGACACATGATTGTTTAACAAACAATGACAGTCAATTTCGCAGTAAAATTAAATTCTATTTCCTAACTACCATCAACACTGTAATCATCCCTTAAAGCTGATATAGGCATTTGTAATTCTGTATGGCTGTTTTTCACATTGCACAACATCAGCCTTCAGATCAAGTCTCTGAACAGTCACTCAACCTAAATCTCTGCTGAAAAGAGACCCTCCCGCCATGTTGGTTATACAAGTCCTCTGCTATAAAACCACACCCTGTTTAGCACACAGTTGAGTTCAGATCCCAGGTTGCATGGACCCATTTTAGGCCAGCAGGTGGCATAAGGAACATTCACATATTTTCTGGAGACAAAATGACTCCACCAGTGGTTCTTTGAACATCCCACAACGACGTCTAGAGAAACGTATCCACAGTCCATCGCTATTCCGTGAGGCAATATGAAAAATCCTGTACAATAATGTCTTAGAATCCCTGAGGAGCGCTGATGCTCGGCTGGAGCAGACAGTGTTGGGATGAGGTCAGGCTACACAGTCCACCACAGTGATGTACAGTAGGCTGAAACTGTACTCTCTTGCAGCTCCTAGTCGGCAGGATGCTCTGGACACGAGCGATTCACCTCAAACCACTCGTCTATGCACCTGAAACAGGAAATGGAGGACCACAGGGAAGTTTGTCTCTTGTAATCGAAGGAAGTTGAAAAATACAAAATTACATTTAGCTCTAATCACAATGGAAATATCTCTTTTTTTTTTAAATCTCATTACCTTTTAGACTATTTTGTGGCTCCCGAAAATGATCTAGCATCTATGTGCTTATATGGAACTGCTTGTTCATCCACCTGAATAAGGTCTTTTTGGGTAATACGGTTATTTGCTTTCTTGCTGAGAGTTAGATGAGAACATTGATGCCACTCTCTGTCCACTAGAGAGGTATCAATCTTCTCATCTACTCTCGGCAAGAAAGCAAATAACCGTATTCCTCAAAATGTCCAACTATTCCTTGAAAATGATCTTCAGAACTTGTAGATTCAGGTTACCTCTGGAAGTTTTGTGCATTTTCTGCAATCTGTTCATTCATGTGTGTTTGTGTGTGTTAGTTACCCTTTATGGTAGATACAGAGGCAGGGCAGCCTGGCAATGGTGTCTCCCTGCTCCAGCTCTTCTAAACAGATGGCACATTCCCCAGAGTCTCTGGACAGGATGTCCTCTGAGAAAGACAATACGGACAGAGACAAACTGAGAAAAGAGCCGCTTCTCACGCCAAAACCATGCATCAGATGTTCACTTCAGTCACTGAACCCTGCATAACCATCTGTTTAACCTTTGGTACCAAAATACTTGTTGGCAGGTTGTGTTTTTCGCTTTTTTTTTATTACGCTTTTCTTTCTCTAGTGGTTTGATGATATATTTTAATAACAGGGGGAGAAAGTTGAGTCTCTGATCAGATGAACCTGAGATCAGATAAAGATGAAGTCATATCACATGTTTACCTGCATATTTAGCTATGACAAGCTCTAATATAGCCCCAGTATCTGATGCGAAGGAATAACTTGGGACTTTTTAATATGCACATATTAAAATGAATCGTGCAGAAGAGAATATACTTTGAAAATATTTGCACAGGTTAGGTAAAGGATAAAGTGACAATTGTATAGGTTTTACACATCTGTACACCTGTGATAAGCTAAGACACACTGTACAGTCTATGTGCTGCATATATATGGTATATTTATCAGTAACAGTGTCTCCGCACATGCATCAACACTTAGACGCGAGGAGAAATCTACTCTTTATTGCATACATGTATGCAACACTGTCAAGCCTGGTGTGTCACCACTTGCAGGAAGTGTGTGGAGTGACAGCTGTGTGTCTACAGAGAAGATGTGTTTACCTTTCCTGTGTGTGCTCACACACAGTTAGTGTGCACTCATATCTTTTCGTGCTGCACTGAATAACCTCTGGTACAGGTGCACTTCTGTGGATAATGAGTTCTTTAAAACTGTATTAGTCTGTCGAAGAATCCTTTAATGCAAGACTTTGTACATTAACACATAATCATCCTCATGATCCAGCTGTACAAACAATATGACATATAATTTTGACTGAGGAGGGGAAGACAGAAGCAGTGGTGGAATGTAAATGAGTACATTTTTGTACTGCATTTAAGTACAATTTTGAGGTACTTGTACTTGATAAGTTCCATTCTACACTACCTTATAACTAATCAATTACATTTATTTGATAGCTATAGTTAATAGTTACCCTTGAAGATTAAGATTTTACATAAAAAACCTATGACAATCTTATACAATATGATGCATTATTGATTAAACTATCAGTACATAACAGTAAATAAAGTAGTTAAAAATAGGTCCATGTCAACCACTTAGACCATTAAAATGCAGCTTACAAAGTAATACATTAGAGGTAATAATCAGTATAATAATATAGTTAATTTTTTCAGTGGTTTTCAATGTGGGGGTTGGAACCCTCCAAGGAGTCCCAAGATACATATGAGGGGTCACAAGACCAAATTTAATCATTTTTATGCTATTTTATGCTACATTTTTGATGGTTTCCTGTGAAATACTGGATTATTTTATCTTTTCAGGGCTCTGAAAATCTTTCAAATGAATCAATCTATGAAGAAAAATGACTCTTGGGACTTTTGAACTGCTTATAGCTCAAATCCAGAGAAGAATAACCTGTGATGAGGTGTTACAAGTAGATGCACCAGCATTGTCATTGTTCTGTTTCACATGTTCTTTTTTTACATGTCTATTTTGAACAAAAATGAAGTAAAACTGAGGAATAACAGATGTATGCAGGTAGCTGTGTCCAAAATCTAATATCAGATCCTTTAACTTTAAGAATCTCCCATTCCCTCTTGCCCTTTCACCCCTGATTTCTTACTGTTGTAGGTGAGGCGTGTTTTGCTGAAACACATGAGCAGGTGTTTCTCTATTTCATCCGACGCCATAAACTTGGAGCAAACAGGACAGTGGAAGCCTGGGAGGGAAACACAAAGACAAGAACATGAGGACCCAGACGTGCCAACGTCTCTCTCATAACTTTTTATTGACATGTACACAAGAGAGGGCATGAGACCATTTGCATGAGCTTGATCTTACACGCTCTTTCGTGACCTAACACCTCCATGCTCTTGCTCGCTCTCTGTCTGCTGTAAACAATCTGTTACAATCTGCTTACCCAACCATACAATCTTCAGGTATCATCGCTCATTACGAACTAGCTGCAAACGCATATTTATGCAATATTTATTGCGCTGCATGTATGAATTAAATTAGTAATTTATTCATTCATCATGTGACACACCTACACATGGCCTCCCGCATCTGCTCAGCTGCACAAAGATTAATAGGCCAGGTGCTGCTTGACCTGAGATAAGCTAACCTCCTGTTTCACATAATAACACCTCAGTCAAGAAACAGACTGCAAATGCATCATACATGCAGGCAGTAATAACCTCTGTGTCTGGTGTGACCCTCATGTTTGCCTCATTTTTTTGTAAAGGAGGTGAGGAAAGTCTGTGGACACACTGTCAGGCCTGCAGGGTCACAATCACAATCACATGGATCTGATGAGCAAAGGTTATTGATGAGGTTATTAATGATTAGACTTCCTCATCAGGGAAATTACCTATGGCCGGTAATTAGAAGGAGGCCAGACCAAAATTCAGCCATAATTTTATTGGCCACGTTTTGAAATATGAGGAAATTGAAGCATGTGTTGTTTCCAAGAACTCCCGCAGCAACGGGGATTCAGGAAACACTATACAATGTTAGATATTTTGTTTAGGAGCTTTTCTTTTAAAATGGCATGGATGTTAGCCCTGCCATACTAGTTTGAGTCCCGTTTTGCTGGGGTCTGGTCTGGAGACAACCCACCAGTTGCGAAGCAGCTAGACTCGCAGATTCAGGAAGTTTGTGTGCATGTGTGTGTGTCAGGCAATGTGTAACCGGCAGGAAGCTCTTATCTGCTGACCTACATAATGCACTCTTTCCTCTCAGTCGGAGTGAAAAACAAGCCCGTTTTGCAAGACAGAGGAGAGGCAAAAGAAGACAGACTGCGGCTGAGCACAGTAGAGCCACCTGTGGCTACAATAAAAGAGCAGAAGTGCTAAACAAAGGGCTCAGTCATCGCACTGCTATTACCATATGCAGGTATCACATGTCAGATGGAAAAATACTAAGCAACTTTGACAGCAACTGTAAGGTATATAGCTTATGATATCTTGCAGGAGTATTATAAACGTGGTATCCTACATGAACTAACATGTTGACTCTAAAGTGTGCCATAAACATAGTATTAAGACCAGAAATATTACAGTTGCGCCATAGAGATGAGGAAAAATGGGCCCTGGGTAAGACAATGACGATATATGGTGTACTAAAAACAAGAAACACACTATAAATATTAAAAAAGATAGATTAAAATAGCATAATGCACCGTTATGTCTCTACTCACGGCTGAGACACAACACAAAGTGTACTTCAGGAACAATGAGGAAATCAGGAGATTAAAAAGTATCATAAAGGTACTGAGCAATAACATATTACTCGTTTCCAGATGTTTTATGGAGTGACTGTTATGAACCCATGCGTTACGATCGTACCTCCCAGCAGGTGAGGGGACAGGTGAGCCGGCAGAGACCCTATAAGCAACCTGTGGCCCTCAGGAGGCAGCTGGCCCTCGTCGTCACCATCCGTGCCATCGAGGCTCTGATTGAGTACTTGCGACCCTGACCTGCCGCCGGCCGGTATACTGAGCCCGGAGCTGGTTGGCCCTCCACCCGTGTACCGGATCCGGGGGCCATCTGGTCCATTGGTGTACCTAAACCCCGCAATCCTTTCCCTTCCGCTGGGGTTTCCAGACGGGAGATCGGAGCTGGAATAAGCCCGAGTTCTGCCATCAAATACTGGGCTGCTCTGTTTGGCTCCCATGCTGTCTCAGGCTTACCTTCTCAGGTTTTGTGTGCGCTTTAAAGTTTTTAGCCACGACACATGGTTACAGTGAGTTCTGAAGAACTGACACCAACAAAGGAGACCAGGCCAACACATGAACAACAACAAAGGCGAGGTGATCCAACATGTTAAAGTTTCACGGTGAGCCCCGTGCGTAAAGTGCGCACTCACTGACGCATAACTTAATTTCCAAATGGTCGTTGTTTTTCTTGGCAGAGCCCTTCCCTTTTTTCAACAATGGAAAATTAAAAAAGATAAAATCTCTTCAGTTAAAAGTCTTCAGTTGCTCCATTTCAGACGAGGACTTTAGCGCAAGTGTTGACCCACAGCCCATCTGGTTCAAGTTTGTTTTTGTGCTTAACTGTGGCCGTCTGGAAAGAAAAATAAAAGCACGGATTGCCCTCCTCCCCCCCGGTGAGGCAGTTCCGTCAAACTGCCCATAGTTCATCAGGATGAGATCAACTCGCCTTCAAAGTAAAAGCGATGAACACACCAGATTTTACATATAAAACATCCGTTTATAAAATATGATGCACTGTTGTAAATCAAACTGCCCAAAAGTATTTGAAGCAGTTAAAACTAGCTCCACCTTGACCAACTTCAACATTAAAGTACCGCTTACATGTTAATGCACCAACAATAATCATCCAATAATCAGTGGTGGAGGAAGGATTCAGATCCTTTCCTTTAAGTATAATCAGGAAAATGTACTTAAAGTATTAAAGGTAAAAGCACTCAATGCAGAAAAATGTCTCCTGTGAGTGTTATACAATTACACGTTATATCATTAGATTATTATTAGTTATGCATTAACATTTATGATTTTTGGTTGTTTATTTGTTTGGAAGATCTGCAGTTTGATGTTAAGCACTTTGAGCTGCATTTAATGGATGACAAGTATTATGTAAGTAAAGTTTATTGTCATATTTTTCCCTAGGAATTGAATTATCCTGCTGTTTCACTCTGTCACTTGCGTCAAATGTTTAATGTACTTGGATGTTAATGAAGAGTGGTATTTCCTTAGACACCTATAGGTAAATGTAATGCTCAATATTGGATTGAAACTTTATTGGGTGCTGGATTGTCTAATTATTCTCACAAGAAGTGGAACGTTTAATGGGTCAGTTCAACCAAATTAATTAAAATTCTATAAAATGTCTTATGCTTGAAGACTGTCATGCAATTCACAAGGACTTCTGTTGGAGATGTGTATATGTATGTGTACATTTGTATATGTATGTGTAGCCTGATGTGTGTCTTTTAAAGGTCCACTGTAAACTATAGGTTTAATCTTCTAAAGGCATACAGTTTGGTTGTCCAGTACTTAGCTTCTTACAGCTGATAAACTCATTCAGCTGAGAAAAAGCTCCCACTGAAAACCTCTTCAATAGACACCTTCTGTGCATTTACTTTGAAGGCCACACCTTAGCTTCCTGCCTGTAGTCCTCTCCAGTCTCCAGCCTGGCGCACCTCTGAGTGGGCGCGTCAGGTGGCGCGTGACGTCAACGCCAGTGACACCAGCGGGCTGTTGGCTCAGCAGCAGCGGGTCACCAGTCCACTCTGAGATAAGAAAAGCCCTCCATGTTTGGCGCTTTGTGTTCTGTTAACTTCAGGCCAGTAAGACAAGAAAAAACAAAGAATAGACGCATGTGTGGCACGCTCTGTTCACACGGTTTATTGAACAATATCACACACATCGGAGGACAAACAGAAGATACACGCTCAAATAGGCAATAAAAAGACAAACATTTACAAGCCAAAGTAAACGGGCTAAAGATGAACCTCTGAAACAGTCTTGCATGTGGATCGAGTGCTTGAAGGCGGCGGGGGCCTGAAGCGTTGCAGTGCGCTGGATGTGACATACAACAACACACTGTGAGATTAGAGATAACAGGGCAGGCAGAGGGTGGCTGTCGACAAATCTTTTCTCTTCCCTGTCATAGCACTCAGGGATTTGGGTGTGCACTTATTAAATTGATGGTTAAGAGAAACCTTGTAAGAAGCTGATAAACTCAAAACAACACGCGCAAAAGAGGTTCTGGCGAGCTTTAGGAAGGTATCTCCTCAGGTTGTGCCGAGAAAGAAGGGCAAACTGTGAACCACCAACAACCAGGAAGGAAGACTACAGGACAGAAGAACTAGGGTGTCATGTGACAATGAGACACCCAAACCAGGAAGGGCTTAAGCTGCAGCATGGGCCTTTGTTGTGATGGTCATATGATAGTAACACTGATTAAAAACGTCCTCATAACTCTTTTGAAGTGTACTGCCTTGGAAACATTAAGAGACACACCTCAAGAGATGATCCATGCTACTGTGAAGCTGCACACTTTGATTTCCACACCAGGAGCCAATGTGTAAAATGCTTTTGACTGAAACCTCTACGACTACTTTAACTGTGTTTAAAACAGCATAGTTTGAGAGCTATCCCACCTGAATCTACGTCACAACTGTACACCCTCACTTCCCTCCTTCTTTCCCTCCATGAAGTTGAAAATGATACTGCTTTTTCCTCCTTCCTTCTTTCTCTTTATCTGCATCACTTCAGCTGCCTAACGCAACCACAAACCGTCAGTTTTCACCCATTCATCTTCCATCTAGCTCTCATGTATCCTCTGTGTCAACAGACAGGCAGAGAAAGTAGGTTATCTGTCACATTCATCTCCAAACCAACGGGGGAAAAGTGTGTAGTGCAGTAACATCTGACTGTATTTCTGCGTAACAAAGCCAGTTGAGGCCGATCTAATATTGCTGTGGTGTGGAACTTTAACTAACCAGATGGTGAATGATTATGATACTTGCATTGTACATGGCTACAGCTCACGTAGCCCCAATGTGTGTGTGTGTGTGTGTTTGGTTGGTTGGAGGGGTCAACACAGTGCAACAGAGTGCACTCTTTGGGAAGCAAAGCCACTGAGACATTCAAGAACATGGTGGTGCATTTTTTTAGCAAGTTGACTGTAAGTATGTGTGTGTGTGTGTGTGTGTGTGTGTGTTTGTGTGTGTGTGTGTGTGTGTGTGTGTGTGTGTGTGTGTGTGTGTGTGTGTGTGTGTGTGTGTTTGGATAAGAGTGTGTTGTTAAGTGTTTGGGCAGATGAGTTGAGGCCCAGAGCTTCAGAGCAGCTCTGACCCAGCTGCAGGCCTCATCTTGGGGCTCATCACTGCTGGCTGACCCCCATCTGCTGGTGGTCCGGCCCTGGTTCCCCCTCCATGTCAGCGTGGTAATGCTCAAAACTGTCGTCTTCTATGTCTGGAAGACCCAGCAGCTGACAGGGGTAGAAGGAGGTTGTGTTAGTGGTTGTAACATTAAGATGTGTGTAAACAGCACCAACACAGCTTCTTTTGTCTTGTACTGAGGCAGTATGATGATGCCTTGTTTATCTGCAAACAAACATTCAGTATCAGGTAGATCTAAGTGTGATGCTAATACTTGTGCACTTGCAGGACTTTTACTTGTACCAGACTATTTCTACATTGTGGCACTGATACTTTTACTTAAGTCAAAGATCTTAGTACTTCTTCCTACAATACACTATGGAGCAACAATCCCTTAAAATACCTTTAATTAATCCTTAATATACCCCTGAAAACACACCAAAGACCTTAAAGGTATAGTCATTTAGGGAAATACACCTATTCGCTTTCTTGCTGAGAGGTAGATGAGTAGATTGATACCACTCTAATGTCTGTACGGTAAATATGAAGCTACACCAGCAGCTGATTAGCTTAGCTTAGCACAAAGACTGGAAACAGGGGGAAACAACTAGCCTGGCACTGGTCAATGGTAACAAACTCCATCCACCTGCAAAAGCTCACTGATGAACAACTTACATCTCGTGAAAAAAAAACTACACATGTAATGTACATTTGTAATGTGCCAGACTTTTTCTCGGACGGATGAAGTAACTTCCTCGTCGTCACCATGACGTTGCCATACAACCAGCTAAGACCCCAGGAAGTTACTGCCCCTGTTATATAACAGTTTAATTAGTGAGCTTCAGGTAGGCAGATTTTGTAACTTTGTAACCAGCTGTTTCCCTTTGTTTCCCGTCTTTGTGCTCAGCTAAGCTAACAGGTTCATCCCAAATTTGAGGTTAATCATTGGATAAATTAATGGATTATAATACACCGAGGGGTTTGGATGGACTACAGCATGATTTAAGGAGAAAAAATACCTTCATTTTTATCAAATAGTATGAAAGCCTGCATTCTCAAGTTAATTAAAAAATAAAGGCATTTTCAAGTTGGAAATTAAGTAATGCTGCGGATCACTTGGTGGGTTTTAAGGCTCTTAAACCCTGCTGATAATCCATTAACACATTATAAAAATTACATATAAAAATCCATGAGTTTCTTCATAAATTATCCCCTTAAAATGGCATTAACAATACTTTAATTACATCATTATTGATGGCTATATTAATGGAATTATTGGGTAAGAAAATAAAGGGATTAAGTTTCATAGTGAAGCAGCACCTACATTGATTTAAACAAAACATCTTAAAGTATAAGACCTATTCCTATTTACTGAAAAAGCTTGAGGAAGAAAGTGTCAAGCAGCTCTTACATGTCAAATAGAATATATACTAAGAATCATGTTCTATATCCTGCACCTGTTTTGTGTCATTTGCCGATAAGCAAGGCAACATGTCAGAATTCTGGGTGGAGTTTGACGTGTTTTGTCTGCACCAGAGAGAACAGAATGTGTCAGGGTTGTAATAGACCCAGACACAGCAAGCAGAGGTCACTGTGCTGTGGTCGATGCAGTGTGTCAAAAAGGAAAACTGTGACTCCCAAGAGCGTCACTCTTTTGTTTTCTTACAGGCCTGAAGGACGTGAAGACCTTCTCCAGCACCTCCAGGAGAGTCTTCTTCCCGCAGGAGGAGATGTAGTCCTGGGCCAGCTGCAGGAAGGGAAGGCAGTCCTCACTCTCGCTCCACACATGCTACAGATACGACAAAGACAAAGCAGATATTCACGCAAGTAGGCATCATTCCAAACCAGTCATAAAGAAAGCATTACAGAAACTATGACCAGGGTAAAACAGAAAAAGCTAGAGGATAAACTTTATTCCTCTGTGTAATTATATAAGTGGACTGGGTTTAACGCTCTACA
Source organism: Macquaria australasica (assembly GCA_005408345.1). NCBI lineage: Eukaryota > Metazoa > Chordata > Actinopteri > Centrarchiformes > Percichthyidae > Macquaria > Macquaria australasica. The sequence goes on from SEMN01000619.1 coordinate 263,968, forward strand.
CCAGGTGATGTAATACTGTCACACTTCCTCCACCAGTGTAGCCTTGTGTGGGCTTTATAGTGACATACAACTTGCAGGAATTAATGAGTAAATAAGTAAAGCTGGGTCAGGGACAATGCAGCACTGAAAAACTAGAACAAAGCAATTAAACCAGATAAAGAGACATTTCTTCAAGGACATGCAACAAAGGCGTGAAAATAACACAAACTGTACTACAATGTGTAGTACAGTACAATATGAGTTATGGTTCTTCATTAGCCTCAAGAAAAGTGGTGCAACATACTCAGCTGCAGCTAGGAATGCATCACTACTTCATTATTACCTTACCATCGCTTAAACTGTTTGAAGTAAAGCACCATCTCACCACTGTAACGCACCTGTAGTTCATGAATGTTATTCAGGAATTCTTTGTTCAGGACTTTGTGAGCCCTATCGTAAAGTGTTACCTAAACAATAAAGACAACTGCTACCTTCGTCACACTCATTAGACGAACACCCATACACACTGGTGCCATACAACACAGTCATTTTGCTCCACTTCTAGCTGAGATAACTCTTTCTTACCACTAAGCATGGCCAGTCTGAGGGCTGTGATTAGTGTAATATCTGGGTTTAAACTCTATCAGTCTGGTGAATACTTAGGTCATAAATGTTAACGTGCTTATGGCCAATAAAACAGTATTAAATATCGGTAAGTTGTAATCAGACGTAAGAGTTCTAGTCTGATTAAAATCAACTTCCTCATTAGTGCAAGTTGTCGGGTCCCTCAAAGCTCTGAATTGTTAGATAAACACTGCTTGGGATAGGCCAATGAAGCAGTTCCCCTTCACTTACTGTTAGTGTTGTTTAATTGGAGTCGAAAGGCCGTACTGTTAGGTTATGTATTAGGTAATGCTTTTAGGGGCGTCTGCCCAAGTGTGCAGAATGACCTGGAGGAAGTAAACAGCAGGTGTAAAACAAAAGCAGATGATCTTAATGTGTAGTCAAGAGGCTTTGTCAGTTGGTTTTTTTAACTTCTGGAAATCATGCACAGTTTAAGGGGTTTTTAGTGGATAAATCCCTTAAAATTGAAAACCATCCCTTAATTTACACCTTAAAAGGGTCTTAATTTTTCAAATAAGGTGAAACTTCAGGTGTTCATGCCAAACATGGGGATAATTATTGGATAAATGAATAGTTTGTAATAAGGTCATTTTAATATATGTATGATTTAAGGGTTTTTAATGGGTAAAAACCCCTTAAAGTTGACCTAACGTCATGAAAACGTCATCCCTGAATTTTCACCTGAATTGAAAAATTAAGGCCCTCTTCAAAATGCCTTCATATATTACAATCTAAGAATTCATCCATTAATTATCCCCTTAAAAATCCCATTAGACGCACCTTCAATTCATGATTATTAGTGGGTGAATTAATGGAATTTTAAGGTAATAAATCAAGGGATTTGGTTTCATATTGCTGGTGGGGACACGCCTTCATGTGTGAGTGTTTTTAGAAGTCAGCCAAGAGTCCTGTGAATCAGCCTGGGGAGACATTTTTTCAGAGTTGTAGACAAGGCTAATATTGAGCCCTCCTGCTCTGACTCCTCACGCATGGTTGTTCCAGTTTGACACTGATGGATGGACTCTCACAAGAGGGTGTGACTGTGCTGCATTGAAAAACCCCGATCTTTCAGCATATGTCGCAAAGCAAATCCAATGGCTCTTGTTTTTCACCTCCTAAACACTGTATCACATGACCAGGAGGACTGAAAACTACAAAGATGTACCCTGAGGGAAATTACAGAGCTGGAAACAGCTGCACTGTTATGAATGAATGAATGAATGAATGAATGCCTTTATTGTCATTATACAAGTACAATGAGATTAAAAGGGCAACTCCTTAAAGTGCACATAGAAAACAAAACAAAAATTTATTATGGTGGAACTGATCTCACAGCGCCCTCTAGTGAAAGGATGGGGCAATGATGCACAGTTTTGAGGGAAAACAAAATAAACTGAGGAAATAACTGAGTGTGTGTGCATGCGTGTGTGTGTGTGTGTGTTTGAGAGAGAGAGGGAGAGAGAGACAGCATGTGAGACACCCTGCTGATAGCAGTATTGATCGAGCAAGAGTAACTAAATCTCAAGAGTCCTGCAGAGAGACAGAGTTATTCTATCTGCTCTCTGAGTGCATAGCAGACAGAGAACTGTGTGTGTGTGTGTGTGTGTGTGTGTGTGTGTGTGTGTGTGTGTGTGTGTGTGTGTGTGTGTGTGTGTGTGTGTCCATGAGTGTTAGGGCTGCAGCAGTTGACATGCATTATATTCTAAAGCAGGAGAACAACTGAGGGTTGTGCAGGAGATAAAGTAAAAAAAAGGAAGTAAGGTGGAAGATAAGTTGATGCAGAGAAGCAACTAACTACATGATGTGTTTATGTACCTGCATCCTGACTGTGTTATTTAACCCTCTGCTATGTTTTTTCTCTGTAATGACATTCTCAATAAGATAGTTTGATCTGAGCTGGATTTATATTTATCTATGTTCCACCAGCAGCTATGGAAAGCCCCTGCTTAAGCAGCCCAGCTCTGCTGTCTGTGGGACAGACCAGGCCAGGCATGCAAACACACAACACAGACACAGTCGGTGTGACATAATGTGTTATTGACTGAACAGACACCCTGGCTCCTGGGTCATCTCCATCTGGTCCCCGCCCTGTTAGCCCCTGTCACTGAGCAGGAGGAGGGAGCAGGGTGGGTCTGGCCTCAGGAGCTTTAGGGTTCATAACACCACTACTGCACCACACTGGTGTAGGATCTAGATAATGAGCTGTGTCAAGACAGTCTGTTGATGATCAGAGTAGTGCCATTGAGGACACTGAGCTCATATCCTCCATATTGTTTCTGGAGTTTGGGGGGATTTTAACAACTTAAGGAGTTTATGTTCAGTTACAGACAAATTACACAAGGTGTTATTTTAGGCGGACTCTGATATTGCTTAGGGGCTTTAAATTAGGTTTGTTTTAGGGAAAACAAATGAAATAAAATAAAAAGTAATGGATTTAGTATTTCTCCATCATTCCATCATGTAGGGAGATGAAATTAACAGAATATATAACTGAACAGTTAAAGGAATAAATTCAACAGCATCAAATATTTCCATTTGCTGACTTTATTTGTGTCTAGGCAAACAGTTTGTTTTATAAGAGTGAGGTTTCACTGGGATAATTTGGCCTCAGGCCTGGATCAGAGCAGAAAAGTGGCAATAGTGCCTGCAAAATAAAGATGTGAAAATGCATCCCTTGTTAATTATTTACTGTATGTCTGCAGAACATCAACCTCTCCAATCAAATAAATCAGTGGATTAACTATGGAAAGAGTTATCTGCAGACTAGTCTGAGGAAAACTCTGAGGAGTTTGAGCTTTTGGAAGCAATCATCTGCTTTCATTGCTAAATAAAAATAATGTAATGAAAATGTAAAACATTTTAGGGAAACAAAACAGTTAATTTGCTACTTACGTCTGTTTCTTCATTTTAATTTAATACTCTGTTCTAAATGCAACATGATGGTCTGTAGGGCTTTTATTTTGAAAGTTACAGGCCTGGTGGGGTTTTTTATGCTGGCTAGCGTGATGGTGTTGTGGTCCAGAAGGTTATCGCAGTTGATTATGATGGAGGAAAAAACACCATCGACAGAGGGGGTGGTGCACCCGAACTGAAATGACATCATCTCCTCCATTCTTCGCCCAAAGCCTCCCTCCCCTCCTATATCCATCAGCTGGAAACCGGGACCAACCGGGACAACCCCACCTCCAACCCACCCTCGGCACACCTACAAGAACACGCACACACACACACACACACACAGCTTAAGGCCCTGCAGAGGCTCACTTACGAAATTGTCGGTGCCGCTGGGACACAGCACGTAGAAGGAGACGCCGGGCTCTGCGTAAAAGTCCAGCCGCCTCTCGTCGTCCTCCTCGGCGAAGATGAGGTCGAATGGGTTACCGGAGCACCACTTCTCCGCCGCCTCCACCAGATGCTTAAACTCCATCCTCTTTTATCCGGTCTGCGGTGTCCCTGGCTCCGGAGCTTGATTTCGATCTCTCTGGCCGTCACGGCGATGATGCTCAAGACACAAAAAACAGCTGATCGGACAGCAGCATCAGCAGCCTCCACTACCGCATCTCCTCTAGTGCACCGTCTGCATGGCCCTGGAACAGAGATAACACTGTTGGTGCATAGAGCCTACCGGTTATGGTGCTCATCCGTTCTCAAAGCTCCATTCCTCTCTTCCTCCCCACGTTATGAAATCAGCCCGTCGGTCGCATACATGCATACGCAGGAGGACGCTGGAAAAAACGCGATGACGAACAGTGAAGCCGGGCAGCCGTCCATGACAGAGGCGCTGTATAGGCTTACTCCCAAAGCAAAATTACAGTAGCATTTGAACCTGCTGACATCATGCGGGAGGCGAATGAAATGAATCCTTATGGAGATTAGACATTATGCAAAATAGAAGGTGCTATGGAGTATCATGGCAGTATTAAATGCCTATAGTATATGTGTTTTATGGAGAAAAGACCCATACTGCCATGAAATATGTTTATATACGACTCAGTCATTGAAGGATCAGTTCACCCAAATCCCAAAAATCCCAAAATCCAAATCATAAAAACATATTTATACATAATCTTGTCCATAAAGGGTAGTGTTGGTTTTACTTGCTAAAGGTGAGAAGGCCCTAACTGATACACTCCAGTTGGTTGGTAATATTTAGAATCATTTTTACCAAAAAAAAAAAAAAAGAGCTGAGCCAACTCTATCCACTGATGAAGGCCATAAGATGTGGCTGAAAGTTCTGGGAAATGTCCACTAAGTGGACCTTGTGCTAAGAATTATTTTTTCCTTTTTGTTTAAGTATTATTTTCAAGGCCAATAATAAACTCTCAAGTTCAGATGATACAATTTATGATAAAAAATAATAACAATAATAATGTAATATTTTAATTTAAAACTTAATCCTTAAATATTCCTGTAATCATTACTTCACCTAGAGGCTCTCCTTTACTGACCTCCTGCTGATGCCGTATTGGGAACCACTGGTCTACATAAACACTCCACCAGTGTTTACAGGAATCCAGCCTACTGCCATCATCATGCCTCCAGTCTGACCCTCCCCTCCCTGCTCCCAGGAGTCCTCACCACCAGAGGGCGAGTGAAACCAACTCACAATCCTATGCTGGATCTGCGTCAAGCTGACAACTAATCAATAAGACCGGGAAAGTCGAGCCTTTGTCAAAATAAAGTGTAATTTGGTGAAGTCAAATTAAGGACATTAAAGTAGGCCTAGTAGTAGTAGTAGTAGTAGTACCAGACAACAGCTAATTGTTAATGACCATATGCTTATTTTCTATTATGATTAATTGAGAAAGTATCAAAATCTGCATATTTTTTTAATCTATAAAATAAAATTACAGTATGTCAGCATATTTGTTATTGTAATGGTCAAATAAATGGGCGGCTAGGTCCTTAACTTAACTGTGGGTTGAAACAACATATGGAAACACAATTTGTGTAGGTTTTGTGTTTGAGGCTAAATCTAGCCTCAAAGTTACAGTAGCTAACATTACGCAATTGAGGGCACCAGATCGATTCCTGAATTGACATGACACAGCTACAGTAGGTAGGGAAAGTGGCAGAGCAGCACTCTCCCCACCCTCATTACCACCACTGAGGTGTCTTATTAACCCCCAACGCTCAAGTGGAGTTGCCCAGATCAGACTGGGTTGTACTGGGCAGATTCCAGGTGTGAATGTGAGTAACTGTCTGTGTGGGTGTGATCAGGACATTCCTGCAAAAATGATACTCAGGTCTCCGAATAAATAAAGGTTAAAAAAAAAAAAAAATTAAGGATCACTTAAAATCACATTCTGGATAAACTGAATGGAAGACAGGCAATAAAAAGATGTCTTCTAAAGTAAGAGACCTGCTTAATTCTTTTCTGAAAAGACAAGAATTCTATATTTGATCAGGTTGTTTGATATAGCATACACCTTTTGTCATATTGTCATGTCATAGCCTGCCCACATTTTGACTTAAAAGCCTACTGCGACTCTAACCGGACTTTTATTCTGAAAGTCCAAACCAGAAGTAGTCCTATTGATCATTGTAGTTAGTTTAATACTTTCTTTTCTACAGTTGGTCTTCTGTCGATCCCTGAGGTTGTGGTCCTCTACAGTGCGTCCAGACGCGCTCCTCTGCAGACAGCGGACTCCTCTGCTTCTGTAAACGCACTGAATCCTTCCAAAGCCTGAAGCATGCAATGTGGCCTGTGTAAAGGTTAGTGAGGGCGGATCACTGCCGGACACCCTTGCTGTCCAGCACCCCCGGGGTCGCGCTTTGTTTGCAGTGAAGAAGAAGACCCTCGTTTTCTTTTGCCAAACATCTCCACGTATCCTGAAAATGGATCCTTTACAAAACGGGAATAACTGTGAGGAGGACTCGCAGTGTGCTGAGGAGGAGGAAGAAGTGGATCCAAGAATCCAGGTGAGATTTTTTTTTTGTTTTTGTTTAAACAGATCCAGATGTGGCAGCCAGTGAAAGTGACATTGAGATGAAAATGTGCAGCCCAGTGAAAAGAACTGTTAGGTTGTGTGGAATAAAAAATGTTAACCTCACACTGAGTGAAATATATACAGCAAGTAAAATGTGAAATATTACTACATTATTATATTACTACTATATTAACAATATCAATTGAAGTTCCCTTTAAAATAATGAAATGTTAACTGAATGTGTCAACTGTGCTTTGTAGCCAGGCAATAAAATGTTCCAAGGTGTTCTTCATAAATAGATTTATGGGTATTTGTCCCTTTAACACTTTGTCAGCACACACACACACACACACACACACACACACACACACACACACACTGAGGTCTGCATGCTCAGTAATTTGGTAAACAGAAGTCACACAGTTTAGCCTCCAGACACACAATCTGTTTTAACCATACTCTTCTCTCTCTCTCTCTCTCTCTCTCTCTCTCTCTCTCTCTCTCTCTCTGTGTGCTGTTCCATGCATGCCCTGTTTTCTGTAAACAGGGAGAACTGGAGAAGTTAAACCAGTCTACAGATGACATTAACCGCTGGGAGAGTGAGCTGGAGGTAAGACGAAGCAACAACCACCAACATTGTTATCATCATCATTAGTGCCTCTCCCTGCTGGGGGTAAACTCTTCCTGTCATGGATGAGCTGTGCTGCAAATCATCCATCTCAAGGAGCCATTAAGTCTCACTCTCAGACCTAAAATCTTATGTTTTACTCTGAACAAGTGAGAAATCCTGTCAGTGCTGTGAGATAATTCATCTCATCACCAGTGTGGTTCAGTGTGTTTGTGGAATTTGCCTAGCAACTAGGCCATTGCATAGAAACAGTTCACATGGAATGTCTTGCAAAGATGGAAAATTTTCTAAATGCGGGAGCTGCTTCTGAGGGAAAGTGTGGAAAAAATGAAGCAGCGACTGTCACTGCACGCTGCACTGTATGAACTCTTAGTGCTACAAGAGGCGTGACTGTGATCTGAATGTCAAGTATAATATTCGAATGGCACATTTAAAGCAATCTAAATCTCAAGTGCTCTCCTCGTGTCCCCGCAGCTCCCTCAGCCTTCTTTTAAAAATGTCCCAAACATTTAAAGAGGAAAAAGGCTGTAAAATGCAGCGAGGAACAGCAGAAAGATGGATGGTAGTTTTGGTTTTTTGACATCGCTTGCTTGCTGATATAAATGTGTGCTAGAAGGGTTACTGTTCAGCAAAAGTAAAAACATTCCAGAGGCAGACCGTGGTTTTTCTTTTCCTTAAAGTAGGCCTCTTCTGTTTCTCATTAGACCTTCACTCACATCCGAACACCACAAACCAGTGCTGGAATACTTAGAACAACAGGCAGAGAGGCAGAGGACAGGATTTGTATCCACACGTCTCAACGTTGGAACCATTGTTACATATTGCTTAACTCATGTTTTCAAGCTAAATACTGGATACTTATTATAGACCCTGGTTATTTTTGGTGTGAAGGAATTAACTGCTGTTTGCTGTTTTTTGGAAAATGTATTTTTTTCCCCCGCTGCTTAAGCAATCTTTTTTAGCAACAGTTGTGTGGAGTCACTGATATAAACATATACTCATGCATACGGAAACAGAAACAGAAAGAAGGCCATTCATCGTGAGGCAGAATGAAAGTGGGGAGCTGAAGAATGTGAAAAGTGCCGCTGGCAGGCTGCAGGCTGGAGTTGATTAAGAACGATGCGCAGTAGATTGAGAGGATTCAGGAAAAGCTGAGGCAATGAGGTTAAATCCATGCTCACATATGAGGTCCTCTACTCTGCCAACATGAACGTAAACCTCTCATGCGGCCTGGCAGAGATACAAGATTGTGGGTGTGTTAGAGATAAAGAGAAAGTGAGGCCTAGAGTGTGTGCCATCAAGTACCTACAATACTAGTAGCTTAGATAATATACCTCCTAGACTGCATGCTGTGTCACTATCTCTGCGCAGGAACAGGAAGTCAGGAAACACAATGATGTCACAGGAAGTGTGCTTCCTGTAGTGCCCTCTCAATTTTCCTTCTTCTACCCTCTCTTGTATCCCTCCGTCAGTTTTATGAGCAGGGTGCAGGTGCTGCTGTCTTTCAAACTCTCCTTTCTGTAAAGGAGAGACACAACTGTACACACTCACTCACACACATACGCATACATACAACAAGTCTGCTGTCACAGTGCTATCTTGGGCTTTATGCCAAAAAAGTGCACACAGAGATGTTGCCACTTATGCTATTTCATTGCTCACAAAAAGTTTGGACATGAATTCACCACCAAATAATGTATATAAGGTTTGCCCAACAACACCCATTGGAGCAAAAAAAAAAAACGGAGACAGCTGCTGTGTATGTGCTTGTATTTGGGTAATGGTTTAGTGGTGACATGAATTAGAAGAGCCGCTTTGGAGGCGCAAGGCCAAATTGGTCAGGGCCAGCAGGACAGCACAAGCCACAAGGCAGGCCAACTTGTGGCTCATGCTTAAAATGTGAAACACAAGAGAAAATGCACAGAGACATACTGAGTCAATCATCAAAACTGGTTTTCAACCTTTTAATTGAATTTAAATGGTTTGACCCTGACAGTGTTGAAGTGCCCTGACTGAGCTATAGATTAATAAGACCTAACAGAGTCTACAGCCATGCTAGTGGCCCTGTGAGGCTGAACGCTACCATCAGCATACTAACATGCTCACAGTGACAATGCTAACATGCAGGTGTGTTTACCATGCTCACCATCTTAGTTTGCATGCTAACATTTGCAAACATTCGCATAGCATTCAACACAAAGTACAGCTGAGGCTGATGGGAATGCCATTCATTCGGTGCTGGAATAATTACAATTTTCACCTGGCGCTCAGTTAGTAGGATTAATCCTATGGGGACCATGAATGTCTGTAGAAAATTTCAGTCTGGGCCAAGACGACAGACAGACGACAAACCACACTGCAAGCATGGCTAAAAATTCTTACACCTCTTCATTTCTCACAACAATGTTTCCAGTTTCCACATTCACAATAGCTTTGAAATGCAGAATTATGACTTTAGATTGATTGATAAGTTTAAAAGCTAATATCTGTGTGTGTGTGTGTGTGTGTGTGTGTGTGTGTGTGTGTGTGTGTGTAGGACTGCCGTCAGCGGTTTCGTGCGGTGCTGGTGGAAGCAACAGTGAAGCTGGATGAGCAGGTGAAGAGGATCGGACGAGCTGTGGACGACTCCAAACCGTACTGGGAAGCCCGCAAAGTAGCAAGACAGGTACACACACACACACACATAGACACACACACAAATTCACAGAAGAGAGCTGGAGTGACTCTGAGGTCGGTAGACAGAGAGTGTGAGGGCAGGCTTACTGAGGATTAGCAATGAGAAGTTTAAAGAGCTCAGCTTATATCTACTTAAAGGGAGCTCAGTCATGTGATGTCTATTTTTAAACTCAGTCTTACCTCTGTGTGCTACGCTGGTGTGAGGAAGAGGAATTGTCGAGTTGTTGCAATGAAACTGCTTGACTTGCCATATTTTTCATAATCTGAAAAATGCTTGTTTCCTATGCTGCATCTTAGAGCTCTGTGTGTTCTCATGTTCGCTGCACTGCTGCAGGTAGATGCAAAGTAGGGCAACTTCCCCAATGCTTAGCACAATAAACTGTGCTGTTCTCTCTCCAGGGTGTCATGTCCTTCACTATCTTGCCCCATCCTGTTGAGGCTTTCATCTGATTGGACAGCACCAGAAATTTCAGAGTCCAGCGCCCCCTTCTTCTCAGCCAATAAGAAAGAAGCCTATGACTCATTCATCAGAAGGCTGACATTTGTGTGTCAGAGCTGAGGTGTCAAACTGAAATAGATTGTGTGTGTGTGTGTGTGTGTGTTTGCGTGTTTGTGTCCTTGCTTGTCTCTCTTGCAATATGACAAACTACCTGCCAGTGGCATCAGCTTCTGACAGTGACACATGAGAGTCCGGGATTACTGGGAGGTTTTGAATTTTGATGGGACCTGTGTTCACGTGAAGGGATCAGAAGCCCTCCCTAGCTTTGTGGATGTGTGTGTGTGTGTATGTGAGTGTGTGATCAGGGGGATTCAATAGAGCACAGCCGATGAAGGCCTCGGGTTAAACTGGCGTATTGTCTGGTAATGATTTATGGAGGAATATTTAATATTTAATACGTGACCTACTTTAAAGGGATTCAAATGCTTACCCTCACTGACCCTACCAGAGCAAACACACACACACACACACACACACACACACACATACACAATATTGCACCTACCCCCACCCATAAGCCAGTCTCAGCCCCCAACCACCCATGTTTTCCCCCCTACATTCCAACAGACTGGGGGGTGGCGTATAGGAATTTGCCTGTACTGTCCTATCTTTTGTCCTTTTCCCCCAGCAGTCTCTTCTGCACCAGTGCCTGTCTGTCTTTCTGACTGTCTGTCTTCTGTACCCCTCTCTCTCTCACCTCCCTCTCTGTTTCAGCCACCTCTTCTACCTCTTCAGCCATCCTTTCTCTCATCTCCTGAAAAACTGTAAATGGGGTTCATTCACAGGATGACAGTGAATGACGCATGAATTAAAAATAAGTCATGCTCATGCATATACATGCGTGCATAAGAGGTGACAGCGTGTTGCGGTATTTCAGACCAAAACCATCGTATTGTTTGCCTCAAAGACAGTCAGATATCACGGGCTCCATGACATCACGTTAATTAACTGATAACATTGCTTGTCATTTGCATGCTGTCCCGTGCTCAGCAGGCTTTTGTGCCATAAAGACAACAGCAAATTGTGTCCTCCAGTTTTGATGCATGTTACTCACCAGGGTGCTAAAGATTTGTCATTTGTTCAATTGTGTTTTTTGCAAAAGTAAAGAAAGGCAGAGTCTCACATGGTCACTGTGTTTGGTCAGCTTTGGTACTGACAACACTATGAATAAACACTAACCCTGCATGAGAAAGGAAGTGTGTTGCTGCTCTGTTCAGGAAGTCCTGTGAAGGACGGGCACTCTTGTGTGACTTTTTATCTCCAACTTGACAAAAACCATTGACGGATAGCGTTAAAGTCTCAGTTCCTTCTCTACTCCTGGCTCCTGGTTTCTCCTCATCAAATATCCATCATCCTCCATCTGTCTTCCGTGCGCCCCCTCTCTTCCCCTGGGAAATGGGTCAGGACGAGGGACAGAGAGGAGGGATTCATCTTCGCCAGTCAAACTAACAGATCACACGCAAAGAGCAACTGTTATCTTCCCGCTCCCTTCCTCTATCTCTTCACCTTCTCAAAGGGGCCTTGACAACCCTGGATAGCATATCTAACCACTGCAACGCTCAGATATCACAACACTACCGACACAAAAGATGCCAGCATGTGGAGTTTCTACAATTTGCGTGAGACGATGCAGATCTGTGCTTGCTCACGTCACTGTTGGAGCCTTTATCATAAACATGGCTGACAGTGCATGGGTTCATGTTACAGGGGTTAATGTAACAGAAAGCCAGGGAAGGCCGTGTGAAAAAGTGTGTAACAGCTGAGAGAACTACACTGACCTTTTGGGAGTCTGTTATGTTAGAGCTGTTTAATGTGAAATGAGTCGCTCGTAGTGACGAACACGCAGAGAATTATAACCCAACTCTGCAGTTCTCCTCAACTCTCAGAGCATTTTAGCATGTTTAAGCTCAATGTTTTGCTTGTACGCACCACAACTCGCTCTCATTGCAGATGCAGCAAGTAACTATTTTAACAAAAAAGCCCTGATAAACCCACTTGCCTATATGCTATTTGACCAGGCAGACAAAGTTAGCAACTAGCTAATGTAGTCAGATATTTCCCTCAGGGTTTGGTGGTGACTAAAAACAGAGCTAAAAAGAGAGTGAATATTAGACTTACATTCCCTAGGTGGCCAGGAACATGACTACATGTTGCTCCGTGTCTCCTGGATGTGTAAATAGGCAACTGTTTGCTAACATGTTCACCATAAACAAAAAATCAACAAATGTTGCCTTAATTAACCATAGCATGTGCTAATATCTATCTACTACAGAGAGTATATTAGTACCACCCCTCTTATTACACACTGAGTAAGGTGTGTCAAATCCCTTAAATTTCAGATGTCTAATGCACACAGTGAATATAGGCCTGTAATTACTAATTATAAGAACTCAATTTGCTCCTATTCTAAAATAAAGGAGGCCTACCTATTTTTAAAGTAATAAATAGATTAAGGTAGAGGAAATAAAGTAACTGATAACTATTTGTATAGACCATTTCATTGCAGCGTGGGAAAAGTTATCTTTCCTGTCATCTGTTGATTTTGGGAAACACCCCAACGTTGGATTTCAGACAATTTATGTTTGAAACTGTGAAATGGTCTATAGTTTTCACATGAATGGATGGCCATTTAGCTGCAACAATGCCATACAATAATCCATTCAAAATGCTCAAGGTTAGAAACACAAACTAGAGCAGCAAGTTTGTTTCCATTGTAGTTAACAGTCAATACAAATGGACAATACAGTTAAAACAGGACAGCCCCTATGGCTGACAGACTTACACAGTATGTTAGGAAATGAAGGGAAATTTGTCCCATTAAAATGTTGCACTGAACAAAATGTACTCCAGGAAGCTCTTAAAGGACTAGAGGAAGTATCAGCGGGACGGCCTGTTGTTGCATAATTTTGGATTTAGCTTATCTGATGGAAGTGAAATGATTTGCCAGATATATTGGAGCAGAATTGTTCACAGATGTTCATGGTACTACAAACCATTTGAGTTTCTTAAAATGAAAATCTGCCAGATGGGTAAGAAGAGGAGGATGTTGTTTTGTATCTTCTGTTTTTTTGTATCTTCATTTCAACAACTAACATCATAATCAATATGTATGGCATGTGAAGACATCTCAGCCCCAACTAAATTATATACTGTTGCTTTTTCTTGAAACGAGTTCTTATGAAAAAAGCATTTAGCATGTGTCTTTTTGGTTTATTTTCATGCCTTTAATACTGTACTTTCTCCAGAAAGCCGAGGTGATTGTCTAAGACATGTCCCTGATATGTTTTAAGACATTTTAATCTGGGAGTGCCCAATGTTGACAATAAATCCTGGCGATGTCATCAGCTCTTTTCAAAGAAAAAGGCCTCTATTAGATTTACAAATAACCCAGCTAACCAAATTATGTCTTATTATTTTCTATCTTATTCCAGGAAATCTGATCGGAGTGCTTAATCTTAGTATTGAGCCAATACACTGACCTTGAAGTCATGCTTGTCTGAGTGGATAGAGTAGGTCCAAAAATGTCCAGCATGATGGGAATAATCCTCCTATTGACTGTGACTGTGGGCAGGAGGAGTGTCAGATTATCTTAGTGACAAAGCTTCTGTTTGTCTTTTGGATCAAGGCGCGGTTGTCTTTCTGTGCGTGTGTGTATGCGTGTGTGATGCAAAATGTCTTCGTCCCTCTATGGCTGTCATAAGGAACCAACAATGGTTCCTCCAGAGGAAATATAGGTCATAAAATACACAGGGACACACACTGGAAGCAGCACAAGGACTACTGCTGCCATGCACTCATACCATGTGAGAACAAATGCTGGGCCAACTTACTGGTTGAAATTAATAACCAAAACGTCACGATGCTATGATTTAAGCTTTTTTACACTTGTCATTTTTCATGACATCAGAATTGAGTGAAATCTCAGTCTATCATAAAACCCTGAGCTCCACAGCAGTAATATTTACCACCTGATGAAAGCTGAGGGAAGTAGTATTTTCAAGCAGGACACATTTGATGTCATTATAACTACCCCTCTCTCTGAACTGTAGGCCCAGGTTGAAGCACAAAAGGCCACTCAGGAGTTCCAGCGGGCGGTGGAGATCCTGCGGGCAGCCAAGGAGACCATAGCCCTGGCAGAGGAGAGGCTGCTGGAGGAGGACAGCCGCCAGTTTGACTCCGCCTGGCAGGAAATGCTCAACCATGCCACTCAGAGGGTACAAACATGATGCACGACAGCTGACAAATACTAAAAGGTTCCATCCTAACATGTAATTTGTGCTTGAGGGTGAGGAACTGCTACTGACAGTGGAGATAGTGATACGATTGTACTGGAATTGATCAATCTTTTGCTTGGTTTCTACAGTTAAAATAAACCTTTTTGGATTGTTTCAGGTGATGGAGGCCGAGCAGGCGAGAACGCGCAGTGAGGCTGAACACAGGAAAACAGCATCCAATTACAATTCCTGTATCAGCCACATGAGGCAGTTAGAGAAGAAACTCAAACGCTCCATCAACAAATCCAGGTCTGTGCCTTTGTCCCCCCCCTGCTCAGGCCTCGCTGTGTGTGAGTGCGTTTGTGTGTGAGAAAGCAGGGCTACGTTCATGTCATCTGATGCAGTCCAGATGTTTCATGTGTTGGCTGTGCAGCATTGGGTGTGCTCCCTTTGTAAGAGCCAAGGAATGTGACTGCTCACAGAGGAGTGTTATTCTTTCAGCAGTTTCTCCGGTGACAGTTGGCAAAGTTTCTCCCTCCCTCTCTCTCACTTTTTCTTCTCTTTCTCCCCCTGTAGGCCGTATTTTGAACTGAAAGCAAAGTATTATCTACAGCTTGAGGTATGTATGTTAGCAGGCATTTAAACAATTTCAAGTTAAGATACTTTTAGCCAAACCAGTTCAAAGCACTG
Source organism: Macquaria australasica (assembly GCA_005408345.1). Lineage (NCBI taxonomy): Eukaryota > Metazoa > Chordata > Actinopteri > Centrarchiformes > Percichthyidae > Macquaria > Macquaria australasica. The sequence goes on from SEMN01000619.1 coordinate 279,208, forward strand.
TAGTTTATCGGTGCACCACATATGAAATATCTCACTCATGTCTCCCTCAGGGCAAATTGTAATAACTTTGGTGAACTCTTAACTTTCCAGCTAGCACCATCATTAGGTCAAAATTTTAATTTGTCCAATGCTTTGGTTTATACCTGCAAAACTAATGACATTCCCATCAGCCTCACCTGTAACTTGTTTAGTGTTAACATGCTGACTAAGATGGTGTACATTATACCTGCTATATATCTGCATGTTAGCATTGTCATTATCAGTCTGTTAGCATTTAGCTCAAAGTACCACTTTGCCATAGTACAGCCTCACAGAGCTAGCGTGGCTGTGGAGTCTGAGTCGTGTTAGCTTTGGAATGAAAGCACTACCCCTGACTGTGTAAATGTCATAGCTTAAGCTTAAGGAAGCACTTTTCTTGTATGTCAAAATGTATATAATTCACATGTGCACACAGGTTTACTAAGAAACTGTGTTTGATTTCTCATAGCAACTGAAGCATCATGTGGATGAGCATCAGGCCAAACTTGTGGTTGCTAAGGCCGAGTACCGCGCAGCGCTACGCAACCTAGAGAGCATCTCCGAAGAGATCCACGCCCAGCGACGCTCCCTCGCCATGGGAACCAGGGAGCAGGGTGTTGGTGCGGAGGGAGATGGGGCCAACGAGGACATCGCCAACTTCAAGATGGAGTCAGACGGTCTGTCAAGTGAGTATAAGTGAAGCTTAGAAATGAATAGTCATCCACTTCATCCATCCACGTTATGATTTTTGTTTTTTGTTGGTGAATCTGCGTCTGCATGTTTAATGTACATATCTGTGTGTGTACGTGTGTTTCAGTGGTGTCCGTATCAATTGACGAAGAGGGCAGTCACAGTAGCAGCTCAGAGGAGGAGGCCGACACTCACTCCACCTCCTCACCTCGAGCCATGCCCTCCTCACCTTCCTCATCCTCCTCCCATCCTTCCACCTCTGCCTCTACTCCCCTGGACATGCCCTGCCCTTACCCCCCCTCCTCGCTCTACACCCCCTGCTCCTACCTCTCCTCCTCTCCCCCTTCCTCCGTCCTCTCCTCCTCCTGTCCCGGCAGCCTGGAGTTAGCGAGCCCCTGTAGCTCTCATGACCCAGACTCAGTGTGCGGTTCTGGGCATGCCTCTCCTCTCCTGGGCCCTCGCAGCCAGTGCAGTGGAGCTTCCTCTCCAGACTGCGACCAGGAGAGAGGTGTGTGTTCATCGCATCAGTGTGTACATGTGTGTTGATTTCTGATGTGATTCTTCATCTTATATGTTGAAACTGTTTTGTATTTTTGTAGCGGGGCATTAAAGAAATAGTTGAGCAGGTTTTGAAATATGCTTATACTTGAGCTTTTTCTCTCTGAGAGTGTAATTAGAAGATCAATACCAATTTCATGTCAGTACGTTAAGAAGAAGCTTGAGTCAGGATATCATTAGCTCTGCTAACTTGTGCTAAGCCTGGCTAACCAGGTCCTGACTCTTAGTAACACACAAACATGAGATTGATATTAAAATTCTCGTCTTACTCTGGAAAAGAAAGTGAATAAGCATATTTTGTAAAATGTTAAACTAGAAAATAGTTCATGTAAATACTGTACATTGGAATCTTAATTGCAAATTATATTAGATAAGAGCTGATACATTTTTCAGCACTTTCATTGCCAAGAAAGACAATGTGGGATTTGAATCATAAATTGAAAGAATTCGTGCACCGTTTATTTGCTCAAAGCAGTATAAATTAAAGTTGAGCTCAGGTTTTAGCCTGAGTTTGTCTAATACGGTATTGTGTATATTTTTAAAGGCCAGTACCAATATTTGTACACTGTTACTTTCTAAAAAGTATTGATTCTGTCCCTTGGGAAGATGGAAAAGCTCCTTTTGATAATAAGACAGTAAAGCAGTCCACTGAAACCCTGACTATTGGTACAAAAAACAATCATTTGTTAGTCTGCACTTGTGTGGAATCTGAACCGTTCCATTTGGGGGAAGGGCTTCCCATAGTCCATCAGAATATTTATTCATTTGCACAGCATCATATCCATCATGCTAGAGGTGGATGACGTTAACTGGAAAGTGTTTGGTTTCCGATTCAGTCAGCAAAGATAAATCCTTTGGTTTACTTCAGCGTGCAGATTCAATCACCATTACATGCCCTCTGTTTCTGTGTGTGTGTCGTAGGTGACAGAGCAGAGGGAGCGGAGGCAACGCTAGAAGCTGGTTTGAACAAACTAACCTTGACTGTAGCACAAAAACAAGAAGGGGACTCTGGGGATGAACAAGACCCCCATTACATTAACCCTGAAATTTCCTCTCCCAGCTCAGCCACTACCATTCTGCTACTCAACAGTGTCTAATGAACGTCTGTGACACTTAAAACACTCACCGTGCCCAGCTTCAAGCCTCAAACTGGACAGAAGACATAGGGCAGAGCAGGATGAAGCACACACTCCCAGCTCCAACCAACCTGACGTTATGTATCCATATTGTCTAAACATCAGATGGTGTCATATTAAAGGTGCTATACGTAGTGTATTTGAACATCAGTACATCATTGTCAAATAAATTGTGAACCCATGTGGATGTATTGTAAACAAATGAGAGCTGGGACAGGAGGATTGGTCTCTGGTATTGGTATTATTAGTGCCAGCGTTATTCAAAAGACTGCATTTCCCATAAACCTCCTCGCTTCCTGTTGCAAAGAGGATGTTGCTCGTTGCCACTGAACTGATTTCACTAGCTCTGTTTCTTCACATGTTCTGTCCTTTGGCATATTGTAGAGGCTGTCAATCCTCTCAACAAAGGTGTAACTCGTCTACAGCTGATGGTCTTCCATTTGGATTTGTGAATGATTGAGCAAATGATTTTTCTGAGTGTGAGTCTGTTGTATTTTAGAGAAATGCTCAAATACTACCCTGTAGTACAGATATTCTATATTTATACTCCTGTATTCTTGTATATGAACAATGTTTTGTGGTTACTATTGTTATTGTTTAACACAAAATAAAATAAGCAATAAACATGTGCTACACGTACACGTTATTTTTATATCAGTCTTTGACAATGTCTGTTAGCACTTAAGGTTATAAATCTAAATACTGGTCATCAAAGCCTCTTTTGAAATCAGCAGAATTATAATTATAAGCAGGATAATGTGGTATGAAACAACTCTTTTAGGGAATATATGACATTTCATGCTTTAACCGTATACTTGTGTTTGTCTGGGCTGTTGGGGGAACTCTTATGCAATAGCAGGTGTTACAGGAACCTGAGTCCTCTGATCACACACACACAGACACACACACACACAGACACACACACACACACACACACACAGAGGCAGCTGTCCTTTACTGCCACAGCTGAGTGAATTGCCGACTTTGTGCACTAAAAGTGACTCCCTTAAAGACATAGTTCAACATTTTGGAAAATAGTTATTCGCTTTCATGCCGAGAGTGAGATAAGAAGGTTCATACAACTCTGTAAATATAAAGCTGCAGCCACTTAGCTTAGCTTAGCACAAAGACTGGAAACAGGGGGAAACAGCTAGCCTAGCTCAGAATTAGAACAGAATCAGCTTTATTGACCACATACAAGGAATTTGACTCTGGTTTTTCATTGCTCTCAATGTACATACACAGAAATAGACATACATACAGCTAAAAACAAGGATATACAATATATGTATTGACAACAGCAACAATAACATTTGTAGACAGTAAGACAATAGTGCAATGGTGCAGAGTGCAAAGGGTGCTGAAATAAATATGATTAATGTTGCTTTATATACAAGAGGCAGGTGGATATGACATTAGCTCAGTCCAAAGCTAACAAAATCCACCTACCAGCACCACTAAAGCTCACTAATTTACCTGTTATATCATGTTTCTTTAATCTGTACAAAAACAAAAGTGAGTTTTGTGCTTGACTATTTCTTGGCTCTGAGCAGTTGCCAGGCAACTACCAGAGTCTCCAGGAAGTTACTGGTCCCAGCAAAGAAATAGTCCCGCGGGTAAGTGCATTTCCCAGACTGTCAAACTATTCCTTTAAAGTGAAACAGCTTCTCCCAGTAAGACCTTGTTAGCAGTGATATTACACAGTAACAACGACCAGTTTTGCTGAATCAATAATCATGTAAAACAATTTGCCAGTGCAACCTCACACGTCACAAATAGACTGTTAATGTTTTATCCCTATTTCTCCAACACCCTCAACCTGTTACACACAGTACTTAATATTAAAGCCTGAAATATCAGCCGATGTTTGCTTATTACAGACATATTGTATCAGCCAATACTGTAAGTAACATGAAACTGGTGTACAAAAATGCCAATGATATGTTTGCGGTAATTTAGAGACAGTGTCTCCATTACATAGTTTGCCCATCAGAGCACACTGACAAGTTTATTCTTCAAAGTATATGGCTCAGTACATATCTTAATCACAATTCCTTAAAAAAAACAATTTATTGGATTCAAAAAAATGCATTGAAAATATTTGTTTGTACTATGTGTTTATGTAAAAAATTGAATAATGGCAGATATATAGTTATCAGAATTTTTCTAATTCTCAAATATTGATATCAGTATTATTATCAGAATTAACTCTTTCCATGTATCAGGACATTCAGTAATGTTTACCATAAACTGTCAGTTCCTGAAAAGTCCCACAAAGTGACTATTAGAAAACATGCTCTCCTATTTTCCTCTTCCTCTATCTTTCAGCTGTTGTGTACTGTATGTCCTGCTGGCTGCTCAGCTGTAGGCACTGTTATCTCATGACGTCAGTCGGAGTTCAGTGCAGCACAGTTTCTTTTACTGTGTCTTCCAGTGCTTTCTCTCTTCTGCCTGTCTGCACAGGCTCCTGAGAGCATGCTGCCTTTCAATTATGCTGCATCTTGTGATTTCAATAACTGTGCCAGAATAGCTCTGGATTACAGAGCAGATTTGTGATATTGGGCAATAATTAGACCATGTTCTGTAAGATACTGACATCTAGTGCCAAGTTTGGGTTTTGTATGCACTCCAGTTCTGATTATGACAAATACTCTAATCATATTGGAACTCATCATTCATGGTTTTAGTTAATTGACAACCACATTGTGTAATTGTATATGTACATATGTTGTATAGTAGAACATACAGACTAAAGCTACAAACACACACAGTCGGAGTTCAGTGCAGCACAGTTTCTTTTACTGTGTCTTCCAGTGCTTTCTCTCTTCTGCCTGTCTGCACAGGCTCCTGAGAGCATGCTGCCTTTCAATTATGCTGCATCTTGTGATTTCAATAACTGTGCCAGAATAGCTCTGGATTACAGAGCAGATTTGTGATATTGGGCAATAATTAGACCATGTTCTGTAAGATACTGACATCTAGTGCCAAGTTTGGGTTTTGTATGCACTCCAGTTCTGATTATGACAAATACTCTAATCATATTGGAACTCATCATTCATGGTTTTAGTTAATTGACAACCACATTGTGTAATTGTATATGTACATATGTTGTATAGTAGAACATACAGACTAAAGCTACAAACACACACATTTAAAATTGTAATATTGTATTATTCATTGCAGGATTCAAATGCTATCATGTAATGGTTGATTGTTTATCAAGTTCTGTTGCTTTCAGGAGGAGCCCAGGTCTCTTACCACGATTTACCATGTCAAGTTGCAAATCCTAAAATCACAAATTTGTCTCAGAGGGGTTTAATATCTATCCTAAATTTGGAGGAAAAACTCCACAAAACCCTTTAACAGGAAAAATGTGGAGAAACCTCAGGAAGAGAAACAGAGGAGGGATACCTCTCTGTGTAATGAGTTTAACAGTTCAAGAAAAAAGAAGCAGGGATAAAGAGAGTGAAACGTCTGAAGACGGCAGCGTGGTCCAGCACAAGAGGAGCATCAGTTCTGGAAAAGAGAGTGAGGGGTAAAGCAAGCGACAGAAAGAGAGAGAGAGAGGCAGACACACAGCTGTGCCCATGGCTGACAAACAAACAAAAGATTAGAATGGTGCAGTGTTCATCACGTCCAGCATCTGTTTCAAAAAACAATAATTGTCAAAAGCCGAAAGCCAGATAAAGAGTAACAACTCCATTGTTCAAAAACTATTAAATGAGCCACACTGTTGCAATGTGACTTGCAGGCTTTTCTCCAAAAATTAAAAATCATCAGCTTACCTTAAACAAATTGAAAAATAGTTGGAAATAGATGACTCAGTCCAGTTTCATTAAACCCTGCTTTCTTAATGACTTGATTAGAGGAGAACAGAAAAAGTACAGAATTACACAACCTTATCCTTTAAAACAACCATTTGTTAAAAGAGTTTTGGTTCGTCCAAAATTAAGGATCATCAGCTTACCTTCCAGTTTACCATCCACTTTCATTTAAACCTGCTTTCTTAATGACTTGATTAGCGGACAACAGGAAAAATACAGAATAAAACAACTTTATCCTTTAAAACAACCATTTTTTACAAGAGGTTTGGTTCCTCCAAAATTAAGAATCAACACCTTACCTTCCAGTTTACCATCCAGTTTCATTAAAACCTACTTTCTTAATGACTTGGTTAGTGGAGAACAGGAATAACACAGAATAAAACAACCTTATCCTTTAAACAAATAATTTTTTACAAGAGTTTTGGTTTGTCCAAAATTAAAAATCATCAGCTTACCTTCCAGTTTACCATCCAGTTTCATTAAAACCTGCTTTCTTAATGACTTGATTAGCGGACACCAAGAAAAATACAGAATAAAACAACCTTATCCTTTCAAACAACTATTTCTTACAAGAGATTTGGTTCCTCCAAAATAAAAATCATCAGCTTGCCTTCCAGTTTACCATCCAGTTTCATTAAAACCTGCTTTCTCAATGACTTGGTTAGCGGACAACATGAAAAATACAGAATAAAACAACCTTATCCTTTAAAACAACCATTTCTTACAAGAGTTTTGGTTCGTCCAAAATTAAAAATCATCAGCTTACCTTCCAGTTTTCCATCCAGTTCAATTAAAACCTGCTTTCTTAATGACTTGATTAGCGGACACCAGGAAAAAAACAGAATAAAACAACCTTATCCTTTAAAACAACCATTTCTTACAAGAGATTTGGTTCCTCCAAAATAAAAATCATCAGCTTACCTTCCAGTTTACCATCCAGTTTCATTAAAACCTGCTTTCTTAATGACTTGATTAGTGGATAACAAGACAAATGCAGAAAAAACTACAACATTATCCTTTAAACAAATAATTTTTTACAAGAGCTATGGTGTAAATGTGCTGTGATGAGTAGAAGTTATCAAGTGTGTGTAATGTAGCAACAAACCTGAGGTGTCTACTTAAACATGCAGGCTTTGCTCCAAAATTAAAAATCATCAGCTTACCTTATGAACGTTGAAAAATAGTTGGAAATAGATGACTCAATCCAGTTTCATTAAAACCTGCTTTCTTAATAAGTTGGTTAGCGGACAACAGGAAAAAAAACAGAATAAAAAAACCTTATCCTTTAAAACAACTATTTGTTACAACAGGTTTGGTTCCTCCAAAATTAAGAATCAACAGCTTACCTTCCAGTTTACCATCCAGTTTCATTAAAACCTGCTTTCTTAATGACTTGATTAGCGGACACCAGGAAAAAAACAGAATAAAACAACCTTATCCTTTAAAACAACTATTTCTTACAAGAAGTTTGGTTCCTCCAAAATTAAGAATCATCAGCTTACCTTCCAGTTTACCATCCAGTTTCATTAAAACCTGCTTTCTTAATGGCTTGATTAGCGGACACCAGGAAAAATACAGAATAAAAGAACCTTATCCTTTAAAACAACCATTTGTTACAAGATGTTTGGTTCCTCCAAAATTAAGAATCAACAGCTTACCTTCCAGATTACCATCCAGTTTCATTAAAACCTGCTTTCTTAATGACTTGGTTAGCGGACAACAGGAAAAAAACAGAATAAAACAACCTTATCCTTTAAAACAACCATTTCTTACAAGAGATTTGGTTCCTCCAAAATAAAAATCATCAGCTTACCTTCCAGTTTACCATCCAGTTTCATTAAAACCTGCTTTCTTAATGACTTGATTAGTGGATAACATGACAAATGCAGAAAAAACTACAACCTTATCCTTTAAACAAATATTTTTTTACAAGAGCTATGGTGTAAATGAGCTGTGATGAGTAGAAGTTATCAAGTGTGTGTATTGTAGCAACAAACCTGAGGTGTCTACTTAAACATGCAGGCTTTGCTCCAAAATTAAAAATCATCAGCTTACCTTAAGAACGTTGAAAAATAGTTGGAAATAAATGACTCAATCCAGTTTCATTAAAACCTGATTTCTTAATGACTTGATTAGCGGACACCAGGAAAAGAACAGAATAAAACAACCTTATCCTTTAAAACAACCATTTGTTACAAGATGTTTGGTTCCTCCAAAATTAAGAATCAACAGCTTACCTTCCAGTTTACCATCCAGTTTCATTAAAACCTGCTTTCTTAATGACTTGATTAGCGGACACCAGGAAAAAAACAGAATAAAACAACCATATCCTATAAAACAACCATTTCTTTTGGGCAAGTGTTTCTGTAGTTCGCCCAAAAATTAAAATCATCAGCTTACCTCTCCAGTTTTACCATCCAGTTCAATTAAAACTCCGTTTTAATGACTCTGATTAGCGATAACAGGAAAACAGAATAAACAATCTGTCCTTTTAAACAACCATTTCTCATAATAATAGGTTTGGTTCCTCCAAAATTAAAGAATGATCAGCTATCTTCCACAGTTTACCATATCCAGTTTCATTAAAAC